>CM053269.1:9085196-9117696 GCA_028583415.1 Protea cynaroides
ATAGGGAGAGGGAGATAGAAAAGTTAAAAGAGAGAGAGAGAGAGAGAGAGAGAGAGAGAGAGAAAAAAGTATAAGAGTGAGGGAGTGGGGGAGAAAGACATAGAAAGTGAGAGAGAGGTAGGACAAAGAGGGAGAGAGAGATGTAAAAACAGAGATCAAGAGAGGGAGAGTGAGAAGTAGAAAGAAAGAAAGAGAGAGAAAGAGAAAGAGAGGGAAAGATAGAGTGAGAGAGAAAGTGAGAGAGAGAAAGAGAAATAAGTAGAAAGGCAGAGAGAAAAAGAAAGAGAGAGAGAGAGAGGTAAAAAGAGAAAGAGTGAGAGAGAGAAAGAGAGAGAGAGATAGAGAGATTGAGAGGGGGAGGTAGAGAGAAGTAGCAATAGGGAGAGAGAGAGAGAACTTGAAAGAGAGTGAGAGGGAAGTAATGAGAGTTATAGTGGGAAGCAGAGAAATGGAAGTGGAAAGAGAAAGAGAGAGAGTGAGAGAGAGAAGAGTGAGGGAGAGAGAGAGAGATAAAGAGAGAGAGAGAAGTGGAAAGGGAGAGAGATATAGAGAGAAGTTGAAAGTGAGAAAGAGAGAAAGAAATTAGAGGGGGAGGGAAGTAGAGTGTGAAAGAAATAGAGAGAAGAGAGAGAAAGAAAGAGAAGTAGAGAGTGAGAGATTAGGAGAGAGAGAGAGAGGGACTAAGAGAGAACTAGAAAGCGAGAGAGAGATAAGTAGATTGAGAGAGGGAGAGAGAGAAGTTAAAAGAGAGAAAGAGAGAGAGAGAGAGAGAGAAAAAAAAGTATAAAGGGAGAGGGAGTGAGGGAGAATGTAGAAAGAGAGAGACAGGTAGAAAGAGAGAGAGAGAGAGAGAGAAGTAAAAAGAGAGATCAAGAGAGGGAGAGAGAGAGAGAGAGAGAAAGAGAAGATAGAGAGGAAGAGAGAGTGAGGGAGAGAGAGAGATGTAGAAAGAGAATGAGAGAGAGGGAAAAGTAGAGAGAGAGGAAAAGTGGGAGAGGAAAAAAGAGAGAGAAGTAGAAAGATTGAGAGGGAGAAGTAAAGGGAGAGAGGGAGAGGGAGAGAGAGAGAGGAAGAAAGAGAGGGAGAGAGTGAGAGAGAAATGGAGGGGGAGAGAGAGGGAATGAGAGAGAGGGAAAGAGAGAGAGGCAGAGAGAGAGAAGTGGAAAGAGAGAGAGAGGTAAAAAGTGAAAGAGAAATAGAAAGAGAGAAAAATAGGGAGCAAGAGAGAGTGAGAGAAGAGAAAGAGGGAGCGAGGAAGTAACAGAGGGAGAGAGTAGAGAGAGAGAGGGAAAGAAGTAGAGAGAGGGAGAAAAGTATAAAGAGAGAGAGAGAGAGAGTGAAAGAGAGGGAGAGAGAAAAAGAAGAAGAACAAAGAGAGAGACAGTGGGATAGAGAGAGAAAGAAAGAGAGAGAGTTAAGTAATGAGAGAGGTCAAAGTAGAAAGAGAGAGAGAGAAAGGGTGAGAGAGGATAAAGTGGAGGGAGAGAAATGAAATGAGAGTGGTGAATGAGAACGAGAGAGGGAGAGAGAGAGAGAAGAAAGAGTGAGAGAGAGAGAAGTGAAAAGAGAGAGAGAGAGAGAGAGTGAGAGAGAGAAGAATAAAGTGAGAGAAAGTGAGTGAGAGAGAGAGAAAGTCATAGAAAATGAGAGAGAAGTAGAAAGAGAGAGAAGTAGAGAGAGGGAGAGGAGAGAGAGAGAAAGAAAGAAAGTGAGAGAGTTGTAGAAAGAGAAAGAGGGGGAGAGGTAGAGAGAGAGGGAGAGAGAGAGAAGTTGAAATAGTGAGTGAAGTAGAAAGGGAGAAATGAAGTAGAGGGAGAGAGAGAGAGAGAGAGAAGTAGAAAGAGAGAGATAAAGAGAGGGAAAGTGGCAGGGAGAGAATGAGAAGTAGAAATAGAGAGAGGGAAAAAGAGAAAAAGAATGGGAGTGAGAGAGAGAAAGAGCGAGAGAGGGAGAGAGAAGTAAAAAGATAGAGAGGAAGAAGTTGGAGAGAGTGAGGGAGAGAGGGAGAGAGAGAAAGAAACAAGTAGAAAGAGAGAGAAGGGAGAGAATGAGAGAGAAAGGGAGGGAGAGAGAGAAATAGAGAGAGAGAGAGAGAGAGAGAAGAAAGAGAGAGAGGGAGAGGGAAGTAAAAAGAGTGAGAGAAGAATAAAGAGAGAGAGAGAGTGAGAGGGAGAAAGTCATAGAAAGAGAGAGAAGTAGAAAGAGAGAGAGAGAAGTAGAGAGAGGGGGAAGAGAGAGAAAAAGGGAAGGAAAGTGTGAAAGAGGTAGAAAGAGAGAGAGGGAGATGGGAAAGAGAGAGAAAGAATGAAAGTGAGAGAGAGGTAGAAAGAGAAAGAAGGGGAGAGAGAAACAAGTAGAGAGAGGGAAGAAAGAGAGAGAGAGAGAGGTAGAAAGTGGGAGTGAAGTAGAAAGGGAGAAAGTGAAGTAGAGGGAGAGAGAGGCAGAGAGAGACAGATAGAGAGAGAAGGAGAGAGAGAGGGAGGGAAAACGGCGGGGAAGAGAATGAGAAGTAGAAAGAGAGGGAGAAAGTGAAAAAAGAGGGAGTGAGAGAGAGAAAGAGCGAGAATGGGAGATAGAGAAGAGAGAGGGAGAGAGAAGTAGAGTGAGAGAGAAAAGTAAAAAGGGAGAGAAAAAGAGAAAGTTGGAGAGAGAGAGAGAAAAAAAGAAGAAGAAGAACAAAGGGAGAGAGTGATATTGAGAGAAGTTCGAAGAGAGAGAGAGAGGGTAAGAGAAGGCCAGAGAGTGAAGTAGATGGAGAAAGAAAGAGAGAGAAGAGGGAGGGAGACAGAAAAAGAGACGTAGAAGGAGAGAGATGAAGTAGAAAGAGAGAGGGAAAGAGAGAGAAATAAAGAGATCTAAGTTGAGAGAGAGAGAGAGGGAGAGCGAAAAGTGAAGAGAGAGATGCAGAAATAAAGAGAGAGGGAGAGAATAGGGAGAGAGAGATAGAGGGAGGGAGAAGGCTGGGGAGAGGGAAGTAGAGAGAAAGAGAAAGAGAGAGAGAGGGAGAGAGAGAGAGAGAGAGAGAGAGAGAGAGAGAGAGAGTGGGAGAGATAGAGAGAAGAGGAACAAAGATAGAGAGAGAGGCAAATAGAGAGAAGTTGAAAGAGAGAGAAGTGGAGAGAGAAAGAGAGAGAGAGATACAAAGAGAAGTGGAAACAAAGAGAGAGAGAGAGAAAAGTAAAGAGAGATATCAAAGTTGGAAGCGAGAGTGGGAGAGAGAGAGATATATTGAGAGAGAAAGAGAGAGAGAAAAGTATAAAGAGAGAGAAAGTGAGAGAGAAGTTGAAAGAGAGAGAGAAAGAGAGAGAGAGAGAAAGGGAGAGAAAGATAGAGAGGGAGAGAGAGAGAGATGTAGAAAGAGAAAGAGAGAGTGAAAAGTAGAGTGAGTGGAAGAGGGAGAGGTAGAAAGAGAGAGAAGTAGAATGTTAGAGAGGGAAAAGTAGAGAGAGGGAGAGGAAGATGTTGAAAGAAAGAGAGGGAGAGAGTAGGAGAGAATGGGTGGGAGAGAGAGGGTGAAAGTGAGAGAGATAGAGAGAGAGGGAGAGAGAAAGAAGTGAAAAAAAGAGAAAGAGAGAGTGGTAAAGAGAGAAAGAGAAGTAGAAAGAGAGAGAGAGAAAGAAAAAGAGAGAGGGTGAGAGAGTGAGAGAAGAGAGAGAGGGAGCGGGGAAGTAATAGAGAGAGAGTAGAAATAGAGTGAAAGGGAAAGAAGTAGAGAGACAAAAGTTGAAAGAGATAGAAGAGAAAGAGAGGGAGAGAAGGAAAGAAGAAGAACAAAGAGAGAGAGAGAGAGAGAGAGAGGGATAGAGAGAGAAAGTAAGAGAGAGAGAGAGAGTTAAGTAGTGAGAGAGATCAAAGTAGAAAGAAAGAGAGAGAGAGAGAGAGAGAGAGGGAGAGAGAGAGAGAGAAAGAGAGAGAAAGAGTGAGAGGAAAAAGTGGAGGGAGAGAAATGAAATGAGAGAGGTGAGAGAGAAAGAGAGAGAGGTAGGGAGAGAGAAGAAAGAAAGAGAGAAGTAAAATGCGAGAGAAAAATAAAGCGAGAGAGAGAGTGAGAGTGAGTGAGAGAAAGACGTAGGAAGAGTGAGAGAAGTAGAAAGAGAGATAAGTAGAGAGAGGGAGAAGAGATAGAGAGAGAAAGAAAGAATGTGTGAGAGAGGTTGAAAAAGAGAGAGAGAGGGAGATAAGGAAGAGAGAGTGAAAGAAAGAAAGTGGGAGAGTGAGGTTAAAAGAGAAAAAGGGTGTGAGAGAGAAGTAGAATGAGAGGAAGAGAGAGAGAGAGAGAGAGAGAGAGAGAGAGAGAGAGAGAGAGGTAGGAAGAGTGCGTGAAGTAGAAAGTGAGAAAGTGAAGTAGAGGGAGTCAGAGACAAAAAGAGAGAAGTAGAAAGGGAGAAAGAGAGAGATAGGGAGAGGGAGAGGGAGACTGAGAGAGAGAATGAAAGAAGTTGAAGGAGAAACTGGGATAGAGAGAAAAAGGGAGGGAGAGAGAGTGGGAGGGAGAGTTAAGGAATGAGAGAGAGAGAGGGAGAGAGAGAGATGTAAAACCAGAGAGAGAGAGAAAGAGAAAGAAGTAACGAGAGAAAGAGAAGTAGAAAGATAGAAAGAAAAAGAGAGGGAGAGAGAGTGAAAGGAGAGAGAGAGGGAGCGAGATAGTAATAGAGAGGGTGAGTAGAAAAAGAGAGAGAGGGAAAGAAGTAGAGAGAGAGAGAAAAGTGGAAAGAGAGAGAAAGAGAAAGAGAGGGAGAGAGAGAAAGAAGAAGAATAAAGGAGAGAGAGTGAGGGATAGAGAGAGAAAGAAAGAGAGAGAGAGTTATGTTGCGAGAGAGATCGAAATAGAAAGACAGAGAGATAGAGGAAAAAGTAGAGGGTGAGAATGAAATGAGAGAGGTAAGAGAGAAAGAGAGAGAGAAGAAGAGAGAGAGAGAGGGAGATAGAGAAGTAAAAAAAGAGAGAGAGAAGTAAAAAGAGAGAGAGAAGTAAAAAGAGAGAGAGAGAAGAATAAAGCGAGAGAGAGAGAGAGTGAGAGAGAATGACGTAGAAAGAGAGAGAAGTAGAAAGAGAGAGAAGTAGAGGGAGATGAGAGAGAGAGAGAGAGAGAAAGAAAGTGAGAGAGGGGTAGAAAGATAGAGAGAGAGGGAGATGAGAGAGAGAGAGAGAAAGAAAGAAAGTGAGAGAGAGGTAGAAAGAAAAAGAGGGGAGAGAGAGAAAAGTATGGAGAGAGGTAGAGAGAGAGAGAGGGAGGTAGAAAGGGAGCGGATGCAGAGAAAGGGAGAAAATGAAGTAGCAGGAGAGAGAGAGAGAGAGAAGGAGAAAGAGAGAGGGAGAGAGACAAATAGAGAGAGGGAGAGAGTGAGAGAGAGAGGGAAAGTGACAGGGAGAGAATGAGAAGTAGAAATAGAGAGAGGGAGAAAGAGAAAAAGAAAGGGAGTGAGAGGGAAAAGAGTGAGAGTGGGAGAGAGAGAAGAGAGAGGGAGAGAGAAGTAAAAAGGGAGGGAGAGAAGTAAAAAGAGGGAGAGAGAGGGAAGTAGAGTGAGATAGAGAAAAGAAAAAGAGACAGAATGAGAGAGTGGGAGAGAGAGAATGAGGTAAAAAAAGAAGAACAATGTGAGAGAGAGAGATAGAGAGAGAAGTTGAAAGAGAGAGAGAGAGAGAGAGAGAGAGAGAGAGGGAGGGAGGGAGAAGGCCTGAGAGAGTGAAGTAGAGAGAAAAAGAAAGAGTGAGAAGAGGGAGGGAGACAGACCTAGAGAAGTAGAAGGAAAGAGATAGAAGTAGAAAGAGAGAGAGGGAGAGAGAGTGAAGTAGAGAGAGAGAGAGAGGGGGAGAGTAAAGTAAAGAATAAGAGAAGTTGAAATAGAGAGAGAGGGAGAGGGAGGGAGAAGGCTAGGGAGAGTGAAGTAGAGAGAGAGAAAGAGAAAGAGAGAGAGGGAGAGAGATAGCGAGAGAGAGGGCCGAGAGAGGGAAGAGGAACAAAGAGAGATAGAGAAAGAATGTTAGAGAGAGAAAAGTCAAAAGATGGAGAGAATAGCGGAGTAAAAAGGGAGAGAGAGAGTGAGACAAAAAGAAGTAGAAACAAAGAGAGAGAGGAAGTAAAGAGAGAGATCAAAGTTAAAAGAGAGAGTGGGAGAGAGAGAGAGAGAGAGAGAGAGAGATGCTGAGAAAGAAAGAGAGAGAGAAAAGTATAAAGAGAGAGAGAATGTGAGAGAGAAGTAGAAAGAGAGAGAGAAGGAGAAAGAGAGAGAGAGAGAAAGATAGAGGGAGAGTGAGAGAGAGATTGAGAAGTAGAAAGGCAGAGGGAAAAATAAAGAGAGAGAGAGAGAGAGATTGAGAGGGTAGAGAGAGAATTAGCAAGAGGGAAAGAGGGAAAGAGAGACAACTTGAAAGAGAGAGAGGGAAGTAATGAGAGTGAGAGAGGGAGGGAGAGAGAGAAGTGGAAAGAGAAAGAGAGAGAGAGTGAGAGAGAGAGAGAGATAGAGAGAGAGTGAGATGTAGTAAGAAATATAGAGAGAAGTAGAAAGTGAGAAAGAGAGAGCGAAATAGAGAGGGAGAGTAGTAGAGAGTGAAAGAAAAAGAGAGAAGAGAGAAAGAGAAAAAGGGAGAAAGATTGGGAGAGAGAGAGAGTGAGAGAGAGAGGGAAAGTGGAAAGGAGAGAATGAAAAGTAGAAACAAAGTGAGGGAGAAAGAGAAAAAAAGAGGGAGTGAGGGAGAGAAAGAGCGAGAGGGAGAGAAAGAGCGAGAGAGGGAGAGAGAAGTAAAAAGAGAGAGAAGTAGGGTGAGAGAGAAAAGAAAAAAGAGAGAAAAAGAGAAAGTCAGAGAGAGAGATAGAAGAAGAACAAAGAGAAAGAGAGAGATAGAGAGAGAAGTTGAAAGAGAGAGAGAGAGAGGATGGGAGAAGGCCAGAGAGAGTAAAGTAGAGAGAGAAGGAAAGAGAGAGAAGAGTGAGGGAGACAGACAAAGAGACATAGAGGAGAGCGATGAAGTAGAAAGAGAGAGAGTGAGAGAGAGAAAAGTTAAGAGAGAGAGGGAGAGAGAAAAGTAGAGAGGGATACAGAAATAAAGAGAGAGGGAGAGAAGAGGGCGAAAGAGGGATGGAGAAGGCTAGGGAGAGGGAAGTAGAGAGAAAGTGAGAGAGAGAAAGAGAGAGATAGAAAGAGTGAAGTAGAAAGAGAGAGAGAGACATAGAGAGAAGTATAAAGTGAGAAAGAGAGAGAGATTAGAGAGGTAGAGTAGTAGAGAGTGTAAGAATTAGAGAGAAGAGAGAAGGAGAAAGAGAGAGTGAGAGAGAGAAGTAGAAAGGGAAAGGGAGTGAGAGAAAGGGAGAGAGATAGAGAGGGGAGAAAGAACGAAAGAGAGAGATAGAGAGAGAAAGAAAGAAGAAAGAAGGAGAGAGAGATAGAGATAAAAGTTGAAAGAGAGAGAGAGAGGGAGAGGGTGGGAGAAGGCCAAAGAGAGTGAGGTAGAGAGAGAAAGAAAGAGAGAGTAGAGGGAGGGAGACAGACAAAGAGACGTAGAAGGAGAGAGATGAAGTAGAAAGAGAGAGAGGGAGAGGGAGAAGTAGAGAGAGATCGAAGTAGAGAGAGAGAGAGAGAGGCAGTTTGAAAAGTAGAGAGAGATGCAAAAATAGAGAAAGAGAGGGACAGAAGAGGGAGAGAGAGAAAGAGGGAGGGAGATGGCTAGGGAGAGGGAAGTAGAGAGAAAGAGAAAGAGAAAGAGAGAGGGAGAGTGAGAGCAATAGAGAGAGGGAGATTGAGAGGGGTAGAGAGAGAGAATTAGCAAGAGGGAAAGAGGGAGAGAGAGAGAACTTGAAAGAGAGAGAGGGAAGTAATGAGAGTGAGAGAGGGAGGTAGAGAGAGAAGTGGAAAGAGAAAGAGAGAGAGAGTGAGAGAGAGAGAGAGATAGAGAGAGAGTGAGATGTAGTAAGAAATATAGAGAGAAGTCGAAAGTGAGAAAGAGAGAGCAAAATTAGAGAGGGAGAGTAGTAGAGAGTGAAAGAAAAAGAGAGAAGAGAGAAAGAGAAAAAGGGAGAAAGATTGGGAGAGAGAGAGTGAAAGAGAGAGGGAAAGTGGCACGGAGAGAATGAAAAGTAGAAACAGAGTGAGGGAGAAAGAGAAAAAAAGTGGGAGTGAGGGAGAGAAAGAGCGAGAGAGAGAAGAGAGAGGGAGAGAGAAGTAGAAAGAGAGAGGGAAGTAGGGTGAGAGAGAAAAGAAAAAAGAGAGAAAAAGAGAAAGTCAGAGAGAGAGAGATAAAAGAAGAACAAAGAGAATGAGAGAGATAGGGAGAGAAGTTGAAAGAGAGAGAGAGAGAGGATGGGAGAAGGCCAGAGTGAGTGAAGTAGAGAGAGAAGGAAAGAGAGAGAAGAGTGAGGGAGACAGACAAAGAGACATAGAGGAGAGCAATGAAGTTGAAAGAGAGGGCGGAGAGAGACAAAAAGTTAAGAGATAGAGAGGGAGAGAGAAATGTAGAGAGGGATGCAGAAATAAAGAGAGAGGGAGAGAAGAGGGAGAGAGAGAGGGATGGAGAAGGCTAGGGAGAGGGAAGTAGAGAGAAAGTGAGAGAGAGAAAGAGAGAGATAGAAAGATTGAAGTAGAAAGAGAGAGAAGGACATAGAGAGAAGTAGAAAGTGAGAAAGAGAGAGAAATTAGAGAGTGAGAGTAGTAGAGAGTGGAAGAATTAGAGAGAAGAGAGAAAGAGAAAGAGAATGTGAGAGAGAGAGGTAGAAAGGGAAAGGGAGTGAGAGAAAGAGAGAGAGATTGAGAGGGGAGAAATAGAGAAAGAGAGAGATAGAAGATAGAGAGGGAGAGAGAGAGAGAGAGAGAGAGAGGGATAGAGAGATGTAGAAAGGGAAAGGGAGAGAGGGAATAGTAGAGAGAGGAAGAGAGAGAGGTAGAAAGAGAGAAGTAGAAAGATAGAGAGGGAGAAGTAGAGGGAGAGAGAGAGAATGAAAGAGAGGGAGAGAGTGAGAGGAAAAGGTAGGGAGAGAGAGAGGAAATGAGAGAGAAAGAGATAGAGAGAGAGGGAGAGAGAAGTAGAAAGAGAGAGAGAGAGAGGAGAGGGGTAAAGAGAGAAAGAGAAGTAGAAAGAGAGAGAGAGAAAAAGAGAGAGGGAGAGAGAGCGAGAGAAGAAAGAGGGAAAGAAGTAGAGAGAGAGAAAAAAAATAGAAAGAGAGAAAGAGAAAGAGAGGGAGAGTGTAATAGAATAAGAACAAAGAGAGAGAGAGAGAGAAGAGAGAGGGATAGAGAGAGAAAGAAAGAGAGGGAGAGAGAGTTATATAGCGAGAGAAATCGAAGTAGAAAGAGAGAGAGAGAGAGAAGAAAGAGAGAGAGAGGGAGAGAGAGAAGTAAAGAGTAAGAGAAGTTGAAATAGAGAGAGAGGGAGAGGGTGGGAGAAGGCTAGGGAGAGTGAAGTAGAGAGAGAGAAAGAGAAAGAGAGAGAGGGAGAGAGATAGGGAGAGAGAGAGGGCGAGAGAGGGAAGAGGAACAAAGAGAGATAGAGAAAGAATGTTAGAGAGAGAAAAGTTAAAAGAGGGAGAGAATAGCAGAGTAAAAAGGGAGAGAGAGAGTGAGACAAAAAGAAGTAGAAACAAAGAGAGAGAGAGAGAAGTAAAGAGAGAGATCAAAGTTGAAAGATAGAGTGGGAGAGAGAGAGAGAGATGCTGAGAAAGAAAGAGAGAGAGAAAAGTATAAAGAGAGAGAGAATGTGAGAGAGAAGTAGAAAGAGAGAGAGAAAGAGAAAGAGAGAGAGAGAGAAAGATAGAGGGAGAGTGAGAGAGATTGAGAAGTAGAAAGGCAGAGAGAAAAATAAAGAGAGAGAGAGAGAGAGATTGAGAGGGTAGAGAGAGAGAATTAGCAAGAGGGAAAGAGAGAGAACTTGAAAGAGAGAGAGGGAAGTAATGAGAGTGAGAGAGGGAGGGAGAGAGAGAAGTGGAAAGAGAAAGAGAGAGAGAGTGAGAAGGAGAGAGAGAGACAGAGAGAGAGTGAGATGTAGTAAGAAATATAGAGAGAAGTAGAAAGTGAGAAAGAGAGAGCGAAATAGAGAGGGAGAGTAGTAGAGAGTGAAAGAAAAAGAGAGAAGAGAGAAAGAGAAAAAGGGAGAAAGATTGGGAGAGAGAGAGTGAGAGAGAGAGGGAAAGTGGCAAGGAGAGAATGAAAAGTAGAAACAGAGTGAGGGAGAAAGAGAAAAAAAGTGGGAGTGAGGGAGAGAAAGAGCGAGAGAGAGAAGAGAGAGGGAGAGAGAAGTAGAAAGAGAGAGGGAAGTAGGGTGAGAGAGAAAAGAAAAAAGAGAGAAAAAGAGAAAGTCAGAGAGAGAGAGATAGAAGAAGAACAAAGAGAAAGAGAGAGATAGAGAGAGAAGTTGAAAGAGAGAGAGAGAGAGGATGGGAGAAGGCCAGAGAGAGTAAAGTAGAGAGAGAAGGAAAGAGAGAGAAGAGTGAGGGAGACAGACAAAGAGACATAGAGGGCAGCGATGAAGTAGAAAGAGAGAGAGTGAGAGAGAGAAAAGTTAAGAGGGAGAGGGAGAGGGAGAGAGAAAAGTAGAGAGGGATACAGAAATAAAGAAAGAGGGAGAGAAGAGGGAGAAAGAGGGATGGAGAAGGCTAGGGAGAGGGAAGTAGAGAGAAAGTGAGAGAGAGAAAGAGAGAGATAGAAAGAATGAAGTAGAAAGAGAGAGAGAGACATAGAGAGAAGTATAAAGTGAGAAAGAGAGAGAGATTAGAGAGGTAGAGTAGTAGAGAGTGTAAGAATTAGAGAGAAGAGAGAAGGAGAAAGAGAGAGTGAGAGAGAGAGGTAGAAAGGGAAAGGGAGTGAGAGAAAGAGAGAGAGATAGAGAGGGGAGAAAGAAAGAAAGAGAGAGATAGAGAGAGAAAGAAAGAAGAAAGAAATAGAGAGAGAATTTGAAAGAGAGAGGGAGAGGGTGGGAGAAGGCCAGAGAGAGTGAGGTAGAGAGAGAAAGAAAGAGAGAGTAGAGGGAGGGAGACAGATAAAGAGACGTAGAAGGAGAGAGATGAAGTAGAAAGAGAGAGAGGGAGAGAGAGAAGTAGAGAGAGATCGAAGTAGAGAGAGAGAGAGTGGCAGTTTGAAAAGTAGAGAGAGATGCAAAAATAGAGAAAGAGAGGGAGAGAAGAGGGAGAGAGAGAAAGAGGGAGGGAGAAGGCTAGGGAGAGGGAAGTAGAGAGAAAGAGAAAGAGAAAGAGAGAGGGAGAGAGAGAGCAAGAGAGAGGGAGAGATTGAGAGGGGTAGAGAGAGAAAATTAGCAAGAGGGAAAGAGGGAGAGAGAGAGAACTTGAAAGAGAGAGAGGGAAGTAATGAGAGTGAGAGAGGGAGGTAGAGAGAGAGGTGGAAAGAGAAAGAGAGAGAGAGAGAGAGAGAGAGAGAGAGATAGAGAGAGAGTGAGATGTAGTAAGAAATATAGAGAGAAGTAGAAAGTGAGAAAGAGAGAGCGAAATTAGAGAGGGAGAGTAGTAGAGAGTGAAAGAAAAAGAGAGAAGAGAGAAAGAGAAAAAGGGAGAAAGATTGGGAGAGAGAGAGTGAGAGAGAGAGGGAAAGTGGCAAGGAGAGAATGAAAAGTAGAAACAGAGTGAGGGAGAAAGAGAAAAAAAGTGGGAGTGAGGGAGAGAAAGAGCGAGAGAGAGAAGGAGAGGGAGAGAGAAGTAGAAAGAGAGAGAGAAGTAGGGTGAGAGAGAAAAGAAAAAAGAGAGAAAAAGAGAAAGTCAGAGAGAGATAGAAGAAGAACAAAGAGAAAGAGAGAGATAGAGAGAGAAGTTGAAAGAGAGAGAGAGAGAGAGAAGATGGGAGAAGGCCAGAGTGAGTGGAAGTAGAGAGAGAAGGAAAGAGAGAGAAGAGTGAGGGAGACAGACAAAGAGACATAGAGGAGTGCAATGAAGTTGAAAGAGAGAGAGTGAGAGAGACAAAAGTTAAGAGATAGAGAGGGAGAGAGAAATGTAGAGAGGGATGCAGAAATAAAGAGAGAGGGAGAGAAGAGGGAGAGAGAGAGGGATGGAGAAGGCTAGGGAGAGGGAAGTAGAGAGAAAGTGGGAGAGAGAAAGAGAGAGATAGAAAGAGTGAAGTAGAAAGAGAGAGAGGGACATAGAGAGAAGTAGAAAGTGAGAAAGAGAGAGAAATTAGAGAGGGAGAGTAGTAGAGAGTGGAAGAATTAGAGAGAAGAGAGAAAGAGAAAGAGAAAGTGAGAGAGAGAGGTAGAAAGGGAAAGGGAGTGAGAGAAAGAGAGAGAGATTGAGAGGGAGAAAGAGAGAAAGAGAGAGATAGAAGATAGAGAGGGAGAGAGAGAGAGAGAGAGAGTGAGGAGAGAGAGAGATGTAGAAAGGGAAAGGGAGAGAGGGAATAGTAGAGAGAGGAAGAGAGAGTGGTAGAAAGAGAGAGAAGTAGAAAGATAGAGAGGGAGAGAGAGAGAATGAAAGAGAGGGAGAGAGTGAGAGGAAAAGGGAGGGAGAGAGAGAGGGAATGAGAGAGAAAGAGATAGAGAGAGAGGGAGAGAGAGAAGTAGAAAGAGAGAGAGAGAGAGGAGAGGGGTAAAGAGAGAAAGAGAAGTAGAAAGAGGGAGAGAGAAAAAGGGAGAGGGAGAGAGAGCGAGAGAAGAAAGAGGGAAAGAAGTAGAGAGAGAGGAAAAAATAGAAAGAGAGAAAGAGAAAGAGAGGGAGAGTGTAAAAGAATAAGAACAAAAGAGAGAGAGAGAGAGGGATAGAGAGAGAAAGAAAGAGAGGGAGAGAGAGTTATATAGCGAGAGAAATCGAAGTAGAAAGAGAGAGAGAGAGAGAAGAAAGAGAGAGAGAGGGAGAGAGAGAAGTAAAAAGAGAGAGAGGAGAAGAATAAAGAGAGAGAGTGAGAGAGAACGAAGTAGAAAGAGAGAGTGAAGTAGAAAGAGAGAGATAAGTATAGAGAGGGAGAAGGGAGAGAGAAAGAGAAAGAAAGGAAGTGAGAAAGCGGTAGAGAGAGAGAAAGAGAAAGAATGAAAGTGAGAGAGGTAAAAAGAGAAAGAAGGGGAGAGAGAGAGAAGTAGAGAGGGAGGAAGAAAGAGAGAGAGAGAGAGGCAGAAAGTGGGAGTGAAGTAGAAAGCGAGAAAGGGAAGTAGATGGAGAGAGAAAGAGAGAGACATATGGAGAGAGAAAGAGAGAGACATATAGAGAGAGAGGGAGAGAGAGAGAGGGAAAGTGGCAGGGAGAGAATGAGATGTAGAAACAGAGAGAGGGAGAAAGAGAAAAAAAGAGGGAGTGAGAGAGAGAAAGAGCGAGAGAGGGAGGAAGATAAGAGAGAGGGAGAGAGAAGTAGAAAGAAAGAAAGAGGGAGAGTAGAGTGAGAGATTAAAGTGAAAAGAGAGAGAAAAAGAAAAAGTCAGAGAGAGCGAGAGAAAGAGAGAGAGTAATAAGAAGAACAAAGGGAGAGAGAGATAGAGGGAGAACTTCAAAAAGAGTGAGAGAGATGGTGGGAGAAGGCCAGAGAGAGTGAAGTAGAGGGAGAAAGAAAGAGAGAGAAGAGGGGAGGGAGACAAAAAGTGGACGTAGAAGGAGAAAGATGAAGTACAAAGAGAGAGAGGGGGAGAGAGAGAAGTAGTGAGAGAAAAAGTAGAGAGAGGGGGGAGGGAGAAAAGTAGAAAGAGAGATGCAGAAATAGAGAGAGGGGGAAAGAAGAGGGAGAGAGAGAGAGGGAGGGAGAAGGCTAGGGAGAGGGAAGTAGAGAGAAAGAGAAAGAGAAAGAGAGAGGGAGAGAGCAAGCGAGAGAGAGTGGGAGAGATAGAGAGAGAAGAGGAACAAAGAGAGGGAGAAAAGCAGAGAGAGAGAAGTAGATAGAGAAAGAGACAGAGAGAAAAGGGAGAGAAAGAGAGAGAAAGAGAAGTAGAAACCAAGAGAGAGAGGGCAGTTAATAGAGTGATCAAAGTTGAAAGCGAGAGTGGGAGAGAGAGAGAGAGAGAGAGTAAGAGAGATGTTGAGAGAGAAAGAGAGAGAGAAAAGTATAAAGAGAGAGAAAGTGAGAGGGAAGTTGAAAGAGAGAGAAATAGAAAGAGAGGGAGAGAGAGAGAGAGAGAGAGAGAGAGAGAAAGAGAGAGAGAGAGAGAGTGAGGGAGAGAAAGAAGTAGAAAGGCAGAGAGAAAAAGAAAGATAGAGAGGGAGAGCTAGAAAGAGAAAGGGAGATTAAGAGGGCGAAGAGAGAGAGAAGTAGCAAGAGGGAGAGAGGGAGGGAGAGTGCGAAAATTTGAAAGAGAGGGAGGGATGTAATGACAGTGAGGGAGGGAGGGAGAGAGAGAGAGGTGGAGAGAGAAAGAAAGAGAGGGAGAGAGAGTTATGTAGCGAGAGAGATCGAAGTAGAAAGAGAGAGAGAGAGAGAGAAAGAAAGAGAGAGAGAGAGAGAGAGAGAGAGAGAGAGAGAGCGAGAAATGAAATGAGAGAGGGAGAGAGGTGAAAGTGAGAGAGGAGAGAGAAAGGGGGAGAGAGAGAGAAGAAAGAGAGAAAGGGGGAGAGAGAGAAGTGAAGAGAGAGAGAGAGAAGAATAAAGAGAGAGAGAGAGGGAGGGAAAGAAAAAAATAGAAAGAGAGAGAGAAGTAGAAAGAGAGAGAAGTAGAGAGAGGGAGAAGAGAGAGAGAGAGAAAGAAAGGAAGTGAGAAAGAGGTAGAAAGCGAGAGAGAGGGAGATGAGAGAGAGAGAGAGAAAAAGAATGAAAGTGAGAGAGGGAGAAAGAGAAAGAAGCTGAGAGAGAAAGAGAAGTAGAGAGAGGAAGAGAGAGAGAGAGGTACAAAGAGAGAGTGAAGTAGAAAGCAAGGGAGTGTAGTAGAGGGAGAGAGAAAGAGAGAGACAGATAGAGAGAGAGTGAGAGAGAGAGGGGGAAAATGGCAGGGAGAAAATGAGAAGTAGAAACAGAGAGAGGGAGAAAGAGAAAAAAAAAGGGGGAGTGAGAGAGAAAAAGAGCGAGAGAGGGAGAGAGAGAAGAGAGAGGGAGCGAGAAGAAAGAGAGAGAGAGAGAAGTAGCGAGAGAGAGAAAAGTAAAAAGAGTGAGAAAAGAGAAAGCCTGAGAGAGAGAGAGAAAGAAGAAGAAAGAGAGAGAGAGAGAGAGAGAGAGAAGTTGAAGTGAGAGAGGGAGAGGGTGGGAGAAGGCTAAAGATGAAGTAGAGAGAGAAAGAAAGAAAGAGAAGAGGAAGGGAGACGCGACAAAGAGACGAGAAGGAGAGAGATAAAGTGGAAAAAGAGAGAGGGAGAGAGAGGGAAGTAGAGAGAGATCAAAGTAGAGAGAGAGGGAGAGAGAATGTAGAGAGAGATGCAGAAATAATGAGAGAGGGGGATAAGAGGGAGAGAGAGAGGGAGGGAAAAGGCTAGGGAGAGGAAAGTAGAGAGAAAGGGAAAGAGGAAGAGAGAGGGAGAGAGAGAGAGCGAGAGAGAGAGCGGGAGAGATAGAGTGAAAAGGCGAACAAAGAGAGAGAGAGCGAGAAGTTGAAAGAGAGAGAGATAAGTAGAGAGAGAAGTAGAGAGATAAAGAGCGAGAGAATAGGGTGAGAGAGAGAGGCAAAGAGAAGTTGAAAAGAGGGAGAGAGAGAGAGAGAGAAAGAGAGAAGTAAAGAGAGAGATCAAAGTTGAGTGAGAGGGAGAGAGAGAGAGAGATATTGAGAGAGAAAGAGAGAGAGAGTGAGAGAGAAGTAGAAAGTAAGAGAGAGGAAGAGAGGGAGAGAAAGAGTGAGAAAGAGAGTGAGAGATAGAGAGAGAGTGAGAGAGGGAGAGAGAGTGTGAAAACTTGAAAGGGAGAGAGTGAAGTAATGAGAGTGAGAGAGGGAGGGAGAAAAAGAGAGGTGGAGAGGGAAAGAAAGAGAGGAAGAGAGAGTTATGTAGCAAGAGAGATCGAAGTAGAAAGAGAGAGAGAGAGAGAGAGAGAGAGAGTGAGTGATGAAAAAGTGAAGGGAGAGAAATGAAATGAGAGAGGTGGGAGAGGAAGAGAGAGTGAGAGAGAGAGAGAATGAGAAAGAGAGAGAGAGAGGAGAAGAATAAAGAGAGAGAGAGTAAGAGAAAAAGACGTAGAAAGAGAGAGAGAGAAGCAGAAAGAGAGAGAAGTGGAGAGGGAGAAGAGAGAGAGAGAAAGAAAGGAAGTGAGAAAGAGGTAGAAAGAGAGAGGGAGGGAGATGAGAGAGAGAGAGAGAAAGAATGAAAGTGTGAGAGAGGTAGAAAGAGAAAGAAGGGGAGAGAGAGAAGTAGAGAGAGAGAGGAAGAGAGAGAGAGGTAGTAAGAGAAAGTAAAGTAGAAAGCTAGAAAGTGAAGTAGAGAGAGTGAAAGAGAGTGATAGATAGAGAGAGAGTGAGAGAGGGAGAGGGAAAGTGGCAGGGAAATGAGAAGTAGAAATAGAGAGGGAGAAAGAGAAAAAACAGGGAGTGAGAGAGAGAAAGAGTGAGAGACGGAGAGAGATAAGCGAGAGGGAGAGAGAAGTAGAAAGAGAGAGAGAGACGTAGAGTGAGAGAGAAAAGTAAAAGGAGAGAGAAAAAGAGAAAGTCAGAGAGAGAGAGAAAGAGAGAGAAAGAAGAAGAAGGAGAGAGAGATAGAGAGAGAAATTGAAAGAGAGAGAGAGGGAGAGGGTGGGAGAAGGCCAGAGAGAGTGAGGTAGAGAGAGAAAGAAAGAGGGAGAAGAGGGAGGGAGACAGACAAAGAGAGATGAAGTAGAAAGAGAGAGAGGGAGAGAGAAGTAAAGAGAGAGAGAGAGGCAGTAAGAAAAGTAGAGAGAGAGAGGGAGAGAAGAGGGAGAGAGAGAGAGAGGGAGGGAGAAGGCTAGGGAGAGGAAAGTAGAGAGAAAGAGAAAGAGAAAGAGAGAGGGAGAGAGAGAGAGCAAGAGAGAGAGATTGAGAAGTAGAAAGGCAGAGAGAAAAATAAAGAGAGAGAGAGAGAGAGAGAGAAGAGAGAGAGAGAGAGATTGAGAGGGGTAGAGAGAGAGAATTAGCAAGAGGGAAAGTGGGAGAGAGAGAAAACTTGAAAGAGAGAGAGGGAAGTAATGAGAGAGAGAGAGGGAGGGAGAGAGAGAGAGGTGGAAAGAGAAAGAGAGAGAGAGAGAGAGAGAGAGAGAGAGAGAGATAGAGAGAGAGAGAGAGATGTAGTAAGAAATATAGAGAGAAGTAGAAAGTGAGAAAAAGAGAGCGAAATTAGAGAGGGAGAGTAGTAGAGAGTGAAAGAAAAAGAGAGAAGAGAGAAATAGAAAAAGGGAGAAAGATTGGGAGAGAGAGAGAGAGAGAGAGGGAAAGTGGCAAGGAGAGAATGAAAAGTAGAAACAGAGTGAGGGAGAAAGAGAAAAAAAGAGGGAGTGAGGGAGAGAAAGGGCGTGAGGGAGAGAGAAGAGAGAGGGAGAGAGAAGTAGAAGAGAGAGAGAAGTAGGGGTGAGAGAGAAAAGAAAAAGGAGAGAAAAAGAGAAAGTCAGAGAGAGATAGAAGAAGAACAAAGAGAAAGAGAGAGATAGAGAGAGAAGTTGAAAGAGAGAGAGAGAGAGGATGGGAGAAGGCCAGAGAGAGTGAAGTAGAGAGAGAAGGAAAGAGAGAGAAGAGTAAGGGAGACAGACAAAGAGACATAGAGGAGAGCGATGAAGTAGAAAGAGAGAGAGTGAGAGAGAGAAAAGTTAAGAGATAGAGAAGGAGAGAGAAAAGTAGAGAGGGATGCAGAAATAAAGAGAGAGGGAGAGAAGAGGGAGAGAGAGAGGGATGGAGAAGGCTTGGGAGAGGGAAGTAGAGAGAAAGTGAGAGAGAGAAAGAGAGAGATAGAAAGAGTAAAGTAGAAAGAGAGAGAGACATAGAGAGAAGTATAAAGTGAGAAAGAGAGAGAAATTAGAGAGGGAGAGTATTAGAGAGTGGAAGAATTAGAGAGAAGAGAGAAAGAGAAAGAGAGAGTGAGAGAGAGAGGTAGAAAGGGAAAGGGAGTGAGAGAAAGAGAGAGAGATTGAGAGGGGAGAAAGAGAGAAAGAGAGAGATAGAAGATAGAGAGGGAGAGAGAGAGAGAGTGAGGGAGAGAGAGAGATGTAGAAAGAAGGGAATAGTAGAGAGAAGAAGAGGGAGAGGTAGAAAGAGAGAGAAGTAGAAAGATAGAGAGGGAGAAGTAGAGGGGAGAGAGAGAATGAAAGAGAGGGGAGAGAGTGAGAGGAAAAGGGAGGGAGAGAGAGAGTGAATGAGAGAGAAAGAGATAGAGAGAGGTAGAGAGAGAAGTAGAAAGAGAGAGAGAGGGGGGAGGGGTAAAGAGAGAAAGAGAAGTAGAAAGAGAGAGAAAAAGAGAGAGGGAGAGAGAGCCCGAGAGAAGAAAGAGGGAAAGAAGTAGAGAGAGAAAAAAAGAAAGAGAGAAAAAGAGAAAGAGAGGGAGGGGGGAAAGAATAAGAAAAAAGAGAGAGAGAGAGTGAGAGGGATAGAGAGAGAAAAAGAGAGAGAGAGAGAGAGTTATGTAGCGAGAGAATCAGGTAGAAAGAGAAAGAGAGAGAGAGAAGAAAGAGAGAGAGAGGAGAGAGAGAAGTAACAAGAGAGAGAGAGAGAAGAATAAAGAGAGAGAGAGAGTGAGAGAGAAAGAAGTAGAAAGAGAGAGTGAAGTAGAAGAGAGAGAGAGATAAGTATAGAGAGGGAGAAGAGAGAGAGAAAGAGAAAGAAAGGAAGTTAGAAAGAGGTAGAAAGAGAGAGAGAGAGAAAGAATGAAAGTGAGAGAGGTAAAAAGAGAAAGAAGGGGAGAGAGAGAGAAGTAGAGAGGGAGGATTAAAGAGAGAGAGAGGCAGAAAGTGGGAGTGAAGTAGAAAGCGAGAAAGAGAACTAGAGGGAGAGAGAAAGAGAGAGACATAGAGAGAGAGGGAGAGAGAGAGAGAGGGAAAGTGGCAGGGAGAGAATGAGAAGTAGAAATAGAGAGAGGGAGAAAGGGAAAAAAGAGGGAGTGAGAGAGAGAAAGAACGAGAGAGGGAGAAAGATAAGAGAGAGGGAGACAGAAGTAGAAAGAGAGAGAGAGAGTAGAGTGAGAGATTAAAGTGAAAAGAGAGAGAAAAAGAAAAAGTCAGAGAGAGCGAGAGAAAGAGAGAGAGAGAAATAAGAAGAACAAAGGGAGAGAGAGATAGAGGGAGAACTTCAAAAAGAGTAAGAGAGAGGGTGGGAGAGGGCCAGAGAGAGTGAAGTAGAGGGAGAAAGAAAGAGAGAGAAGAGGGAGGGAGACAGAAAAAGTGACGTTGAAGGAGAAAGATGAAGTACAAAGAGAGAGAGAGGAGAGAGAGAGAGAAGTAGCGAGAGAAAAAAGTAGAGAGAGGGGGGAGAGAGAAAAGTAGAAAGAGAGATGCAGAAATAGAGAGAGGGGGAAAGAAGAGGGAGAGAGAGAGAGGGAAGAAGAAGGCTAGGGAGAGGAAAGTAGAGAGAACGAGAAAGAGTAAGAGAGAGGGAGAGAGAAAGCGAGAGAGAGTGGTAGAGATAGAGAGAGAAGAGGAACAAAGAGAGAGAGACAGATAGAGAGAGAAGTTGAAAGAGAGAGTGAAAAGCAGAGAGAGAGAAGTAGAGAGAGAAAGAGACAGAGGGAAAAGGGAGAGAAAGAGAGAGAGAAAGAGAAGTAGAAACCAAGAGAGAGAGGGAAGTTAATAGAGTGATCAAAGTTGAAAGTGAGAGTGGGAGAGAGAGAGAGAGAGAGAGAGAGAGAGTGAGAGAGAGAGATGTTGAGAGAGAAAGAGAGAGAGAAAAGTATAAAGAGAGAGAAAGTGAGAGGGAAGTTGAAAGAGAGAGAAATAGAAAGAGAGAGAGAGAGAGAGAGAGAGGGAAAGATAGAGAGAGAGAGTGAGGGAGAGAGAAATAAGTAGAAAGGCGAAGAGAAAAAGAAAGATAGAGAGGGAGAGCTAGAAAGAGAAAGGGAGAGAGAGAAAGAGAGGGAGATTGAGAGGGCGAGAGAGAGAGAAGTAGCAAGAGGAATAGAGGGAGAGAGAGGGAGAAAACTTGAAAGAGAGAGGGAAGTAATGAGAGTGAGGGACGGAGGGAGAGAGAGAGAGGTGGAGAGAGAAAGAAAGAGAGGGAGAGAGAGAGTTATGCAGCGAGAGAGATCGAAGTAGAAAGAGAGAGAGAGAGAGAGAGAGAGAGAGAGAGAGAGAGAGAGAGAGAGATAAAGAGAAAGAGAGAGAGAGAGTGAGGAAAAAGTGAAGGGAGAGAAATGAAATGAGAGAGGTGAGAGAGGAGAGAGAGAGAGAGAGAAGAAGAGAGGAAAGAGGGAGAGAGAGAAGTAAAAAGAGAGAGAGAGAGAGAAGAATAAAGAAAGAAAGAGAGAGAGAGAGAGAGTGGGAAAGAAAAATGTAGAAAGAGAGAGAGAAGTAGAAAGAGAGAGATAAGAGAGAGAGAGAAATAAAGGAAGTGAGAAAGAGGTAGAAAGCGAGAGAGAGGGAGATGAAAGAGAGAGAGAGAGAGAAAAATAATTAATGTGAGAGAGAGGTAGAAAGAGAAAGTAGCTGAGAGAGAAAGAGAAGTAGAGAGAGGAAGAGAGAGAGAGAGGTAGAAAGAGAGAGTGAAGTAGAAAGCAAGGAAGGGGAGAGGGAGAGAGACTAGAGAGAGAGAGAGAGAGAGGGGAAAAAATGTGGAGAGAATGAGAAGCAGAAACAGAGAGAGGGAGAAAGAGAAAAAGGGGGGGAGAGAGAAAAAGAGCGAGAGAGGGAGAGAGAGAAGAGAGAGGGAGCGAGAAGTAGAAAGAGAGAGAGAGAGAGAAGTAGAGTGAGAGAGAAAAGTAAAAAGAGAGAGAAAAAGAGAAAGCCGGAGAGAGAGAGAGAGAAAGCAGAAGAAAGAGAGAGAGAGATAGAGAGAGAAGTTGAAAGAGAGAGAGGGAGAGGGTGGGAAAAGGCAAGAGAGAGTGAAGTAGAGGGAGAAAGAAAGAAAGAGAAGAGGGAGGGAGACAGACAAAAAGACGTAGAAGGAGAGAGATAAAGTGGAAAGAGAGAGAGGGAGAGAGAGGGAAGTAGAGAGAGATCGAAGTAGAGAGAGAGGGAGAGAGAAAGTAGAGAGAGATGCAGAAATAGTGAGAGAGGGAGAGAAGAGGGAGAGAGAGAGGGAGGGAGAAGGCTAGGGAGAGGAAAGTAGATAGAAAGAGAAAGAGAAAGAGAGAGGGAGAGAGAGAGAGCGAGAGAGACAGTGGGAGAGATAGAGAGAGAAGACGAACAAAGAGAGAGAGAGAGAGAGAGCGAGAAGTTGAAAGAGAGAGAGATAAGTAGAGAGAGAAGTAGAGAGATAAAGAGCGAGAGAATAGGGTGAGAGAGAGAGGCAAAGAGAAGTAGAAACAAAGGGAGAGAGAGAGAGAGAGACAGAGAGAGAGAGAGAGAAAGAGAGAAGTAAAGAGAGAGATCAAAGTTGAAAGTGAGAGTAGGAGAGAGAAAGAGATATTGAGAGAGAAAGAGAGAGAGATAAGTATAAAGAGAGAGATAGTAAGAGAGAAGTAGAAAGAGAGAGAAGGAGAAAGAGAGAGAAAAAGAGATAGAGAGAGAGTGAGAGATAGAGAGAGTAGCAAGTGGGAGAGAGGGAGAGAGGGAGAGAGGGAAGCAATGAGAGTGAGAGAGGGAGGGAGAAAGAGAGAGGTGGAGAGAGAAAGAAAGAGAGGGAGAGAGAGCTATGTAGCAAGAGAGATCGTCGAGAGAGAGAGAGAGAGAGAGAGAGAGAGAAAGAAAGTGTGAGTGAAGAAAAAGTGAAGGGAGAGAAATGAAATGAGAGAGGTGGTAGAGTGATAGAGAGAGAGATTAGAAAGAGAGAGAGATAGAGGGAGAGAGAGAAGTAAAATGTGAGAGAGAAGAATAAAGAGAGATAGATTGAGAGAGAAAGACATAAAAAGAGAGAGAGAGAAGCAGAAAGAGAGAGAAGTGGAGAGGGAGAAGATAGAGAGAGAGAGAAAGAAAGGAAGTGAGAAAGAGGTAGAAAGAGAGAGGGAGGGAGATGGGAGAGAGAGAGAGAAAGAATGAAAGTGAGAGAGAGATAGAAAGAGAAAGAAGGGGAGAAAGAGAGAAGTAAAGAGAGAGAGGAAGAGAGAGAGAGGTAAAAAGAGAAAGTGAAGTAGAAAGCTAGAAAGTGAAGTAGAGAGAGAGAAAGAGAGAGACAGATAGAGAGAGAGTGAGAGAGAGAGAGGGAAAGTGGCAGGGAGAGAATGAGAAGTAGAAACAGAGAGAGGGAGAAAGAGAAAAAATGGGGAGCGAGAGAGAGAAAGAGCGAGAGAGGGAGAGAGATAAGAGAGAGGGAGAGAGAAGTAGAAAGAGAGAGAGGGAGAAGTAGAGTGAGAGAGAAAAGTAAAAGGAGGGAGAAAAAGAGAAAGTCAGAGAGAGAGAGAAAGAGAGAGAAAGAAGAAGAAGGAGAGAGAGATAGAGAGAGAAGTTGAAAGAGAGAGAGAGAGAGAGGGAGAGGGTGGGAGAAGGCCAGAGAGAGAGAGGTAGAGAGAGAAAGAAAGAGAGAGAAGAGGGAGGGACACAGAAGAAGAGACGTAGAAGGAGGGAGATGAAGTAGAAAGAGAGAGAGAGGGAGAGAGAGAAGTAGAGAGAGAACGAAGTAGAGAGAGAGACGAAGAGAGATGTTGTGAGAGAAAGAGAGAGAGAAATGTATAAAGAGATAAAGTGAGAGAGATGTATAAAGAGAGAGAAAGAGAGAGAAAGAGAGAGAAAGAGAGAGAAAGATTGAGATAGAGTGATAGAGAGAGAGAAAGAAGTAGAAAGGCAGACAGAAAAAGAAAGAGAGATAAATAGCTAAAAAGAGAGGGAGAGAGAGATAGAGAAAGAGAGGGAGATTGAGAGGGGAAGAGGGAGAGAGAAGTAGCAAGAGGGAGAGTGGGAGAGGGAGAGAACTTAAAAGAGAGAGAGGGAAGTAATGAGAGTGAGAGAGGGAGGGAGAGAGAGAGAAATGGAAGGAGAAAGAGAGAGTGAGTAAGAGAGAGGTTGAAAGAGAGAGAGAGATAGAGAGATGTAGAAAGTGAGAAAGTGAAAGAAATTAGAGAGGGAGAGTCGTAGAGTGTGAAAGAAATAGAGATAAGAGAGAGAGAAAGAGAAGTCGAGAGTGAGAGATTAAAAGCTAGAGAGAGAGGGAGAGAGAGAGAACTAGAAAGAGAGTTGGAGATAAGTAGATAGAGAGAGGAGAGCGATAAGTTAAAAGAGAGAGAGAGAGGGAGAGGGAGAGACAGAGAGAGAAAAGTATAAAGAGAGAGGGAGTGAGGGAGAAAGACGTAGAAGGATAGAGAGAGGTAGAAAGAGAGAAGGGAAGAGTGAAGTAAAATGAGAGATCGAGAGAGGGAGAGAGAGTAGTGGAAGAGAGAGAGAGAGAGAGGGAGAGAGTGGGAGAGAGGGAGAGAGAGATGTAGAAAGAGAGATAGAGAAAAGTAGACTGAGAGGAAGAGAGAGGTAGAAAGAGAGAGAAGCAGAAAGATAGAGAGGGAGAAGTTGAGTGAGAGAGGGAGAGAGAGAGAGAAAGAAAGAAGTAGAAAGAGAGAGAGAGGGAGAGGGTGAGAGAGAAAGGGAGGGAGAGAGAGGGAAAGAGAGAGGGAATGAGAGAGAGAGACTAAGGAGAGAGAGAGAAGTAGAAAGTGAGAGAGAGAAAGAGAGTGAGAGGTAAAGAGAGAGAGAAGTAGAAAGAGAGAAAGAGAAAGAGAGAGGGTGAGAGAGTGAGAGAAGACAGAGTAGAAAGAGATAGAGAGGGAAAGAAGTAGAGAGAGAAAAAAATAGAAAGAGAGAGAAAGAGAAAGAGAGGGATGTAGAGAAAGAAGAAGTACAAAGAGAGAGAGAGGGATAGAGAGAGAATAAAAGAGAGAGGGAGAGAGGAAGTTAAGTTGTGAGAGATATCAAAGTATAAAGAGAGAATGAGAGAGAAAGAGTGAGAGAGGAAAAAGTGGAGGGAGAGAAATGAAATGAGAGAGGTGAAAGAGAAAGTGAGAGAGAGAGAGAGAGCGAGAAGTAGAGGGAGAAAAGTAGAAAGAGAGAGAGAGGGTGATAGAGAGAAGTAGAAAGTGAGAAAGAGGAAGAGAGTGTGTGAGAGAGAGATAGAGAGAGAAAGAGAGAAAAGTACAAAGAGAGAGGGAGTGAGAGAGAAAGACCTGGAAATGGAGAGAGGTAGCATGGGAGAGTGGGAGGGAGAGAAGTAAAATGAGAGATCGAGAAAGGGAGAGAGAAGTGGAAAGAAAGAGAGGGAGAGAGAGAAGATAGAGAGAGAGTGGGAAAGAGAGCGGAAGAGAGAGATGTAGAAAGAGAATGAGAGAGGGAAAAGTACAGAGAGAGGATTAGAGAGAGATTGAGAGAGAGGGAAAGAGTGAGAGAAGTAGAAAGAGAGAGAGAGAGAAAGGGAGAGAGAGTGGTAGAAAGAGGGGGTAAAGAGAGAAAGGGAAGTAGAAAGATAGAGGGAAAGAAAAAGAGAGAGGGTGAGAGATTGAGAGAAGAGAGAGAGGGAGCGAGGAAGTAATAGGGAGAGAGAGTAGAAAGAGAGAGAGAGAAGGAGAAAGCGAGAGAGAGAGAGAGATTGAGAGAGGGAGAGAAAGAAGTTGAAAGGCAGAGAGAAAAAGAAAGAGAGAGAGAGAGAAAGAGAGAAATTGAGAGGGGAAGAGAGAGAGAGAAGTAGCAAGAGGGAGAGAGGGAGAGAGAGAGAGAGAACTTGAAAGAGAGAAAGAGGGAAGTAGTGAGAGTGAGTAAGGGAGGGAGAGAGGGAGAGATAAAGAGAGAGAGTGAGAGAGAGATGGAGAAGAGAGTGAGAGATAAAGAGAGAGAAGTAGAAAGAGAGAGAGAGAGAGAAAGGGAGAAGTAGAAAGTGAGTTAGGGAGAAAGAAATTAGAGAGGGAGAGATGTAGAGAGTGAAAGAAATAGAGAGAAAGAGAAGTAGAGAGTTAGAGATTAAGAGAGAGAGAGAAAGAGGGAGTGAGAGAGAACTAGAAAGCGAGAGAGAGATAAGTAGATAGAGAGAGGGAGAGAGAAGTTAAAAGAGACAGAGAGTGAGAGAAAAGTATAAAGGGAGAGGGAGTGAGGGAGAAAGTCATAGAAAGAGAGAGAGAGCTAGAAAGGGAGAAAGGGAGAGATAGAAGTAAAAAGAGAGATCAAGAGAGGGAGAGAGAGAGAAGTAGAGAGAGAGAGAGAAAGAGAGAGAGAGAGTGAGAGAGAGAAAGATAGAGAGAGAGTGAGAGAGGGTGAGAAAGAAGTAGAAAGGTAAAAAGAAAAAGAAAGAGATAGTGAGAGAGAGGTAGAAAGAGAAAGAGAGAGAGAGAAAGAGAGAGAGATTGAAAGGGGGAGAGGGAGAGAAGTAGCAAGAGGGAGAGAGGGAGAGAGAGAGAGAGAGAGAGAGAGAACTTGAAAGAGAGAGAGAGGGAAGTAATCAGAGTGAGAGTGGGAGGGAGAGAGAGATGTGGATAGAGAAAAAGGGAGAGTGAGAGAGAGAGAGAAGAGGGAGAGAGATACAGAGAGAAGTAGAAAGATAGAGAGGGAGAAGTAGAGGGAGAGAGAGAAGGAGAGAGAGAGAAAGAAAGAGAAGGAGAGAGTTAGAGAGAAAGGGGGGATAGAGAGAGGGAGAGGGAATAAGAGAGAGAGTGAGAGAGATTGAAAGAGAGGGAGGGAGAGAGAAGTAGAAAGAGAAATAGGGAGAGAGAGGTAAAGAGAGAAAGAGAAGTAGAAAGAGAGAGAGAGAGAAAAAGGGGGAGGGAGAGAGACTGAGAGAAGAGAGAGAGGGTGCGAGGAAGTAACAAAGGGAGAGAGTAGAAAGAGAGAGAGAGGGAAAGAAGTAGAGAGAGAGAAAAGTTGAAAGAGAGAGAAAGAGAAAGAGAGCGAGCGAGAGAAATAAGAAGAACAAAGAGAGAGAGAAGAGGGATAGAGAGAGAGAGAGTTAAGTAGTGAGAGATATCAAAGTTGCAAGAGAGAGAGAGAGAGAAGGATTGAGAGAGGAAAAAGTGGAGGGAGAGAAATGAAATGAGAGAGGTGAGAGAGAAAGAGAGAAAGAGAGAGAGAGAGAAGAAAGAAAGTGAGATAGAAGTACAAAGAGAGAGAGAGTGAAGAATAAATTGAGTGAGGGAGAGAAAGATGTAGAAAATGAGAGAGAAGTAGAAAGAGAGAGAGAGAAGTAGAGAAAAGGAGAAGAAAGAGAGAGAAAGAATGAAAGTGAGAGAGAGGAAGAAAAAGAGAGAGAGAGAGAGAGTGAAAGAAAGAAAGTGGGAGAGCAAGGTTGAACGAGAAAGAGGGGTATGAGAGAGAAGTTGAGAGAGAGGAAGAGAGAGAGAAAGGTAGAAAGAGAGAGTGTAGTAGAAAGTGAGAAACTGAGGTAGAGGGAGAGAGAGAGACAGATGGAGAGAGAGGGAGAGAGAGGGAGGGAAAGTGGCAGGGAGAGAATGAGAAGTAGAAACAGAGAGAGGGAGAAAGAGAAAATGAGAGGGAGTGAGAGAGAGAAAGAGTGAGAGGGGGAAAGAGAAAAGTGAGAGGGAGAGAAAAGTAGAAAGGATGAGAGAGAAGTAGAAAGAGAGAGAGAGAGAGAGATAGAAGTAGAGTGAGAGAGAGAAAAGTAGAAAGAGAGAAAGAGAAAGTGGGAGAGAAAGAAAAAGAGAGAGAGAGAGTGAGACCGAGAGAG
This sequence comes from Protea cynaroides, assembly GCA_028583415.1. Lineage (NCBI taxonomy): Eukaryota > Viridiplantae > Streptophyta > Magnoliopsida > Proteales > Proteaceae > Protea > Protea cynaroides. The sequence goes on from CM053269.1 coordinate 9,111,690, forward strand.
AGAGTGAAGTAGAGAGAGAAAGAAAGAGAAAGATGAGGGAGGGAGACAGACAAAGAGAAGTAGAAGGAGGGAGATGAAGTAGAAAGAGAGAGAGAGGGAAAGTGAGAGAAGTAGAGAGAGATCGGGCAGAGGGAGAGAGGGAGAGAGAAAAGTAGAGAGAGATGAAGAAATAGACGGAGGGAGAGAAGAGGGAGAGAGAGAGAAAGAGAGGGAGGGAGAAGGCTAGGCAGAGTGAAGTAGTGAGAGAGAGAAAGAGAGAGTGAGAGAGGGAGAGAGAGAGAAGAGGAACAAAGAGAGTGAGAGAGAGAGATAGAGGGAAAAGTTGAAAGAGAGAGAGAGATAAGTTGAGAGAGATCTAGAGAGAGAAAGAGAGAGAGAAAAGGGAGAGAGAGAGTGAGACAAAGAGTAGTAGAAACATAGAGAGAGAGAGAGAGATGTAAAGACAAAGATCAAAGTTGAAAGCGAGAGTGGGAGAGAGAGAGTGAGAGAGAGAGAGAGAGAGAGATGTTGAGAGAGAAAGAGAGAGAGAAAAGTATAAAGAGAGAGAAAGTGAGTGAGAGGAATGAAAGAGAGAAAGAGAAAGAGAGAGAGAGAGAGAGAGAGAGAGAGAGAGAGAGATAAATGGAGAGAGAGTGAGAGAGAGAGAAAAAGAAAGAGACAGAGAGAGGTAGAAAGAGAACGAGAGAGAGAGAGAGAAACAGAGGGAGATTAAGAGGGGGAGTGAGAGAGAGATGTAGCAAGAGGGAGAAAGGGGGAGAGAGAGAACTTCAAAGAGAGAGGGAAGTAATGAGAGTGAGAGAGGGAGGGAGAGAGAGAGAAGTTGAAAGAGAAAGAGAGGGAAAGAGAGAGAGATATAGAGAGAGAGAGATAGAGAGAAGTAGAAAGTGAGAAAAAGAAAAATAGAGTTAAGTAGTGAGAGAGATCGAAGTGGAAAGAGAAAGAGAGAGAGAGAGAAAGAGTGAGAGAGGAAAAAGTGGAGGGAGAGAAATGAAATGAGAGAGGTGGGAGAGAAAGAGAGAGAGAGAGAGGGAGAGAAGAAAGAGAGATAGGGAAAGAGAGAAGTGAAAAGAGGGAGAGAAGAATAATGCGAGAGAGAGAGAGAGAGAAAGACGTACAAGATACTTGGATGTAATAGAAATCCCAAAAAATGAAATTCCTTTGAAAACATTTCACTTCGTTTTTATTTTTTTGTTCCCTGTGATACTCTATCCCAACTACGTGTATCTATATTTGTCGATATTATGAAAGAGATATGATATCATCTATGGAAGAAATAGATAGATAATGAATAGGAATAGAAAGAGCTATCCATTTTAAACAATACATGTCTTTCACATCCAACTATAACACTTCCTTATTTTTGAATGGCAGTTCCAAAAAGCGCACTTCTATGTCAAAAAGCGATTCTTAAAAATATTTGGAAAAAGGGATATTGGGCAGCAGTAAAATCTTTTCGGCTAAACCTTTCTACCGGAAATTCAAAAAGTTTTTTTGGGAGAGAAAAGAGAGAGAGAGAAAGAAAGAAAGTGAGAGAGAGGTAAAAAGAGAGAGAGAGAGGGAGATGAGAGAGAGAGAAAGAATGAAAGTGAGAGGGAGGTAGAAAGAGAAAGAGAGGGAGAAAGAGAGAAGTAGAGAGAGAGGAAGAGAGAGAAAGAGAGTTAAAAAGAGAGATTGATGTTGAAAGTGAGAAAGTGAAGTAAAGGGAGAGAGAGAGAGAGAGACAAATAAAGAGAGAGGGAGTGAGGGAGAGAGGGAAAGTGGCAGGGAGAGAATGAGACGAAGAAATAGGGAGAGGGAGAAAGAGAAAAAGAGAGGGAGTGAGAGAGAATGAGCGAGAGAGGGAGAGAGAGAGAGAAGAGGGAGGGAGAGAGATGTAGAAAGGGAGAATGAGAAGTAGAAAGAAAGAGAGAGAGAAGTAGAGTGAGAGAGAGAGAAAAGTAAATAGAGAGAGAAAGAGAAAGTGGGAGAGAAAGTGGGAGAGAAAGAGAAAGAAGAAGAACAAAGAGAGAGGGAGTGATAGAGAGAGAAGTTGAAAGAGAGAGAGAGAGAGGGGGTGGGAGAAGGCCAGAGATAGTGAAGTAGAGAGAGAAATAAAGAGAGAGAAGAGGGAGGGAGACAGACAAAGAGAAGTTGTAGGAGGGAGATGAAGTTGAAAGAGAGAGGGAGAGAGAGAGAGATGTAGAGAGTGATTGAAGTAGAGAGAGAGAGGGAGAGAGAAAATTAGAGAGAGATTTAAAAATTGACAGAGGGAGAGAAGTGGGAGAGAGAGAGGGAGGGAGAAGGCCAGGGAGAGTGAAGTAGAGAGAGAGAGAAAGAAGAGGAACAACGAGAGAGATAGATAGAGAGAGAACTCGAAAGAGAGAGAGATAAGCAGAGAGAGAAAAGTAGAGAGAGAAAGAGAGAGTGAGAAAAGGGAGAGGGAGAGTGAGACAAAGAGAAGTAGAAACAAAGAGGGAGATCAAAGTTGAAAGTGAGAGAGAGAGAGAGAGAGAGAGAGAGAGAGAGAGAGATGTTGAGAGAGAAAGAGAGAGAAAAGTATAAAGAGATAGAAAGTGAGAGAGAAGTAGAATGAGAGAGAGAGAGAGAGAAATAGAGGGGGATTGAGAGGGGGTGAGAGAGAGAAGTAGCAAGAGGGAGAGAGGGAGAGATAGAGATAACTTGAAAGAGAGAGAGGGAAGTAATGAGAGTGAGAGAGGGAGGGAGGGAGAGAAGTGGAAAGAGAAAGGGAGAGAGTGAGAGAGAGATAGAGTGAAAAGTAGAAAGAGAGAGAGAGAGAGAGAGAGAGAGAATGATAGAGAAAAGTAGAAAGTGAGAAAGAGAGAGAGAAATTAGAGTGGGAGAGTAGTAGAGAGTGTAGGGAATAGAGAGAAGAGAGCGAGAGAAAGAAAAGTAGAGATTGAGAGATTAAAAGAGAGAGGGATAGGGAGAGAGAGATAACTAGAAAGAGAGAGAGAGAAAGAAAGAGAGAGAAAGAGAGAGAGAGGGAGGGATAGAGAAGTTAAAAGAGAAATAGTGAGAGAGAGAGAGAAAGAGAGAGGGAGTGAGAGAGAAAGACGTAGGAAGAGAGAGAGTGGTAGAAAGAGTGAGGGAGAGAGAGAAGTTAAATGAGAGTTCGAGAGAGAGGGAGAGAGAGAAGTGGAAAGATAGAGAGAGAGGGAGAGAGATAGAAGATAGAGAGAGGGAGAGAGAGATAGAGAGAGGGAGAGAAAAAACTGGAGGGAGAGAAATGAAATGAGAGAGGTGAGAGAGAAAGAGAGAGAGGGAGATAGAAGAGAGAGAGAGATAGAGAGAGAGAGATAGAGAGAGAGAGAAGTAGAAAGAGAGAGAGAGAGAGAGTGATAGAGAGAAGTTGAAAGTGAGAATGAGAGTGAGAAATTAGAGAAGGAGTAGTAGAGAGTGAACAAAATAGAGAGAGGAGAGAGAGAGAAAGAGAAGTAGGGATTGGGAGATTAAAAGAGAGAGTGAGAGAGTGGGAGAGAGAGAGAACTAGAAAGAGAGAGAGAGAGAGATAAGTAGATAGAGAGAGGGAGAGAGAAGAGTTAAAAGAGAGAGAGAAAGAGGCAAGTTAAGAACTAGAAAGGGAGAGTGATAAGTAGATAGAGAGGGAGAGAGAAGTTAATAGAGAGAGAGAGAGAAAAGTATAAAGAAATAGGGGGTGAGAGAGAAAGATGTACAAAGAGAGAGATAGGTAGAAAGAGAGGGAGATAGAGAGAAGTAACAAGAGAGATCGAGAGGAGGAGTGAGAGAAGTGGAAAGAGAGAGAAAAAGAGGGAGAGAGAAGATAAAGAGGGAGAGGCAGAGAGAGAGTGAGGGAGAAAGAGAGATGTAGAAAGAGAAAGAGAGAGAGGTAGAAAGAGAGAGAATTACAAGCATAGAGAGGGAGAAGTAGTGAGAGAGAGGGAAAGAAAGAAGTAGAAAGGAAGTGAGGGAGAGAGTGAGAGAGAAAGGGAGGGAAAGAGAAAGGGAGAGAGAGAGAAGGAGAAAGAGAGAGAGAGATAGAGGTAAAGAGAGAGAGAGATAGAGGTAAAGAGAGAGAGAAGTAGAAAGAGTGAGAGAAAGAAAAAGAGAGAGGGTGAGAGAGTGAGAGAAGAGAGAGAGGGAGCGAGGAAGTAATAGAGAGTGAGTTGAAAGAGAGAGAAAGAGAAAGAGAGAGAGAGATAAGTAGAAAGGCAGAGTGTGAAAGAATGAGAGAGAGAGGAAGAGGTCGAAAGAGAAAGAGAGAGAGAGAAAAAAAAGAGAGATTGAGAGGTGGAGAGAGCAAGAGGGAGAGAGGGAGAGAGAGAGAACTTGAAAGAGAGAGAGAGAGAGAGGGAAGTAATGAGCGTGAGAGAGGGAGGGTGTGAGAGAGAAGTGGAAAGAGAAGGAGAGAGAGTGAGAGAGAGAGAGAGAAGAGAGAGAGAGAGATAGAGAGAGAAGTAGAAAGAAAGGGAGAGGGAGATAGAGAGAGAAGTGGAAAGAAAAAGAGTGAGATAGAGAGAGAAGTAGAAAGAAAGAGAGAGAAGTAGAAAGAGAGAGGGAGATATATAGAGAAGTAGAAAGTGGGAAAAAGAGAAAGGGAGTTAAGTAGTGAGAGAGATCGAAGTAGAAAGAGAGAGCGAGAGAGAGAAAGAGTTAGACAAGAAAAAGTGAAGGGAGAGAAATGAAATGAGAGCGGTGGGAGAGAAAGAGAGAGAGAGAGACAGAGAGAGAGAAGAAAGAGAGAGATGGAAAGAGAGAAGTGAAAAGAGAGAGAGTGAAAGAGAAAGACGTAGAAAGAGAGAGAGAAGTAGAGAGAGGGAGAAGAGGGAGAGAGAAGGAAAGAAAGTGGGAGATTAGAAAGAGAGAGAGAGAAAGGGAGATGAGAAAGAGAGAAAGAATGAAAGTGAGAGCAGGGTAGAAAGAGAAAGAGGGGAGGGAGAGAGAAGTAGAGAGAGGAAGAGAGAGAGGGTTAGAAAGAGAGAGTGATGTAGAAAGCAAAAAAGTGAAGTAGCAGGAGAGAGGGAGAGAGAGACAGATAAAGAGAGAGGGAGTGAGAGAGAGAGGGAAAGTGGCAGGGAGAGAATGAGATGTAGAAACAGGGAAAGGGAGAAAGGGAAAAAGAGAGGGTGTGAGAGAGAGAAAGAGCAAGAGAGGGAGAGAGAAGAGAGAGAAGAGAGAAGTAGAAAGAGAATGAGAAGTTGAAAGAGAGAGAGAGAGAGAGAGAAGTACAGTGAGAGAGAGAAAAGTAAATAGAGAGAGAGAAAGAGAAAGTGGTAGAGAGAGAAAAAGAAGAAGAAGAAAGAAGAAGAACAAAGAGAGAGGGAGAGATAGAGAGAGAAGTTGAAGAGAGAGAGAGAGAGGGTGGGAGAAGGCCAGAGAGAGAAAGAAAGAGAGAGAAGAGGGAGGGAGAACGCACAAAGAGAAGTAGTAGGGAGAGAGATGAAGTTGAAAGAGAGAGGAAGAGAGAGAAGCAGAGAGCGATCGGGCAGAGAGAGAGGGAGAGACAAAAGTAGAAAGAGAGATGTAAAAATTGATGGAGGGAGAGAAGAGGGAGAGAGAGAGAGGGAGGGAGAAGGCTAGGGAGAGTGAAGTATAGAGAGAGAGAGAGAAAGAGAGAAGGGAGAGAAGAGGGAGAGAGAGAGAAAAGGGAGAGAGAGAGAGTAAGACAAAGAGAAGTAGATACAAAGAGAGAGAGAGAGAAGTAAAGAGAGAGATCAAAGTTGAAAGCGAGATAGGGAGAGAGAGAGAGAGAGAGAGAGAGATGTTGAGAGAGAAAGAGAGAGAGAGAAAAGTATAAGGAGCAAAAGTGAGGGAGAAGTAGAAAGAGAGAGAGAAAGAAAAAGAGAGAGAGAGAGAGGGAGATTGAGAAGGGGTGAGAGAGAGAAGTAGAAAGAGGGGAGAGAGGGAGAGAGAGAGAGAACATGAAAGAGATAGAGGGAAGTAATGAGAGTGAGAGAGGGGGTGAGAGAGAAGGAGAGAGAGAGAGAGAAGTGGAAAGAGAAAGAGAGAGAGTGAGACAGAGAGAGAGATGTAGAAAGAGAGAGAGTAA
>CM053269.1:9722696-10160196 GCA_028583415.1 Protea cynaroides
CCTTGAGAAAGGAGGAGTTGGGTATCTAGTATCAGTGGTCGACCTCACCAAGGAAGCACCACGAATGGAGGATATTGATGTGGTGCGTGACTTTTCAGATGTATTTCCTGAAGAACTACCAGGACTACCACCCGACCGAGCTATAGAGTTTGTTATAGATCTGATACCCGGTGCCGCACCAGTATCTAAAGCACATTATCGAATGGCTCCTACTGAACTGAAGGTGCAGTTATAAGAATTATTGGATAAAGGTTACATCAGACCTTGCATATCACCATGGGGAGCGCCGGTATTATTTGTAAAGAAGAAGGACGATAGTGTTCGACTATGTATAGACTACCGAGAACTGAATAAGCTGACAATCAAGAATCGGTACCCATTGCTCTGGATCGATGACTTATTCGATCAGTTGCAAGGTGCCAAGGTGTTCTCCAAGATTGATCTTCGGTCAAGATACTATCAGTTGAAGATTAAGGATGGTGATATTCTAAAGACAACATTCAGAACAAGATATGGACATTATGAATTTTTAGTCATGTCTTTTGGATTGACTAACACACCCGCAACCTTTATGAAACTCATGAATCGGGTATTCCATGATATGTTGGATACGTCAGTCATTGTGTTTATTGATGATATATTGGTTTACTCTAAGGACAAGAAAACTCATGCAATGAATCTAAGAGCCGCTCTGCAGCGATTAAGGAAAGAGAAGCTTTACGCCAAATTTACAAAGTGTGAGTTTTGGTTAAAGGAGGTCGCTTTCCTAGGCCATGTTGTATCCGCGGAAGGAATTAAAGTGGATCCTAGCAAGATTGAAGCTATTGTGAAGTGGGAAGCACCGAAGAGCGTTGCAGAAATTTGAAGTTTCCTAGGTCTAGCTGGGTATTATCGACGATTCGTGGAAGACTATTCCTGAATTGCCATATCTCTCACCAGTTTGACTAAGAAAGGAGAAAAGTTTGTTTGGACTGATAAATGTGAGAAAAGTTTTCAAACATTGAAGACTAGATTGATATTTGCCCCGATCTTGACTATTCCTATTCCAGGACAGCCATTTACCTTGTATACAGATGCGTCGAGCTTGGGTTTAGGATGTGTACTTATGCAAGGAGAACAAGTAATTGCGTATGCCTCAAGATAACTGAAGACACATGAGAAGAACTATCCCACTCATGACTTGGAATTAACGGTAGTAGTACATGCTGTCAAGCTATGGAGACATTACTTGTACGGAGAGAAATTTTAGATTAAATCAGATCATAAGAGTCTCACTTATCTTTTTTAATCAGAAGGAGTTGTACATGAGACAAAGAAGATGGCTAGAATTATTGAAGGATTATGATTGTGATATCTAGTATCATCCAGGAAAGGCTAATGTAGTTGCTGATGCGCTAAGCCGAAAAGCAATGATAAAATCTCAAGGAGAGGTTAACACAATTGCAGCAATGTGTACTACAGGAAAAGTGTTCAATTACGGTAATGAGCAGTTCGTGATAGATACACCGGGTGAATCAACCAACCAAGGATTTATTCATCGATTTTCAAATATGTTCACAACGTTGAAGATTCTACCTGATATAATTGATGAAGTGAAGGCAGTTATTAGATCAGATCCTTATTTGAGAACGGTACAAGAAGACATCAAAAAAGGAAGGACTACTCCTAAGTTCACCTTAGATGATGAAAAGGTACTGAAGTACAAAAGGAGAGTATGTGTTCCTGAAAAAGAAAATTTGGACATTAGACACCGACTAATGAAGGAAGCTCACACCACCGCCTATTCGGTACATCTTAGAAGTACAAAGATGTATCTTGCTTTGAAGAAATTATATTGGTGGAGAGGAATGAAAGTAGATGTAGCTAAATTCGTGTCTCAATGCCTAAATTGTCAGAGGGTGAAGGCTGAACGACAAAGACCAGCAGGACTGTTGCAGTCACTGCCAGAACCAGCATGGAAATGGGACTGCATCACTATGGACTTCGTCACTGGGTTACCGTTGACTCCTCGAGTAGTTGACGCGGTCTGGGTGATTGTGGATCGTCTAACTAAGACAGCTCGCTTTATAGCAATACGACTACAGTATACCCTGGAGAGGTTAGCTAAGCTATATGTGGATAATATTGTCGGATTACATTGTGTACCTGAGAGCATTGTGTCCGATAGAGACCCACGCTTTACTACAAAGTTTTGGGAAGGATTGCAAAAGGCTATGGGTACAACGTTGAAGTTCAGTACTGCATTCCATCCTCAGACAGACGGACAATCGGAGCGTACCATTCAGATTTTAGAAGACATGCTTCGAGCCTGTGTAATTGATTTTCAAGGATCATGGGATAAGAAACTACCATTGATCGAGTTCGCCTATAACAACAGATATCAGGCTACCTTATGAAGCACTGTATGGGAGGAAGTGTCGAACTCCTTTGTTCTGGAATGAAGTTGGTGAACGTAGCATCGTTGGACCAGAATTTGTTGAAGAGACTTGTCGAGTAGTCAACATTATCAAAGAAAGAGTAAGAACGGCTCAGAATCGTCAAAAACTGTATGCAGATACTCGACGCAAAGACCTTGAATTTGTCATTGGTGATAAGGTATTCTTGAAAGTATCACCTATGCGGGGTTTAAAACGATTCGGACAAAAAGGGAAGCTAAGTCCGAGATACGTCGGGCCATATAAAATTCTAGCCAAATGTGGAAAAGTGGCTTATCAGTTAGCACTACCACCATATATGTCTAGTGTGCATGATGTATTTCATATCTCCTTATTAAAGAAGTACGTCAGAGATCCAATGCACGTTTTGACAGCAGATCCACTAAATTTAACTGATGATTTGACATTCGAAGTATCACCAACTGAGATCACAAGTCGAAAGGTTCAACGTCTACACAACCGTGACATATACTATGTTAAAGTCACCTGGAGAAGCCGAGATATAGAAGAGATCACATGGGAAGAAGAGAATGCTATGCGAAAGCAATATCCTCACCTTTTCGACTCGGAAGGTATGTATAAATTTCGAGGACAAAATTTTTAACAAGAAGGGGGGAGTTGTAAGACCCGTATCGAACTAACCAGTCTTACCACCTTGTACTTGGTCTACCTATCATGGTCGAGCCAAGTGGACCAAGTGCGTGAAGGAAATCACAAGACCAGGTATGAGTTTGCCCCAAAAATAGTAAATATGAGGGTAGGCTCGCATGCCTAAACAGGTAGGGTCGACCCCACCTCAACATAAGTCCAACCTATGATTTTCTAGTCGTAGGGTCGCATGACTAGAAAAACATAGGATCGACGGACCCTGCGACCCTATGTGCGACCCTACGATTTCAGACAGAAACCGTAAATTAGGAAACTTTCCTAATTCCGAGGGGTTCTTTCCTAAACTCAATGAGACTTGTTTTGGAGGGTTTTCCTCTATAAATAGGACGTCCCTTAGCCTCTTTCACTCCTTTTAGAACCCTAATTGAAAGTGAGAAAAGAGAAAGAGAAGGAATAGAAGAAGAGAAGGAAAATTAAAGAAAAGGCTAAGGAAGAGGAGGAAGTTCAGAGAAACCTCTGAATCTCAACCAACTTCAGGTATGATTCTAAGTCCCTTCATAAATTAAGAGCCTAGAATGGAACATGAAGAAGTTAGGATTTGGAAAAACCCAAATCATCTATCATGGATGAGTTTCAAAAGAATCCATGGAAGTAATCATCATAGGCAATGGAAAGTGTGTAAAAATCATAGTTATGAGTCATAGAACAATCTTAGAATGGACCTACAAGACCATAGGATCGATCACATGCCCTCGGGAAGTCCCAAGGAGGGTGTGGTCGCACATAGGGTCGATTGGTAACCGACCCCACGTCCAACCCTACCCCTAGGGTCGATTGGTAACTGATTCTAGGTGCTGCCCTACCTGCGACCCTATGATTTCAGCTAGTCTAAATTTGTTAGAATTAATTCTAATTAAAATCTATTGACTTATTAGGCCTTTCTAGTGATTTATAGTTGATTCATAAAGCTTGAATGAGGATCTACACTCAATCAAAGGTGAGGGAACAAGACCTAAACTAATTGACTAATACCAAACTATTTTCGTTTATTGAGTCCAATACCATGTATGATTCTATGATTGTATGATTGTAATGTGCATATCACATGTCATCTACTATTCCTGTTATTATTGTTCATGCATATTTAATTCAGTTTATTTATAACATGATGATGATTATGATGCTAGGAATAAGCATGTAAATGTATGTGTGTGGTTAGTGTGTTTGATGCGAGTGGAGCATCAGGGGGAGGATGTGACACTGTGGTTCATCCTGGTCACCATACTCTAACTCTCTCTCTACTAAAGTTTTGTCAACTAACATCGTCGTATCGCCATTACTTTAGTAGAATTATTACGTCGTAGGGCATCAGGGGAGGTGGTCTCGGACCGTGTAGTCTTTGACTCTGCCGGGGGGCCTTAGCTCTATCTCTATGGATGTATTGAGGATGCTGGGGTGAGGCCTTGGATACACTGTTTGACATTAGGATTGGTTAGTTAAGAGCCCAGTTTGCAAGCCCTCGCCAATAGGGGCTTGCGTGTTGGTTTGGGTAGAGCATCAGGGGAAGTGTGATGCAGTGTGGTCCTAAGCACTTTAGCTCTATCTCTATTCCATGGTGGGTGCATGTGGGGGCGGCAATGGTGTTTGATCCGTTGGGCTGTTCTACACATTCGTGTATAGAGGTGCGACGACCACCTATCCTTTCTATAGCACATTGCAAACTTATGAACCAGACCAAAGATATGAATTGAATGCATGCATATGTTTGTTGCATTGTTTTGTTTGCTCACTGAGCTGTGATGTATGCTCACCCTTTCGACGTCGAATGCTTTTAGTTGATGATGTAGGTACCACGGTTGAAGACTATATGAATGCTCTTTTGTATGGACATGCGGCGGCGATGGATGCTGAACTTATGGTGGAGTCGCATGATCCATCATGCGATTGCAACTCTTGTGTTTTTTTATTAGATTTTATTAAATTTATACAGACGATGTAATTGATTAAATATTTTATTTTATGTCTTAGTATCTTTTGGCGATAATTGAATACTTAATTTATGTTATCATCTTTAGACACTCAGTTCATTTAATATATAAGACTTCCGTTATTATTTAATTACTCTGATTATGGTTGTGGATATGTATGGTTTAAGCAAACGGACACAGCCTATTTGAGATCCTGGTTGAACCGTTGGTTTATTAGCGGTTCATCACACCATTCTGAATAGTGCGGAATTGGGGTGTGACAGTAGATCCTCGTTCAAGCTTTATGAATTACCTTTAAATCAGTAGAAAGGCCTAACAAGTCGATAGATTTTAATTAGAATTAATTTCAACAAATTTAGAATAGCTAAAATCGTAGGGTCGCAGGTAGGGTAGCACCTATGGTAGCCGTTTTCTGCAACCCTAGGGTGTAGGGTCAGACGTGGGGTCGGATACCAATCGACCCTATGTGCAACCACACCCTCCCTAGGACTTCCCGAGTGCATGTGATCGATCATGTGGTCTTGTAGGTCCATTCTAAGATTGTTCTATGGCTCATAACTATGATTTTTACACACTTTTAGAATGATGTGATGAACCGCTACAAACCAACGGTTCAACCAGGATCTCGAGTAGACTATCCCCGCGTTATTCAAACTCACGCACATCCACAATCATAATCAGAGTAAATACACAATAGCGAAAGTCTTATAATAACATGAACTGAGAAACTAAATGATATTAATAATTTAATAGCAAATTATTCTGTTTTCAACTAAGACATAATTAATTATCAAACACATGTCTTAATAAATCCAATAAAGAACATATAAAATATCTAATCAAATACACACGAGTTGCACTCGCAAGAGGAGTCGTGTGTATCCACTTCATCTTCAGCTTCCATCGCCGCTACGTTCCCGTATGCAGATGCATTCACATAGTCTTTAACGGTATAACCTGCATCATCAACTAAAAATATTCGACGTCGAGGGGTGAGCACACATCACGGCTCAGTGAGTAGCCAAAACAATGCAACAATACATATGTATGCAAAAAGTCAATTTATATCTTTGGTCTGGTATATAAGTTTGCAGTATGCAATAGAAAGGTTTAGGTAGCCAAAGGTCACGTTTATTGACTCCGCCTCTACACACGAGTGTGTGGCGTTACCCGAAGATCACGTTTATCGTCAACTCACATGCACCCAATCATGAACATTATATAACAAAGGTTACGTTTATTGCTATATAGTGCCATACCAACACGTAAGCCCCTGTTAGCGAGGGCTGCAAACTGGCCTCACAAATAACCAATCCTAATGCCAAAAGTGTATCCAAGGCCTCATCCCAGCATCCCTCAGAATGTCCATAGAGATAGAGCTAAGGCCCCCCGGTAGAGTCAGAGACTACAAGGGCCGAGACCACCTCCATTGATACTCTACGACATAATAGTTCTGCTAAAGTAATGGCGATACGACGATGCTAATGTACAAGACTTGAGTTAGAGATAGAGCTAAAGTGCTGAGACCCGCCAAAGGTTAACGTTTATTGACGTTCTCAACACCTCCCCTGATACTCGCTCGCATCAAGTACATCAACCACACACATACAATCACATGCCTATTCCTATCATCATCATCATCATCATGTTATAATCAATAAAGTAAATATGCATGAACAAATAATAAAAATATTGGGTGGCATGCTGTATGCACATTACAAACATATTCGCATAGAATCAAGCATGGCATAGGACTCAAGAAAATAGAAAAACAGTTTGTTATTAACCAATTTAGTTTGGGGTTCTGGTTCCTCACCTTAGCTTGCTAATAGATACTTTTCCAAGCTTTAGAATCACCTTTACAGTGTTATTGTATTGCTAGAAGCCCTAACAAAGTTGATAGAATTTAATTAGAATTTATTCAGAATTTAAAAACCATGCTGTTAACTGAGGGTCGGAGGTAGGGTCGGAGTCAGGATCGACCCTGGGTGCGACCCTCCCTTAACTCTGAACTTCCCGAACACTGAGGGTCGATGGTCAGGAACACCTAGGGTCGGATGGTCATCGACCCTTGGTGCGACCCTCGGTGCACTTTGGTCCAATTCCCTCTTTTAATCCATTCTTCGTGTTTGGAATCCTATGGCTTGCTCCTACATTCCATTCTACATTCATTACATGGTCTGAAACCATGTATAACCCACCTAGACAGCTTTCATGCATTCTTCTATGATTTTCCATGGAAACCTAAACCTAGATTGATGGTTTGGGTTTCTCCGAGATCACACTCTCAACAATTACTAACCTAAGGTCTGTAGAAATTCATGGAATTAGTATCCATACCTGAGAAGATAACTTTTTCTCTGAAATTCTTCTCTTTTTTGCTAAGTTCTCTTCCTTCCCTTTCTTCTTCCTCTTTTCCTTCTCTTCTCTTTCTCTCAATTCGATTAGGGTTGTGAAAGGAGTGAAAGTGGCTTAGGAACGTCCTTTAAATAGAGTTGGAACATCCTAAATAAGTCCCTCTGAGATTTGGAAAGAATCCCAATCGAAAAATATAGAAATTTCTTAATTTCTATATTCGACAGAATCCGAGGGTCGATGGGAGGGTCGATGATCCCGTCGACCCTAGGGTCTTAAGCTGTCCGACCCTCCCTTCAAAACTGAGGGTCTGACTTTTTGTTTTGGGAGGTCCGACCCTGCTTAGCTGGGTATGCGACCCTTCCCCTATTTTAAGTGTTTTTGGGTCGATTTGATACCTGGGATCTCGATCTCGTTCACGCCCTTGGTCCATTTAACTCGACCATAATGGATAAACCTGGTTCAAGGTGGTAAGCCCGGGTTAGATTGACACGGGTCTTACATCTACACTCAATCAAAGGTGAGGGAACAAGACCAAAACTAATTGGCTAATAATAAACTATTTTCCTTTATTGAGTCCAATACCATGTATGATTCTATGATTGTATGATTGTAATGTGCATATCACATGTCATCTACTATTCCTGTTATTACTGTTCATGCATATTTAATTCAGTTTATTTATAACATGGTGATGATTATGATGCTAGGAATAGGCATGTGAATGTATGTGTGTGGTTAGTGTGCTTGATGCGAGTGGAGCATCAGGGGGAGGATGTGACACTGTGGTTCATCCTGGTCACCAGACTCTAGCTCTATCTCTACTCAAGTCTTGTCCACTAGCATCATCGTATCGCCATTACCTTAGCAGAACTATTACGTCGTAGGGCATCAGGGGAGGTGGTCTCAGACCGTGTAGTCTCTGACTTTGCCGGGGGGCCTTAGCTCTATCTCTATAAACATATTGAGGGATGCTGGGGTGAGGCCTTGGATACACTGTTTGACATTAGGATTGGTTAGTTGCGAGCACAGTTTGCATGCCCTCGCCAATAGGGGCTTACGTGTTGGTATGGTTAGAGCATCGGGAGAAATGTGATGCGGTGCGGTCCTAAGCACTTTAGCTCTATTCCATGGTGGGTGCATGTAGGGGCGACAATGGTGTTTGATCCGTTGGGCGGTTCCACACATTTGTGTATAGAGGTGCGGCGGCCACCTATCCTTTCTATAGCACATTGCAAACTTATGAACCAGACCAAAGATATGAATTGAATGCATGCATATGTTTGTTGCATTGTTTTGTTTACTCACTGAGCTCAAGTTGGAGAGCTGACCCTCACGCGTGCAAGTCTTTTTTGTTTCTGAAGTTGTAGGTATTACGGCTGAAGATTATGTCGACACGCCAACATTCGAACAGGTGGCGGCTATGATGAACAAGCTGTGGAGGACTATTATGACTCGTCAAGCTAGCGTTTCAGCTATGGAAATGCTTAGTGTTTAATTTTCGTATTTGGATATTTGTAATATGTATTAAATTATGTTTTGGTTATTTGGAGATAAATGGAATATTAATTATGTATCATGACTAGACCTCAGTTCATTATCTGTAAGACTTCTGCTTTTTACTTTATTATCTCTGATTAATGTGGAATGTTTTTTGGTTTATCAAAAGTGGGGATAGCCTATTCGAGATCCTGGTTGAACCATTGGTTTATTGATGGTTCATCACACCATTCTGGTTGGTGCAGAATTGGGGTGTGACAACTTGGTATTAGAGCTCTGAGGCCTTTCCCATGAAACCTAAATACTTCCACTAGAGTCCATGAACTGAGTTAGGATAAATTAAAAGCTTTAATACAAACACACCATAAGCACCTGTGTTGGTTGAGACAGAACTTAAACAAGACAATAATGTACATATTAAAGGTGGAACCATATATATACACAAATAGAAAGAGAAAATTCAAAACTTATCCTGATAAACGAATAATATAAGGTATGATTTATAAGTCGGGCAGTTATCTAAGTATACAAAGGATATAGTATAGTAAGAAGAAGGAAGCATCTGTAGAGCAGAAAATTAAAATATCGAGTTGGTACTCACAAGAGGTGAAACTCGATGCATGATTGGGGAAGAAGGAAAATGGCTAGAAACGCCTAAATCCCTGCAAAAGTCAAGGGAAAGATCTCAGGCTAAATCCAACAGAGATAAGAGAATAATAGCTATACATTAAGAATAAGAGTAACTATAAAAGAAGATAAAGCTATACTCCTGGGTAACGTGGAGACTCAGAGTGAGATCCACTACAAGCTGATCCATTGCCCACTGAGCATTAAGAAGATGTTGCAACTCGACCCCACCACTATCAGGGTCGAGAATGGGTAATGAAAACTCATCTGAGTAGATGCTAAATAATGATAATCAGATTGAAGCAAATCAAAGGAGGTGAACAACCAGCCTATTCCAGCCAATCACCTGGACTAACAATTACCTTGGCTACGATTGTAATAAATTTAGCCTGACAAAATACATGAGCAACAACAGATGAGACCGACTATGCAAGTTGCCATGTGAATCATTACCCAAGTTGTCAATGCTACATCAACACCTTCGGGTCAAACCAAGTACGGTACAATTGGTAGCAACACTGTACCCCCAGCACCTATTGGCTATAACACAATGCCTACCATACAGCAAGTCCCAGTAATGTACACTCTAGTGCGGAAGCTTGGTACACAACAAGCAGTGTATCAAGGTGGTGACCCTTATCAGCCACCGATATATGGGATAACTGCATCATGACAGAATGATCCAACAAGGATTGAGGAATATTTTCTGAAGATGAAGCCTCAGACGTTTTCAGCAAATGATCAAATTTATTATGGCCATATAACCAGATAGGTTTATATAGGATGCGATGCATTATTGACTTACTCTTATGATTATAGAGGATGCACATACCTGATTTGAAATTCTCGTGTCTTGACAGGATACCTTCTCAATTCAATCTGTCAATTGGAGTTATAGATATTGTTTCTTTAGTATTAGTCCTGATTATACCAATTTGAGCCACTCTCATGATCGACAACATGAACAGAGATATGAACTGAATGAACAGTTAAATGTTTCATCATGTTGAGCATACATCTTCTGATTTATACCTGATTTACTAATGTATGAAAACTTTCTCCAGATTTATTCCTATAGTGCCTTGACCAATGGCATTACATACTCGATAGAACCTGTAACCATGAGGTTAAGAGTTGTAAAACCTCTATTTCCATGTATTTGGACCACAGTACAATTTAATGACCTTTTGATGCCGGCTGGATTACCATAGATTTACTCCTGATCTTTTAAACCTAAGTTCACTAGATAAAGCAAGTGTTCATCATTATACTAAATTGAAAGAAGGAAATGAATTGCTTTTGGATAAACATTCTGATTCTTATATTTCTCGACATCCATTGATAAGATGTTTAGTGAATAAGGAATTATGGGAAGTAAGATGATTAAATTCAGATTAGATTCTATAGCCAAGGAACCTCAGATGAAGAAATAGAGGATCTGTTTCGAGATTGCTGAATAGATGGATATGGTCATGTTTATAAACGAGTCCATGAGCAAGAAAGTAAGTAACAATCACAATGAAAGAGAGATCAGGGTAGAACAACAATGATAAAGAAGGTGTAAGCTAATGAGTTTTTTTTTGATATATGAGATTTTAAACAATAGTCTTTGAAAAACTAAGAGATGAAGGAACTACACAAGCTCTTAAGACCTTATACCAGATTTTGCTAGTTCAAGCCCTTTTTGGACTATATGTTGTATTGGATGAGTGTTATGAACAATGTTCGAATCATATGAATGGACAGAATTTGGATGCAACCTAAATCGACTTGAGATGACAGACTCTGAAGTCATCTTGGGAATCGACTGGTTGTCTCAACAGTCTACAAGTTGTTATGTGCATAGAAGAGGTTATCATTCAAGAATAAAGACGACATATAATTTAGTATTATTGGAAGCATGTTGCCTAAGAATTGAAAGCTGATCCTCTCTATGCTAAAGGCGAAGAGATGCTTTGAAGAGAAAGAAGTTGGATATATGGTATCTGTGGTATACATTACCAAAGAACCACCACAGATGAAAGATATTGATGTGATGTACAAATTTCCAATGTGTTTCTAGGAGACTTACCTGGGTTATCATCTGATCATACGACCGAGTTCGTCATCGACTTGTTACCAAGGACGACACTTGTGTCAAAAGCACCTATAGAGAAGTTCCTATGTAGTTGAAGGGATTGAGACTCAACTACAGGAGTTATTAGACAAGGGTTCTAATCGGCTAAGTATTGCATCACAGGGAGCGCCAATTAGTGAAGAAGGACGGTAGTGTCAGATTATGTATAGATTACCGGTAACTAAACAAGCTCACGATCAAGAATCGATATCTACTACCTCAAATCGATGACTTGTTTAAACAGTTGCAAGGAGCAAAGGTATTTTCTAAGATTGATCTTCGGTCAAGATATCATCAGCTGAAGAATTTGGACAGCGATATCTCGAAGAGAGCTTCTAGAATCGGGATTGGATATTATGAGTTCCCGATTATGATGTTTGGATTAACCAATGCCCTTACATTTTTTATGGAGCTGATGAACTGGGTGTTTCATGACATGTTGGACACGTTGGTCATAGTTTTCATAGATGATATTTTAGTTTATTCCAAGAATGAAGCAACTCATACAACGGATCCTAGAACAGCTTCACAACAGTTGAGAAGTGAAAAGCTTTATGTCAAGTTCAAGAAATATGAGATCTGATTAAACAAAGTGATCTTCTTATATCACATAGCTTCGTAAAAAGGGATTAAAGTGGACCCTAGTATGATAGAAGTAATTATATGGTGAGAAACACCTAAAGAACATTACAGAGATCAAAAAATTCTTGGGTTTAGCTGGTTATTACAGATGATTTGTAGAGGACCACTCTAAGATCGCAAAACCTCTTACCAAGCTAACCAGGAAGGGAGACGAGTTTAATTGGACAGACAAGTGTGAATAATGTTTTCAAACTCTAAAAACAAGGTTGATATCAGCTTCCATCTTGATCATTCCAGTACTAGGGAAACCTTTTACCCTGTACATCGAAGCTTTCGGATTGGATCTAGGATGCGGGTTGATGCAAGGTAAATAAGTGATTGCATATGCTTTAAGAAAACTGAAGGAGTATTAAAAGAATTACCCTACTCATGACTTGGAATTACCGGTGATGAATTATGCAATCAAAACTTGGAGACATTATCTATACGGAGAATAATTTAGATTAAATTGGAACACAAGAGTTTTATTTATCTCTTCACCAGAAAGAGTTGAACATGGGGATAAAAATAGCTGGAATTACCCAAGGATTTTGACTGTGATATGAAGTGTCACCCGAGCAAGGCTAATGTAGTAGCTAAGGCCTTAAAGAAAAAGGGAATTATGAAATCCAAGGAAGGACCCAGTATAAATGTTGTCTTATGTTGCGCAACAATAGATTCAGATTTGAAAGGAGAGTAACATATAATAGAAACTCGTGATGATCTAATTGAGCGAGAACTTATGGATGTACTTATGGAGCAATAGTTCCTCGCTTGCGTTCACAACATTAAAGAAACTGCATTACAATGAACTATGTTACTGATTTGCCACTGACTCCTTGAACGGTTGACGCAGTTTGGGTGATTGTTGATCGCCTTAGGAAGATAACTCATTCCATTGCTATACGACCTCGGTATGCTTTGGAGCGGCTAACTAAGCTATATGTGGATTGAATTTACTACCAAGATACCATGTAAATGTTACCTATAAAGCATGGTACGGTAGAAATGTCAAATTCCTCTATTTTGGAATAAAGTTGGTGAATGAAGAATTTTAAGACATGAGTCTATTGTAGAAACCCGTCGAGTGGCAGACAAGATCAAAGAAAAAGTGCCAAGGCAGCTCAGGATTGTTAGAAGAGATGCCAAGACCTTGAGTTCGCCATAAGTGACAAAGTGTTCTTGAAGGTATTACTTATGTATGGTTTGAAGCAGTTCAGCAAGAAGGGAAAGTGATATCTTATATATGTGTTGGACCTTATAAATTTTGGAGAGATATAGAAAAGTTGCATATCAATTAGCGTTACCGCTGTCCGTGTCTAGTGTGCATGACGTATTTCGCATGTCTCTATTGAAGAAGTACATTGGAGATCCATATCAAAGGTATTGACCACTGATCCACTGGAGTAGATAGAAGATTTAACTATTGAAGTGGTACCAGCCTAGTTCACTAGTTGGAAGGTACAACATCTCAAAAACTAGGATAATTATTATATGAAGATAATCTGGCGAAGACAAGACATGGAAAAGATTGCATGGAAGAAGAAGATGCAATGCGGAAATAGAATTTCCACCTAAATTCAAATTTTGAGGACAAAATTTATTTTAAGGATGGGGGAGTTGTAAGATCCGTACGTTCAAATTTTGAGGACAAAATTTCTTTTAAGGGTGGTGGAGTTGTAAGACCCGCACGCCATAAACCCGGTCTAACCTTACATTTCATGTTGTAACCAGTCTACATATCATGGTCAAGCCAAGTGGACCAAGTGCATGAAGAAACCCAAGACCCAATATGAAATTTAACTCAAAAACAGTCAAAATGAGGGTAGGGTCGCATGCCTAAACAGGTAGGGTCGACCCCACCTCAACAGAAGTCCAACCCATGACTTTTTAGTCGTAGGGTCGCATGACTAAGAAGGTGTAGGGTCGACGGATCCTGCGACCCTACGTCCGACCCTATGATGACAGACAGAAACCGTAAATTAGGAAACTTTCCTAATTCCAAGGGGTTCTTTCCTAAACTCGATGGGACTTATTTTGGAGCGATTTCCTCTATAAATAGGACATTCCTTAGCCTCTTTCACTCCTTTTAGAACCCTAATTGAAAGTGAGAGAAAGAGAAAGAGAAGGAAAAGAAGAAGAGAAGGAAAATTGAAGAAAAGACTAAGGAAGAGGAGAAAGTTCAGAGAAACCTCTGAATCTCAGCCAACCTCAGGTATGAACCTAATTCCCTTCATAAAGTAAGAGCCTAGAATAGATTATGAGGAAGTTAAGATTAAGAGAAACCCAAATCATCCATCCATGGACAAGTTTCAAAAGAATCCATGGAAGTAATCATCACAAGCAATGGAAAGTATGTAAAAATCATAGTTATGAACCATAAAACAATCTTAGAATGGACCTACAAGACCACATGATCAATCACATGCCCTCGAGAAGTCCTAGGGAGGGTGTGGTCGCACGTAGGGTCGATTGGTATCCGACCCCACGTCCGACCCTACACCCTAGGGTTGCAGAAAACTGCTACCCTAGGTGCTACCCTACCTGCGACCCTACGATTTCAGCTAGTCCAAATTTGTTGGAATTAATTCTAATTAAAATTTATCGACTTGTTATGCCTTTCTACTGATTTAAAGGTGATTCATAAAGCTTGAACGAGGATCTACACTCAATCAAACGTGAGGGAACAAGACCAAAACTAATTAGCTAATAATAAACTATTTTCCTTTATTGAGTCCAATACCATGTATGATTCTATGATTGTATGATTGTAATGTGCATATCATATGTCATATACTATTCCTGTTATTACTATTCATGCATATTTAATTTAGTTTATTTATAACATGGTGATGATTATGATGCTAGGAATAGGCATGTGAATTTATGTGTGTGGTTAATGTGCTTGATGCGAGTGGAGCATCAGGGGAGGACGTGACACTGTGGTTCATCCTGGTCACCAGACTCTAGCTCTATCACTACTCAAGTCTTGTCCACTAGCATCGTCGTATCGCCATTACCTTAGCAGAACTATTACGTCGTAGGGCATCAGGGTAGGTGGTCTCGAACCGTGTAGTCTCTGACTTTGCCGGGGGGCCTTAGCTCTATCTCTATAAACGTATTGAGGGATGCTGGGGTGAGGTCTTGGATACACTGTTTGACATTAGGATTTGTTAGTTCCGAGCTCAATTTGCAAGCCCTCGCCAACAGGGGCTTACGTGTTGGTATGGGTAGAGCATCAGGGGAAGTGTGATGTGGTGCGGTCCTAAGCACTTTAGCTCTATCTCTATTCCATGGTGGGTGCATGTGGGGGCAGAAATGGTATTTGATCCATTGGGCAGTTCCACACATTTGTGTATAGAGGTGCGACGACCACCTATCTTTTCTATAGCACATTGCAAACTTATAAACCAGACCAAAGATATGAATTGAATGCATGCATATGTTTGTTGCATTGTTTTGTTTACTCACTGAGCTCAAGTTGGAGAGCTGACCCTCGCGCACGCAATTCTTTTTAGTTTCTGATGTTGCAGGTATTACGGCTGAAGATTATGTCATCACGCCAGCATACGAACATGTGGCGGCTATGATGAGCAAGCTGTGGAGGACTATTATGACTCGTCAAGCTAGCGTTTCAGCTATGGAAATGCTTAGTGTTTAATTTTAATATTTGGATATTTGTAATATGTATTAAATTATGTTTTGGTTACTTGGAGATAAATGGAATATTAGTTATGTATCATGACTAGACCTCAATTCATTATCTGTAAGACTTCTGCTATTTACTTTATTATCTCTGATTAATGTGGAATGTGTTTTGGTTTATCAAAGGTGGGGATAACCTATTCGAGATCCTGGTTGAACTGTTGGTTTATTGACGGTTCATCACACCATTCTGGTTGGTGCAGAATTGGGGTGTGACAATCTCTACTCAAGTCATATCCATTGACATCGTTGTATCGTCATTACCTTAGCGGAACTATTACGTCATAGGATATCAGGGGGTGGTCTCGGACCGTGTGGTCTCTGACTCTACCAGGGGGCCTTAGCTCTATCTCTATAGATGTATTGAGAGATTCTGGGGTGAGGCCTTGGATACATTTAGATGGCATTAGGATTGGTTAGTTGCAAGCCCAGTTTGCAAGCCCTCGCCAATAGGGGCTTACATGTTGGTATGGGTAGGGCATTAGGGGAAGTGTTGGCGGTGTGTGATCTGAACACTTTAACTCTATCTCTATTCCATGGTAGGATGGATGTGGATGACAATGGTGTTTGATCCATTTGGTGGGCTTACACACCTGTGTATAGAGGTGCGGTGGCTGCCAATCCTATCTATAGCACAATTGCAAACTTAAAACCAGACCAAAGATATGAATTGAATGCATGCATATGTTTGCGTATTGTTTTGTTTGTTCACTGAGCCGTGATGTGTGCACACCTTTTCAACGTCGAATATTTTTAGTTGTTGATGCATGTCCTACTGTAGAAGATTATATAAACGCACCGACGTATGGACATGTAGCTGCTATGGACTGGGAACTGATGAAGGAGGCGTATGATCCGTCATGCGAGTGTAATCAATGTGTTTTTGATTAGTTTAATTATTCTTGATTACTGAAACCTGTAATTGATTATTTTACTTTATGTCTTGAGTCATTGAGAATAATTGGATTTAATTATTTATTGTCACTGTTAGCTACTCAGTTCATTATTAATAAAGACTTCCGCTATTGTTTATTTACTCTAATTATTATTGTGGAATGTACTTGGTTTAATTGGATTGGCACGACCTAAATGAGATCTTGGTTGAACTGTTGGTTATTATGACGGTTCATCCCATTACTGGTTAGTCCAGAATTGGGGTGTGACACCAACCACACATAAACACATGCCTATCCTTAATCACATCATGTAAGAATAAATAAATATGCATGAATAGTAATAGTAGGTATTGGATGACATGTTATGTGCACAAATGCAGCACATCAACAACAAGCAAGGTAGTTTTTTATTAACCAATTAGTTTGGGGTCTTGTCCCTCATCTGTTGAGTGATGTTGACTCTTCTCAAGACCTTGGAAGCTATTTTGGTTGATTATGAATCCTAGACAATCAATAAGATTAAGTTAGTTTTAATTCTAACAATTTTACAGTGATCAGATTTACTATTCGGACTGGCAAACAATCATTTTGGACATCTTTCGGTCGCATGTTCAGTGTTGGCATATTATCCAATCAGACATCATACCAGACAACCCTGAGACACTTCCAAAGAGTGTCTAGATCTGTGACCAGTCTCACTCTAGGTGCGACTGATCATACAGACTGGACAACCTACAGGTTGTTCTTCTGTCGGTGGTTTCTTTAGAGTTGATCCTTCGACTCTTCCTAGGGTTCACCCTAAGTTGTTCTGGGGTCGAGAACACATTAGGATTTTCACTATAATTTTAGTTCTACACACCTCCTTGTCACTAGATCCTTGTGGATCACTCTACAATGCATTTCATATAGTAGTAAAATTATCTAACAGTCTCTAATGGCTGTGAGTCCAACCTCATGCACATCCTATCCTCCCTATAGTGATGTGAGCATTTACCATTGGTTTCTCAACGATGTTTGCTAGAAACCAACGGTGGGTTCAAGCTTTCTCCTTCATAGCCTTATTCTTCTCCACTTCTTTCTCTCTCAGCTCTCTTCTCAGTTCTAGGGTTTGTGGTTTGAGTAAAAGAGTGAGAGGAAGTGAAAAAATGTCACTTGTATAGAGGGGTAACCTCCTAATAGAGTCCTCTCTCAATTAAGAGAGTAGTCTCACCAAAGTATGAAACTTTCCTTAACTCGGAGTTCGTTTTATGTTTGATCGTTCGCACAATACGTGGGATCGGACAACCTTAACTAGTTAGACCGGACAAGTTTAAAGTTGTGACGTCTTACCTTAAATGCGTGGTCTATTATCGACCGTCTCTTTCAGTCCGGTTATGATGGGTAGACCTGTCACGATATGTTAACCCACGTTAGACCGAGTTAATGAAGTGCGAGTCTTACAACTCAACCCCCCCCCCCCAAAAAAAATTCCGTCCTCCAAATTTGAACCTACCTTCCAAGTTAAATAGATGGGGATATTGTTTTCGCATTGCAGCTTCTTTTTCCCACGTGACCTCTTCCATGTCTTGGCTTCTCTAGGTTACTTTGACATAGAAGATATCTCGGTTTCAGAGTTTCTGTACCTTCCAACTTGTGATCTCGACGGGCAATAATTCTAACATCAATTCCTCTGTCAGGTCTGGAGGCTCTGCAGTCAATATGTGGAATGGATCTCTGATATACTTCTTCAATAGGAAAACGTGGAATACATCATGGACGTTTGACATCGACGATGGCAATGCAAGCTAGTATGCCACTTTACCGCGTCTTGTTAAAATTTCATATGGTCCCATATATCTAGGACATAACTTTTCCTTCTAACCAAACCGTTTCAGGCCTCTCATAGGTGATATCATCAGGAACACTTTGTTACCTACAACAAGCTAAGGGCTCGACATCTATTATCTGCATAATTCTTCTACCAAACTTGAGTAGTCTTTACCCTCTCCTTTATCTTATCTACCACTAGATATGTTTCTTCAACAAACTCTGGCCCCATAATTCTTTGTTCACCAACCTCGTTCTAAAATAGAGGGGTCCGACATTTTCTACCGTACAATGCCTCATAGGATGACATCTGTATGGTAGCCTAATAACTGTTGTTGTAAGTAAACTCGATCAGTGGCAATTTCTCATCCCAAGCTCCTTTAAAATCAATTGCACAGGCTTGGAGCACATCCTCTAAGATCTAAATAGTCTTTTTCGACTGACCATCTGTCTAAGGATGAAATGTTGTGCTAAACTTCAGCTTTGTTCCCAGAGCTGTCTGTAGTCCTTGCCAAAACTTGAAAGTAAAGTGAAGATTTCGATCTGACACTATACTCTCAGGTACACCATGGAGTCTGACTATACTGTCCACGTACAACCTTGCCAATTTGTCCAAAGTATACTGAGGTCTTATTGAGATGAAACGAGTTGTCTTTGTAAGGAGATCTAAGATCACCTAGACTACGTCGACGGATCTGGGAGTCAACTGTAATCTAGTGACGAAGTCTATAATGATGCAGTCCCATTTCCATGCTGGCTTTGACAATGGCTGTAGTAAATCTACTGGTCTCTATCATTCAACCTTCATTTGCTGACAGTTTAAGCATTGAAATACGTGCTTAGCCACATCTGCTTTCCTTCCCCTTTACCTGTACAATCTCTTTAGATCATGGTACATCTTAGTGCTTTTGGGATGTACTGAATAAGGAGTAGAATGGGCTAGTAGAATGGGCTTCTCTCATGATTCTATCTCTAAGATCTGAATCTTCACTTTCAGGTATACACAACCTGCCTCTGTATTTTAGTATCTTCTCCGCATCTAAGGTAAAGTCAGGATTTAGTTTACCTTTCTTTAAGTCCTCTTGCACTGTCGTTAGATACGTGTCTTGTAGAATTACTACTTTCATCTCATCCGTTAGATTTAGTAGAATCTTCAATGCGATGAACATAAGTGAAAACTTATGTATCAACCCTTGCTTTATCGGGTTATCTGGAGATTCTAGTACGTGTTACACTTTGTTCCTTTGAAAAGTCGATACCGTGTAATAAAGAGTGGCATTCCTACTACTAGGTCCTCTTTTTGGCTTCAATATTCCTTTCATGCTCAATGCATCCGCTACTACATTGGCCTTGCCTGGATGATACTGAATATCACAGTCATAATCCTTTAGTAGCTCTAACCACCTTTTCTGTTTCATGTTCAACTCCTTCTGAGTAAAGAAATAAGTAAGGCTTTTATGGCCTGACTTGATCTGGAATTTCTCACGTACAAGTAGTGTCTCCAAGTCTTTATGGCATAAATCACTGTTGCTAACTCCAAGTCATGTGTATGATAATTCTTCTCGTGCTCCCTTAGTTGCCTTGAGGCATAGGCAATCACTTGTTTACCTTGCATTAGAACACATCGCAAACCTAATCCGGAGGCATCAATGTATAGGGTGAATGGTTGCCCTAGTACTAGAATGATTAAGATAGGAGCCGATATCAACTTCGACTTCAGAGTCTGGAAACACTCTTCAAACTTTTCAGTCAAACGAACTTCTCCCCTTTCTTGGTTAGCTTGGGAAGCGGAACTGCGATCCTGGAGTAGTCTATGAATCATCTGTAGTAACCAGCTAATCCCAAGAAACTTCTTATCTTTGCAATGTTTTTAGGTGCTTCCCACCCTACAATTGCTTCGATATAGCTGGGATCTATTTGTATTCCTTTTGATGACACCACGTGGCCCAAGAAGGTTACTTCGTTCAACCAAAACTCATATTTCTTGAACTAAGTGTAAAGCTTTTCCCTTCTCAGCTATTGTAAGGCTGCTTTAAGATGAGTTACATGAGTCTCATTGTCCTTGAAGTAGACCAAAATGTCGTCTATGAAGACTATAACCGAAGTATCCAACATGTCATGAAACACTTGGTTCATAAGCTCCATAAATGATGCAGGGGCATTGGTTAATCCAAACGACATGGCCAGGAACTCATAATGTCCATACCTGGTTCTGAATGTTGTCTTCAGAATGTCACCGTCCTTGATCTTTAACTGATGATATCCTGATCGAAAGTCGATCTTAGAGAACACCTTTGCACCTTGCAACTGATCAAAAAAAAAATCAATTCGAGGCAATGGATATCGGTTCTTGATAGTGAGCTTGTTTAATTCTCGATAATATATACACAGTCGAACACTACCGTCTTTCTTCTTCATGAACAACATTGGTGCTCCCCACGGCAAAATAGTCGGCTGTATAAAATCCTTGTCCAACAACTCCTATAATTGGGTCTTCAGTTCCTTCAATTCTATAGGAGCCATTTGGTAAGGTGCCTTAGACACTGGTTCCGACCCTGGTAGGAGTTCTATAATGAACTCGTTCGCTTGATCTAGTGGCAACCCAGCTAGTTCCTTTGGAAATACATCAAGAAACTCTCACACTACCTCGATGTCTTCCATCTACGACGCTTCTATGGTAACATCCACTATGGATCCAAGGTAGCCAATTTCGCCCTTCTCCAGACATCTCTTTGCTTTGAAAGCTGAAAGGATGAGCTTGCGCTTCTTAGGAAGTTTGCTTCCAGTGAAACCAAATTTTGTGCCATCTTTGCCCTTGAATGACAACTTCCTCTCAGCACATAGTAGCTTCACTGAGTGTTGAGCTAACCAGCCTATTCCCAAGATAACATCGAAGTCTGCCATTTCGAGTCGAACTAGGTTTGCTTCCAAATTCTGTCCATCAATATGAACCAAACATAGTCCGTAGCATTTATCTAACACTACCTCTAGTCCCAAAGGTGATTGTACTAATAATTTCTGGTCTAAAAGTCTGACGGGTATGTCTAATCTCTTCCCAAATAAGACAAACACAAAAGAATGGGTGGCCCCAGAGTCAAAGAGAACTCTGGTAGGTACACCAGCTATAATTACAGTACCTGTAGTTCTTACCTATGTTTACTCTACATGCTCACACAAGTGTACTGTAAATTAAAGTTAGGTCATACCTGTTACCACATCGGACGATGCAGCTGCGTCTTTAGAGGTCATAGCATACACCTTTCCTTACTGTAGTTGCTTCTTAGGTTGAGGGCATGTCTTTGCATAATGCCCCATTTGGTTGTAGTTATAGCACTTGATATTTCCAGCCTGACTACCTTCTTGTAGTGCATTGGTTGAGGTAACCTTGGCTGGTCCTGTTGTTGCTTATGGCCTGAATGGTTTGAAAGGCTTTGAGTTTTTCTAGTTGACGTATCATTGTTAGGCCTTTTCAGTCCACAGTTCTGGGTGAAGAAGCTTTCCTTATGACTAGACTCTAGAACTTGAGCAATTTGCATTGCTTCATTGTATATGTTCTTCTCCAGACCTAGCACGTGCTTATGGATACTGCCTCTTAGTCCCATGGTAAATTGTCAAGTCTTTGTAGTATTTTATTGCATCCTGGCAGGTGCAAAGAAGAACAGTTCTTCATACCTCTACTGATAGGCATCCATAGTCATCTGTCCCTAGTGTAGATTTAAAATTTCCTCTCCATTTGATCTTGAAACCTCCTAGCACTACAATAATAGCCATTTTTGGCAACTAAAATTAGCGACAATATCTAAATTTCCATCGTCAAAAATCATTTTAGCCGACTGGAATTGAATTTTCATTGCCAAAAATAATTTTTTGCTGACGGTATCTGAAATACTGTGGCCAAAAATTAATTTAAACCAATGGGATCTAAATTCCCATGACCAAAAATCATTTTAATTAACAGCATCTAAATCCTCGTGGCCAAAAATCATTTTAGCCAACAGGATTTAAATCCCTATGGCCAAAAAGCATTTTAGCCGATGGGATATGAATTCCCACGGCAAAAAATCAGAGAGTTTAGAGATGGGATCCAAATTCCCGTGGCCAAAGTCATTTTTGCCAACAGGATCCAAATTCCTATGGCCAAAATCATTTTTGCCAACAAAATCCAAATACCCATGGTAAAAAACCATTTATACATCGACGAAATTTAATTTCCCATAACAAAAAATTATTTTAGCCAATGAGATCCAAATTTCCCTGCGCGAAAATGGTTTATACACCGACAGTATTCCTCATTCCCATGGCTAAATTTGTCAGTTGCACACCAACGAGATTAATTTTTGGCCACAAGAATTTTTATCCCGGGGCAAAAAATGTGTTAATCCATCGGTGTAAAACGAAATATTTCTCCCTCCCTTTTCTCTCGCGTCTCACCAACCCCACGTCCCTTCAACTTGTCTCGAGCGAGAAGCTCCCTCTCTTCCGGCTTTTCCTCTCCTAGCAGCTCCTAGTTCTCTCCTTCAACTTCTATCTCACCTTTTAGTTCTCTCCTCTCTCTAATACTGTGCCTCCCAGCTCTGTCTGAATGGTGCAATATGGTTAGTTAGGGTTTTCTCTTGAAGAAACCAACTTCTCAAGTGAACGTCTCTTAGCTAAAAGGTATTCTCTCTCTCTCCATCAGCCTATGATTAATTAGGGTTTCATATTTTTGACAGAGCGAAGGTGAAATCCAGAACACAAAACCCGGAACCTTGGAACCGAGAGCGTGAAGCATACCGTAATCCCCAGATGCCAAACCCAAATCCTGAATCTGTAACCTCGAAACTCGAAGGGGGAAGCTGGAATGTGAAACCCAAAACTCGATGTGTATTTCTTGGACCTGGGCTCTTGGACTTGTGACTGTTTTTCTTCTAAGGATTGATTTTGTTGTTTTAATTTGTCTCAGAAGTTCTAAAGAAGCATTCATGGTCGCTGTAATTTTTTGGTTTTTGAAATCCAGCATTTGATTTGATCTTATTCAACATTAAAAGATTTACAATGACCTGATATTTAGAGGGATGTATTGTCCGATTGAGTTACTCCATATTTTGATTTGATTAATTTGGGTAATTGCATTGGTATACTTTCCCCCCCTCTTTGTTCCATAGAAGTTTGATTAGGAGTTAAAGAGAATTTAAAGAGAGGGTTTCATCTATGAATAGTGGATGTATCTGGAATTTTCTGGCATTGTGGCTGCATTCTATTATATCTATAGAGCATTTCTGCTAAGAACAAATTTAATCATTCTTAATTGTTCTTTAATTGGGCATTTCCATAGAGGAATTTTACTCAAACCCTCATATGTTATTCTTTGCTTGATAGCTTTTAAAACTGTTTCGTACGTCACAGGTGATTCTTTCGAGGATATACTAAGATTGAGAGGTTTTCAGCCATTTGAGGTAAGTGGGCATTCTTCTTGTGCAGTATTTTTGTTTCTCTGCATTGGCTTTACTTTAGTTTACATTATGTTGAACATGACATGTTGAATGAACCATAGTTGTGAAGCCATCGCCTAGGTGCCACCTAGGCGCCCAGGCTGCCTTGGGTCACCTTGGAAAATTGGGCGCCTTGGTCGCCTAGGCGCTCAGGCCTCCATCGCCTTGGTTTGCCTTGACGCCTTGACAACTATGGAATGAGCTGATTGTTCCTTTTTATTTTTTCAAAAATTTTGACAAGTTTATGAAGTAGAAGAATTTCTCATTCTTGATGCAAAGATAATGCAGAAATGAGCTATCTTGATGCTTTGATGTTGCAATTTTATTTTTCCTTTTGTTCTTTTTTTTCTTCATTCTCTTTTTATCCTTTGACGGTGGAGGAAACTTTATGGATGCAGAAAGTTCTATTCATCAGTTGATCTCTGGAGATTTGACCCCATAGTTACATAACTCAAAATATAATTAATGAACTCAAAACTAAATTTTATAAAAGGCTCAATATGGGAAGAACTGCATTTCTGTTCTCTCTAGCAAACATTGGTAATTACTTCAAAAAAGAGATAAGGCAAAGATTACATTGCGTCAACAGGTGATTTTCATGAGCAACCTATCACAAAGCAATTCTCAAATAGCTGTTTATTTTAACAATTGACCAAAAAAAAAAAAATTCACTTCAACCCTTTTGACAGTTTGAATTTCAGTTCATAATTTGGTGGGCAGGCCTAATGAGAGGTGCAATTACTATTGCTTATCATACAACCAGGTACATCTAAATTGTGCAGCTCATTTCTTTAGAAGCTAAGATGATTTTAGGCATTCTATGTTGCAGTTTGCCAAATCTGGATCAACCTTAACAACCTCTGAAGACCGTGCACGTATGATCATTTGCACCATAATTGTTGTTGTCTTCAGTACAGTGGTATGTCTCTCGGTACATCGATGGTTTATTTCCAAAGCAAAGGTTTGTTTTTTTTTGCCCAACTCAAATGGTCTTGCTCTGTATCTTATCTCTATTTTAGAAAGTTTATGCAATTTAAGTTATTGTTGAATTTTTTCAGTTTACCTGTGTTAATTTAGTTTGTTTCTCTCCTCAATACATATATGGCTTTCATTTTTGCCTTGCTGTTTGTTTTAACAGTTGAAGTTCTTTACATTCTTTGGCATTTCCAAATGGCCTTAACTTGATTTTTTGGTGTTCTTTCATTCTCTCTGCCTTTATTCCCTTTTTGGACCTGATTCAACCTGATAAAACAACCTAATAACAATAAAATAAAGGCAACAAGACTACTAAAACAACCCCAAAATATAACGGTTCCAAGAGGAAGAAGTGAAACAAAAGCCAGTAAAAGAATAAAAAAACTGGTTAGGACAGGAACCATAGTAGCAGTGAGGGTGAGGAAAAGAACAGCAGCAACAATTGTCTTATTTACTAAGTTGCAAATAAAAAAACAAGGTTAGTTAGAGTTCTAACCTAATTAAGAATACAGTAAAGGAAAGGAATTGTAGGGAGGTTTTTGAGATTTATGAATGAGGATGGGCAGCAAGGAGTGCTGGCCAAAACCTCACACTGAACATTGCTTGAACTTTGTTTGTTGGCCTAAAAAAAAGAAGAAAAAACTGAGTATCACTTGATTGGTATGAGAATCTGGTTATGATTACTAAAGATTGATGATTTTGGCTATGGACCTATGATAAACTAAATGCTGTGTTTTATGGACTGAGTTAATGAAGGTTTGACACACTGTAGTTTTTATTTTAAGGGAAAAAAAATAAAAAGGAAGAACTTATCTAAGTAGGGTTTTTGGGATTTTTTCTCTCTACCTTCTTTTTATTGAATTTATCATGGGAGTTAAAAGAGTTCTAATTGCATTTGAGGTTTTGTGTTACAAGTTCTTATTCTATAGTTTGTACAAAGAAATGTGTTTTTAATGACCTTAGAGATTGAATTATTTTGAGTATCCTTTTACTTCTAATACCGTTCACATCCACACTAATACGTAGTTCTGATTGAATTTGGAAGAAATATTCATTTGGAATGGAAGTGCCAAGTCTTTCGAGGCCTCTATGTCTTGATATTCCCCCTTAAATTTCTATATGTTGATATTCCCCCTTAAATTTCTATATGTTGATATTCCCCCTTAGGTTTATTTTGCTAAATTATGGCTGTTGTTTTTGGATTGATCAACACTAAGCAAGGGACTGTCCTTCGTATCGTAAAGAACCTAAGTTATACTATGAAGTTGATATCAAAAGTTTTCAATAAATTATCAGCTGATAACGGAAGTCTCAACTTTTAATTTTCAGTGCTTATAATTGATGAACTTGATATGACACTGTGAGGGGGGTGAATCAGTGTCTAAAACTTTTCACTGATAAATTCACTGCTGCCCAGAGCTGATGGATATCTAATTTTTTATACACACACAAGCATATGCAAATCTACCTCGCTACCACTCAGTGGCCAGGTCTACCAGATTTGCACACCCACCCTGCAAGCCATTCCACAAACTCTAAAATATACCAGTAAGTAAAACAATGAGCACAGGGATATTACATGGTTCACTAACACAGTGTGTGATGGCTAGTCCAGGGAGTAATTCCCAACGGGTTTTGTATTTACTCAACACTTAGCTTTTAGTCTTTAAGAAGACAATGATACTAATCATAGGTTTTTCTAACATAAAACTGAGAGGGCGTAACAACGTTAAGATTCAAGCTTAATAGTCAGTGTCCAACACCCATTGAACACACCAAGCTTAACTCGCATCTACGAGAAGCAAATAATGATTTTTTAGGCTTATAATAATGCCTTACAATGAAACCCACAACTAGTTAGGTATTCAACAACTTTCACCTATGTTAGCATACAATATACTGAAAGCAATAATAATATGGGGAATTTAGAAAATCTCACAACTACTTTCAAAGAGCCAATAATCTCTTTGAAGCTTCACACTGCTCTTAGGAACTCTTCAACAGCCTTCAGTGATGATAGAGATTGATTTACAGAGCATACCTCACTCACAGGCTTTCAATCTTTTCTACCCAACCAATAATCACCATGAATGTAAAATAAATGCTTGACTGACCTCTCAAAGGGATTTAGCACTCCATTGATGCACAGAGAAGAGGTAGACGGTGATTGATCACTCCTACAGGGCACGAAACCCTTGAAATCCTTCTGTCTGCCTTCAAAATGCTCTTTTCAATTTTTCTTAGCATTTTTACGACTCCCAACACCACCCAATATATAAAGCATCCAAAAATATGGAAAGTGCAACTAAAACGGACCGATTTAGAGTTCGGTTGAAGAAGTTATGTCGGTTTGAAGTTCGGCCAACCAGACATAAGAAAATGGAATCTTTTGAATCATTTTCGTGCGCTCGCGCAACACAGTATCGCCGCCGCCTATGTGTTGTCACGTTCCAATTGGCGGAGATGGAATCTATGCTTTTAGCCATCGGATCTCACTCAAAAAGGCGGGATTCCATTCCTGTAGTCTGATCGGATCCATCATGTCAAACGGCGATCGGACAAACTCTTGTCCGCTGGATTTGGATCAACCACAGCACTGCACCATACACGTGCCTTACCTAATCATGGACACCCCTTCATGCGACACGGTACACAATCTTAAGTTGTGCACAGCCAACCAGAACATGTACGAAAGAATCTCGATGGTGTCGCCGTACTACACTCGAGCCCACTTTGATTTGGGCCGAAATCGAGTCTCTCTAGGAAATTTATCAAATAGGTATTGGGCATGTCAGGGGGGGCATGCTGTGTGCGGCCAGGAACCAAGCCATGCATGCCCACTCCATGCGCGACAGTGGGCCTGCTGGCCTTGCTGCTTGCGGGCCTGCTGCTGTGCTTGGTGCGTGGTCTGGCCTGCTGGCTAAGCCATTGGCTGGCCATGTGGTTGGCTGCCATTATGGTGCCGTGGCCCTTGGCCAGGCTGGTTGCCATGGTGGCATGGCACCTTGGCACAGTGGGTCCCACCCTTATTTTCTTTCTCCTCTTTCTCTCTCCTCATTCTCTCTCTACATCTTCTTTCTTCATGTAATGCTTCAAGATGCCGCAACATAGCCTCATCATCAGAAACTTGGCCACATCATTAGAAATTGTGCCACATCACCAGTGGGGCCCATACTCACTCTCTTTCATCAAAATCAGTGTAGAATACCATTCAACTTGTTGTAAACCATCTGAAACATACTATAAGGGATGCAGAACACTGTAAAGAGGATGCTCTATCTTTGCCACTACATTGATACTCTCTCTCCTACACTGACACTCTCTCTCCTCATTTCTCTGACTGAATGCTTATTAACTCTGTCACATCTGCCTAGTTGCCAACAATGACAACATAAAGTCCAACAATAATGTATCAAAAGTTTCAGCTTTTACCAGTAAGAAAATTTCTTCTAATATATCACCTAAAGTATCTGCTTCGAAATGTGCCTGGATTTTTCTTTTAATTATGTGAATTCCCATTCTGCATTTTCTTAATGGTGTCCATTCCTTGATCATTTTTATTGTAACGGTTCTTCATTCATTCAATTTATTACTTATGCTGCAAAAAATTGAAAATAGAGTGAGGATTCCGAGTGATTTAAGAGAGGTTGCTTTAGCTGAGAGCCTGGACATGTTCATGCTCATCTACACTAACATTCTTGAACATCAACCTGACTGTCTTGTATATAATAATAGCACATATGCATGAATATTTACTAATGCCCAGCTGGTAATAAGCTGGATCATTCATCATTTATGGATCTTGTTGTCTAAGTGTTTCAATTGTCCAACTTTTTAATGGATGATATCTTCAGCTTATTGGTTTTGGTTTCTGAATTTCAAGTTACTCCCATAGCATTCGTTTTTCTCCATTCATGTCCTTCAAATTTGCATCCTAATTTATTGGAACAAGTATATGATGTGACAAAGTTCTTGGATGACCATTCTGGAGGTGATGAGATTTTGTTGTCTACAATAGATAAAATATTCATTGATTTGTATGAGCAAAAGGAAGTTTTTTTTAAAAAAAATACCATTTTTCCTGACGGTAATAAATTTTTCGTCGGTAAATATACATTTTTACCGATGGAAATTTTATTACCGTTGGAAAAAATACTATTTTTCCTCGACAGGATTACATTCCCTAGATAAAAATATTTATTCTTGGCAAGATTTTAGGGAATATATTTTCTGTTGGGAAAAATGTGAATTTATACCCATGGCAGATTCGCCGACAAAACACGACGGAAACTAGTCTATCGGTAAATATCAATGATGACGGGAACCTATTTTTGGCGATGGAAAATTTCTGTAGTAAAAAAGGAGGATTGTTGTAGTGTAGGAAAGTACTTTTCAAAGAACACCTCCTTGAATATAGCCCAAGTCACTTGAGCATGCTTGGTCATCAGATAGGTGCGGATGGATCTCCACCAGTGGTTTGCACTCTCCCTCTGCATGTAGGTGGCGCATAGTACCTTCTCTTCTTCTGTTATGACCATCATTAGGAAGGTCTTCTCCAGTTCATCTATCCACTATGCTAGCCACAATGGGTTCGATCCTTTGCCTGAGAATGTTTGGGGTTTCATTTTCATAAAACGTTCGACTAACCTTGTTAGATCATTCTGCCCTCGAACAACCATCCCATACATTGGTGTTGGTATAGGCAACTGCCTTGGTAACCACTTGGATAACCACCTAGGTACTATCCTGGAGTGTTCAGTATCAGAATTTGTTGCTATTGTTGTTGTGGAACCGCAAGTATGGTATTACTGCCAACTGGTGCCATATTAGTTTGGCCCTGTGGTGCTGGTGTAATGTTGGTAGTGGGTGGCACAGTCGTGCCCAATGCAGCTCGTAACTCCATCAACACTTGATGCTATTCTTGCACCTGTTAGGCCATATTGGTTACGACCATGGCCAAATCCCCTGGTGGTCCAGATAGAGGGTTCTGTATAGCTTGGACATTTGACTCTTGATTTGCTTCCATCGGATTTTCATTATTTGGTGTTTGCTCAGCTGAGTTTTCATTTCCAACTCCCATCCTAGGTGGTGGTGGGGTTAGGTTGCAGCCTCTTCTATTGCCTCTCCGGCCTGCCATTTCAGTCCACTAGTACTTAGAGGATCAGTAAAAACATGGCCAACATGTATGAGATAATTTACAAGATAAGCAAAAAATATACGACAATAGTCTCGTACGATGCATGTGAAAATTATCCCCAACTTGAATTGAGCAGTGAAAAGTTTCTAGATAGATACTAATATAAGAAATTTTGTCCGGTCGCCCTTGACCGGTCGCAGGTGTCGGATATCTTGTCCCACCCATCAGCCTTCCGGACATATTCGGTAAGTTTGAAAGACTTGTCCGGTTGGCTGTCTGGACAGCAATTAGCCTCGCCAGGCATCAATCCTGACAAACTCAAAGACACTTCCCTACAGTGTCTGATCGTATGCTCGGTTGACTGTCCAGTCGCCTTTAGGAATCGAAAAGTCCAACCGGACAATCGAAAATTGCTTTTTAAACCCACGAGTTAGGTCATTTTCTTCACTTTCTTTCTTGCTCTCTCCCTTGGTTATGACTCAACTCGATGCCAGTGAGTCTCTAGAGTCCCTCCGGACAATTTTCGAGGTGTTCTTCTCCGGTCAAAGTGTAAGATCCGTATGTGCAAATTTTGAGGACGAAATTTCTTTTAAGGGTGGTGGAGTTGTAAGACCCGCACGCCATGAACCCGGTCTAACCTCATGTTCTCATGTCGTGACCTATTTTCCCATCATAACCGGCCCAAGTGAACCAATTTGTATGAAAAATCACAAGATAAGGTAAGCAACAAGTCAAATTTAGTTGGTGTGGTTAACTGTTTAAGTTTGTGTGGAAGCAACCAGTTAAAATCTAAAAACCAATAAATTTTGATTGTATGGTCACACGTGTGGTCGACCGTATGGTTGACTAGGTTGAGACCATACACCGTGTGGTCGATTGTTTTGGAATTGTATGGTCGAAGAATTATGCGACCACACCATCGATCGTTATAACCCAGAACCGACTCCGAGATTTGGAAACTTTGCAAATCAATGGGGATCTCTTTCTTTATTGTAGAGGGACTCTATATGGAGAGTTTTTCCCTATAAAGAGCACGTCCCTCTACCCTCTCTCACTCTTTTGGGTCAATCTCAAACCCTAAACCTAAGAGAGAAAGAGAGAGGAAGAGAAGGAGAAGAAAATTTGGAGAAGAAGGCTGGGAGAAAATTTTTGCAGAGAAGGTCCTAGCTTTTTACAGTAAGCCAAGGTATGGAACTTATCTCTATAGATGTATATCCTATTGAATAAGATTTTCTATTGTGGATTGGGGATGTCAACCAATATGATCCATGTGATCCTTTGAGTAAATCTCAAGGATAACCATAAGAGATGGATTAGGGTTAGTGGTTAATGAGAAACTATAAATAATGGCCATAGGATAACCATAGGATGAACCCCAGTGATGAGCTGAGAAATTGACTCAAGAAGCTCGGATTGAAAGTAAAAATTGATCAGAAATAGTATGGTCGTAGTAGTGGTCGACCATAGGTGACCAGTTTGTCGACCACAACTATACAGGAAGTTCCTAGAAATGGTGTGGTCGCATGTAGTGCGACCACAGGATCGATCATACGTCGTGTGATCGCATATAGGGTCGACCACAGGGTCGACCACAGGGTCGATCACACGATAACAACAAGTATATTTTGAGACTAGACAAGGTTTTCGACTGCTGTAACTTGGTAAACTTGAATCTTAACTTAAATACATTAATTGTTTAGGTTCGTAATAGATTCAAAGTGACTTCCAAAGCTTGGGAGAGGAACAAACATCAATCAAATGTGAGGGAACAAGACCTAAACTAATTGGATAATAACAAACTATCTTACTTTATTTGTCCAATGAAATGAATGTCTCTTTGTTTGTATGCTTGTAATGTGCATCTCAAATGTCATCCAATATTACTGCTATTTATGTTCATGCATATTTATTTCTTTTTATTTATAACATGATGATGATGCTAGGAATAGGCATGCGATTGTGTGTGTGGTTAGTGTGTTGGATGCTAGTGGAGCATCAGGGGGAGGACGTTGCATTGTGGTTCAGCCTGGTCACCAGATTCTAGCTCTATCTTTACTCAAGTTTTGCCCACTGACATCGTCATCGCCATTACCTTAGTGAAACTATTACGTCATAAGGCATCAGGGGAGGTGGTCTCGGACCGTGTGGTTTTTGATTCTGTCGGGGGGCCTTAGCTCTATCTCTATGGACGTATTGAGGGATGTTGGGGTAAGGTTTTGATACATTTAGACGGCATTAGGATTGGTTAGTTGCAAGCCCAGTTTGTAAGCCCTCGCCAATAGGGGCTTACATGTTGGTATGGGTAAGGAATTGGGGGAAGTTTGGCGGTGTGTGATCCGAACACTTTAGCTCTATCTTTATTCCATGGTGGGTGCATGTGGGATGGCAATGGAGTTTGATCCATTGAACAGATTCACACATTCGTGTATAGAGGTGTGGTGGCCACCAATCCTTTCTATAGCACATTGCAAACTTAAAACCAGACCAAAGATATAAATTGAATGCATGCATATGTTTGCTATATTGTTTTGTTCACTTACTGAGCTCATGTTGGAGAGTCGAGCCTTGCGCACGTAATTCTTTTTAGTTTCTGATGTTGTAGGTGTTACTGTCGAAGACTATATTGATGTGCCAACATATGGACATATGACGGCTATGGATGAGCACGCTGTGGAGGACGAATATGACTCGTCAAGCGAGTGTTTCAACTATGTTTACGCTTAATGGTTAACTTTCATATTTTGATACTTGTAATAGGTATTAATTATGTTTTGGTTATTTGGAGATAACTTGTTAAATATTTATTTATCATGTTAAACCTCAGTTCGTTATTAATAAGACTTCCACTATTTAATTATTATCTCTGATTACTAATGTGGAATGTGTTTTGGTTTAACATGGTTGGCACGGTCTATACGAGATCATGGTTTGAACTGTTGGTTCTCATGACTGTTCACACCACTGGTTAGTTTAGAATTGGGGTGTGACACAAAGTGTACGGCATCATCCCAGAGGTAAGTTCTTCCTTTCCACCTTTTCTTTTGGGTAGTTTTCTAGGGTTTCTAGACATTTTTCTTGTTTTCCTTAGATTAAAAAATTTTCAACCGTAGAAAACTTTATTTCGTTGTTTAGAATCACTATTGGGGACCCAATGAACAAAAGCCCTTAATCAATTTGTGGTTTCATCGGTGGGTTCATTGAAAACCCCAAAATTTTTGAATTTGTATCCTAGGTTTTGGGGAAAATTTTCTTAAATTCTTTCAATTGTTGATCAATTGGTTGTTTATTTGACATCTTTGTATGTTTTCCAATTGATGTAAGTCATCCTGTCCATGAATTGGGTGAATTCAAGGGTTTTGCTCCATTTTACGTTGTTATACTGTCGAAATTTCTAAATTTCGATTAACTTTTATTTGTTTTGGTTTGATTCTTGCAGGTTTATCATGTCTAGACACAGAGCAGCTGCCAAAAATGTGGGACTTGCTCTCGAGGTCCTCCCCCCCACTAGAATATATGATAGGCGCCGGTTTTGTTCGACAGAGGCACAAGCTCAGTACCCTTGGTTACAGGGTTAGAGCGTTGAGGTGGGATGGTTTGTAAACCTGTTGGCCAGGTTTGATGTGGAGGTAGCATTTGATGCATTGGATTGGCTACCAATGATTCAGTATGAGGCAGCCACTCATCCAGACTTGGTACGACAGTTTTACTGTAACTTATAGTTGGAGGGTAACCCCAATGACTTCGATCGAGGCAGAGAGCTCCGCATTGGCAGGGTGAAGGGTGTGGACATCTCATTGGACATCCAGGAGTTGGCAAACCTATTGGGAATCTCTAACGCAAGTGAGTTGGTTTACTGTGCACCTAAAGAGCACAAGTATCTATCAAAGGGCCTTTGCTAGGTATTTTGGAGTTAGATCATGTAGCCTAGACACCTAGTGATGAAGGCGGTGAACATGCATCCTCTTCCTTGGGTATATTGTCGCATCATCCAGCACAACATACTCCCCCAGAGCGGCCACTACAACGGGGTCTCTCAGTTGGCGCAATACCTAACCTTTTGTGTGACCACTAGGTAGGAAGTCTATCTCCCCTACATCATCATCGGCACTATGCACCATGCTACGACACCCAGACTGAAGGGTAACCTGCCCTATGGTCGGTTGGTTACTACTCTTCTGGAATGGCTTGGTGCGGACATGGAGAGAGAGCTGGTATATGAGGAGACTGATGGCGGACTTGGACTAGGAGGCTATCCACAAGATGGGCCTTCATGACATTGTCCTCAGTAATGAGGAATTGGAGGCTTATGAGTGGCCTTTAAGAGGGGCGGTAGCCTTAGCAGCAGCCGAGGGTATAGGGGAGGATCTTCACATGGATGTAGATGACATTCCCGCTCCTGCACCCAGCCCGTACTTGTGGCTGGACCTTCTCAGTCAATCATCGATCAGATCCTGTTCCATTTTGGCCATTTGGGCTGATTAGCACTCTTCTTGAGGCTCAGCGAGCGATGGACCTGCATGTGGGGAGTCTCGCTCAAAGTCTTTTGGTCACCCAGAAGCTGGTGCATTGGCTTTGGTTGGCTTATGAGCAGGATTACGATCGTGACGAGCCGATACCTACACCACCTCCCCCAACGGCCCAGTGATAGGATTTTCTTTTGTTTGTTCATTATTATTATTTGCTCCCTTTTTTTTATTCTAGGGTAACTATCCGACTTGTGGACTCTACCTTGTTTCTCACGTAAGAACTCATTTATCTTATATATATATAGTTCTTTCTCTTTATACTGTGCATTATGATTTTATTTAATTTTTTTTGTTTCAATCAACATACATGCTTATATTGTTGGTTTATATTAAGGCTTTTAACTTTAACCTATCTCAGTTCATAGACACAGGTTTGATTGGAAGAGCCTTCAAGCTCTGATACCAATTTGTCACAACCCAGTTCTGGTCGAACCAGAATTGTGATTGAACTGTCAATGAACCAACAACTCAAGCCAAGATCATAGAAGACCGTACCAACATTCAAACCATACATGTAACCAATAATCAAAATAAATAGATAACAACGGAAGTCTTTATTAATGAACTGAGAAACTAGTGATAAATAAATAAATAAATAATCCAGTCATCTCAATGTTGACCAAAACATAAATTATTAATAATCCTTACAAGTCTTATAAATTCCAAACACAAAGTAAACCCTAAAGATAAACACAATAGAGATACTTGCATGATGAGTCATGCTCATTCTCCATCATCTGCACGTCCATAGCTGCTACTCTTCCAATAGTGGGTGCATTTGATGTAGTCGTCTATAGTATAACTTGCATCATCGAAAACTAAAAAGAAAACGTATACGTGGAGTGAGTTCACAACTTAGCTCAGTGAGAAACAAAACATGTAGCAAACAATATGCATGATGTGACGTTCAATCATTTGGTCTAGTAAAATTTGCAATGTGCTATGGTAAGGATAGACTACAACCACACCTCCATATACGAGAGTGTAAGCGCACCTAATGGTCAGGCTCCAACCAAAACCACTGTCGTCCCACTACACTCACTACAAGATAGAGATAGAGCTAGAGCCCAACGGCAGGCTACAACCAAACTGTTAGTACCCCCCTGATACCCTACCCCATACCAGTAAGTATGCCCCTACTGGCAAGGGCTTGCAAATTGGATTCTTTTTTAACCAATCCTAGATGTCATCACAATGTATCCAAGGCCTTATCCTAGTGCCCTTCAATACAAAACAGAGATAGAGCTAGATTCTAATGGTATGGTTACAACCAACACCGTCAGCACCCCCTGATAACCTGCCACATACTAAGCATGCTAAATTAATAGCAATACGACGATGTCAGTATGGTGAATGGTTTAAGATTCCAACCTCTCTCCACTTAATACACCAACCACACACAAACACATGCTTATCCTCAATCACATCATACAAGAATAAATAAATATGCATGAATAGTAATAGCAGGTATTGGATGACATGTTATATGCACAAACGTAGCATATCAATAACAAGTAAGGTAGTTTGTTATTAACCAATTAGTTTGGGGTCTTGTCCCTCACCTGTTGAGTGATGTTGACTCTTCTCAAGACTTTGGAAGCTACTTTGGTTGATTATGAATCCTAGACAATCAATATGATTAAGCTAGGTTTAATTTGACAATTTTACGGTTTATCAGATTCACTATCTGGACTGGCAAACAGTCATTCTAGACATTGTCTGGTCGCATGTCTGGTGTGGCATGTTGTCCGATCGAACAGTATATCGGACAACCCTGAGACACTTATGGAGAGTGTCCAGACTTGTGACCTGTCTCACTCTAGGTGCGATCGATCATACAGACCGGACAACCTACAGGTTGTTATTTTGTGTCACACCCCGTTCTTGACGTATTGATACTATGGAATGTAACGAGATTTTCACATCCTATTAGAGCATTGGAAATCCCCTTCCAGGATCATGAAATGTGGTATGCCGACCATTAAACCATACCATCACAAGCAATTAACTATTAAATCCACCACCACAAGAATACTAGAAAGATTACAAATCAGGAGTATAGCGGAAGACTTAATAATCAAATCCACTGCAGCTGAAATTTAATGGTAAATATAAATAATCCCAAACCCATTGTAAGTAAATAAAGTTAAATACTTAAATCCTTAAATTCAAATATTCTCATGGGCAATACGCCCCCAAATCAAATAACTTAAAATTAACTAAAATGTTTATCAAAAGATCAATGTGTTTATCCATAAACACAGTCATCACACTCGCAAATCGAATCATGGACGTCCTCATCACTAATGTCGGCATCACCAAGGTCAACATCAATCATACCTGCATCTAAAATAGTTTGTGTACACAAGGGTAAGCTCAACCACCGAGCTTAGCAAGGAAATTAAACATGCAATGTACATATGCATGAATTAACAACTACGGTCTGGTAAATAACTGTAAGTGCCATCTCAAGACAACCCACACATGGAGTCTTCGGTTGAACGGGTTACTCCCAAAGAATGAATACCGCCTCACTCGGCATACATTAAAACATCCCCTATATATGGGTCTGTCATTTTGGTCCACACATGACCGTAGGTCATCCCAATTCCACCTTATGGCACTTGAGGAGGTGATAATCCCACTAGTCGACTAGCCCACCCATTCACATTACGTCGGGTATGGGGAGCATCGTAACTATGTTCATACCACCCTTTATTGAACCCATGCCACTACATAACCCCCAAATGGCTAGGGGTACAGTTATACGGGTGATTAAAATTGAAATAACCATGTCCACCTAATTAACCATATTACTGGACTATAACGTTATCAAGCTTCTGACCCTGTCCGAGCCCCCATATAGGATATCGTAACTTGGCTAAGTTATATATGGTCAATGCAAAGCAGCACTAGTAAGAAGTGGTGCAAGTGTCCCATACCACCCACCTTCCTCTTTACTGATTTAACCAGACATCATGAATCAAGCACGTATTAGTCACTTTCGTGGAAAGGTAGCGAGTGTCCCATACCACTTACCTTCCAATCCTACCGGCACTACTAATCCCAAATGCAAGAATGCATATGCATAAGCAAGCAAAATAGTATATTAGATGACATGTTATCATACAAGCATGTTATCAATCTCATACAACATCACAATATCAAGTTCATACGCAAACAAAGGTCTAATTCCCTTACTTGAGATAGTAAATAGAAAAATACTACAGAGTATGGCTTTAAACAACCTCTTTATGTTTCTTCCGTACCTTTATAGCATTAAAATAGATAGATATAAATCCTTTGTTTATTATTTGTCTCTATTGCATGCTCATTACAACATCTTATCAAGTTAAACACATTTCCAAGGGTCTGATAAATAGTTTCTAAGGTTCAATACTTGCTGTCCATGAGTTTCTAGCAAGAGTGAACATCAAGCTAACTAACAGTTTTCATGGTTATTAATCAAAATAATGGAGAAAGCAAACACGGAAACAAGATCTCAGGGATCCATGATACGTGAAATTAATTAGCACATTCTTAATCGTATTTAGTTTAATTTTGTAATTTTTCTAGGACATTTGGTTTAATTTAATTAATATTTTGAGTATTTTATTAATTTATTTAATTTTTAGTTATTTTTGGTAATTTGGTAGGTTTTTGAATTGGATAAGGATTGAATAAGAGGTGTCAAGACAGCTCAAAGCTTGGTGTTAGATTTCTAAATGGTTTGGAAGATAATTGACCAAAATCTGCCTTGAAATCAGCATTCCAACAAATTGGGTAAGTTGCAAGATTGTATAAGACTGATTTTAAGGGGCTAAAAGCTTATAAATTAATGAAGAAGAGAGGAAAAATGCAGAGAGCTGGAGATGCTGTTCATAGAAGGGGCTGCAAGGCATGTTGGAGGTGGAGAGTTCGTGAGGGATGGTGTAAGACCTGCACGTCATGAACCCGGTCTAACATTACATTTTCGTGTCGTGATTGGTCTTCCCATCATAATCGGCTCAAGTGAACCAATTGTATAAAGAAACCACAAGACTTGGTATGTAATTTGAACCAAAATCATCTAATTAG
This sequence comes from Protea cynaroides, assembly GCA_028583415.1. Taxonomy (NCBI): domain Eukaryota; kingdom Viridiplantae; phylum Streptophyta; class Magnoliopsida; order Proteales; family Proteaceae; genus Protea; species Protea cynaroides. Next base: position 9,761,541 of record CM053269.1, read on the forward strand.
GAGTATGTGGTCGCATACCTAAACAGGTGTGGTAGACCACACCTCAGAATATTGAGACCACTCGAGTCTGGGACGTGTGGTCGCAGTTTTGAGATGTGTGGTTGACGGAGTCTGTGACCCCACGTGCAACCACACGATGGTATAACCGACTCCGTGATTAGAAAACTTTCCTAATCTGAGGGGGGTTCTTTCCTAATCAAAGTGAGACTTTATATAAAAGTTTTCTTATATATAAAGGACGTCCCTTAGCCTCTTTCACTCTTTTAGAACCCAAACTGAAAGAGAGAGAAAGAGAGGAGGAGGAAGAGAAGGAGAATTGAAGAGGAAGACTAGGAGAAGGATTTACAGAGAAAGCTCTGATTCTCCAGCAAGTTTAAGGTATGGAATCATTCCCTACATTAGTTGAATGCCTAGAATAGATCATGAAGGAGATATTGATTCAAAGCAAGATCTCAATCCTAAGACCATAGACAAAACTCTAAGGTGATCCATGAAGAACGGATTATGGTGAAGGATTATGTAAAAGTGTGAATTATAAGCCATAGAACAATCATGGGAAGGATCATAATGTTAGGCATGGAATCAAGTTATGAGGGGATGTGGCTGTGAGTAAAAGTCAACCAAAAACTCGTGTGGTCGCAAGTATGACCGACCACACGAGGCACATATGTTCGACCACACGCCCTCAGGAAGGTTCCAGGGAGGGTGTGGTCGCATGACATGCGACCACACGTATCGACCCCATACCCTGTGGTCACAGAAACTGAGACCACAGGTGCAGTTACACCTGTGACTACTCAGCTTCTGGAGGTCTGTTTGATTCTAGTATGGACCATTGACTACTATAAATTGGTGAGCTGAACCCTAACTTAGTACTTACAAATTTCTTAGGTTTCCAAGTGGTTCAAGAGTGAGTTAAGAAGCTTGGAGAAGATTGAACATTTCTAGCAGGTGAGGGAACATAACCTAAACTAACTGGCTAATAATAAACTGTTTATTTTTATTGAGTCCAATGCTATGTTTGATTCTATGATTTCTTGTTTGTAATGTGCATATCACTTGCCATTCAATATTCTTGCTATTACTATTCATGCATATTTAATTATGTCTACTATTACATGATGATGATGATGATGATGCTAAATATGCATGTGATTATATGTGTGTGGTTAGTGTACTTGATGCGAGTGGAGTATCAGGGGGAAGATGTGACATTGTGGTTTATCCTGGTCACTAGACTCTAGCTCTATCTTTACTCAAGTCTTATCACTGACATCGTCGTATCGTCATTACCTTAGCAGAACTGTTACGTCGTAGAGCATCAGGGGAGGTGGTCTCGGACCATGTAGTCTTCGACTCTGTCGGGGGCCTTAGCTCTATCTCTATGGACGTATTGAGGGATGCTGGGGTGAGGCCTTGGATACACTGTATGACAATTAAGATTGGTTAGTTGCAAGCACAGTTTGTAAGCCCTCGCCAATAGGGGCTCACATGTTGGTATGGGTAGGGCATCAGGGGAAGTGTTGGCGGTGTTAGATCCGGACACTTTAGCTCTATCTCTATTCCATGGTGGGTGCATGTGGGACGACAATGATGTTTGATCAACTGGGTGGATTCACACACTCGTGTATAGAGGTGCGATGGCCGTCAATCCTTTCTATAGCATATTGCAAACTTAAAAATCAGACCATAGATATAAATTGAACGCTTGCATGTGTGTGTTTGTTGCATTGTTTTGTTCACTCACTGAGCTCAAGTTGGAGAGCTGACCCTTGCGCGTGCAATTATTTTAGTTTTTAAAGTTACAATTGTTACTATTGAAGATTATATGGATACGCCAACGTATGGACATGTAGCGGCTATGGATGTGCAAGCTGTGGAGGATGAGCAAGACTCGTCAAGCGAGTGTTTCCACCACGGTTACGCTTAGTGTTTAAATTTCATATTTTGATACTTGTATTATATATTAATTATGATTTGGTTAATTGGAGATAACTGGATCATTTAATTTTTTTTCTTGTAGACCTTAATTCATTTTTAATAAGACTTCCACTATTTACTTTAATATCTCTGATTATTACTGTAGAATGTGTTTTGGTTTAACATGATTGGAATAGCCTATACGAAATCCTGGTTTGAACCGTTGGTTTTCATGACGGTTCATCACACCATTGGTTAGTCCAGAATTGGGGTGTGACAGATGGAGCTAGAAGACTGGAGAGAAATCCTAGATTCAAGCTTCATCTATTCCCAAAATGAGTTCTTTCCTTTTCTCTGATCCCTTTGTTTTGTTTTAGAATTATCAATAATGAATTTTTAGATTTCTTATTCTAGGATTTGGATGGATTCATTGGAATTGTGTTGATTAAACCCTTGACTTTTGAATGATCATGTTTTATGCAATCTGGTATTTTGGGAAAATTACATGTGATTAATTTATTACTAATTGTATGTCTCAAGGTATAAATTGATGGAGCGAAAATGGAAGATTGATATTATTTTATAAAATATCAGTCATTGGTTGAGTGTTTTCTTAGAAATAAGAGCTCGCTATTGTGATCTTTGTTATAATGCTAATGAACTTAATGAGTTTGTATTAGAATCTTGCAAACATGAAAGTAGATGAAGGTTTAATATTGACATAATTTATTATTCTTGAAAGAGATAATAGAATATCTTAGGGAATTGATCGTTGCATCAACATAAATCTATTCAATAAGTCTGGTTTGGTTAAACATAATTTAATTGAGGAAGTTCAAATCCTAGAACTTGTGTCATTAATCTTTGGTTTCATAATCTGCTTATTAATTATTAATCTTGGTAATTCAGTTGTCTAAATAATAGAGAGAATTAATTAGGTTTGGTAATTAAACATTCTCCCTGTGGAAACGATACTCAACTTATTACTATATTATTTGCACGACCCGTTCACTTGTGGATTCGACAACAAGCAATCCAAACCCATAAATAAGCTTAATAAAATCCTAGAAAGCTATTGACAAAAGATGGTCAAAATCGGAGGTCAAAACCTCGTGCGGTTGATGACGTTGGCCGCACAACATTGCCACCAAGCTTGCGGCGGATGCCTTCTGCTTCACCTCGAAACGTGGCTGAAACACAATGATTTTGACATGGTAGGCTTCTTAGATTTTTTTTAAGCATGAATAAGAAGTTTGGGCTTAGAAATCCTTTTCTACATCATGTTATGGATACCACTTTGATTTACTAGATAGTCGATATTGTTGGGTCTGGTTTGTAAACCTTTGATCCAATTCCAACAATACTATTAAGGGGTTTTCCCTGGCTTTGGTTTATGAATGGGCCATCTAATAAATTATGAAGGCTTAGGATACATTGATTTATTTATTCTTCATTCTCATCCATTTCTCAACATTATCTTGGTCTTGGTTCTTCATTAAATCCGATCCACACCCTAACAAGTCCTTGAGTGCATATCAATGACGGTAAAGGGAGATCATAACCAAGGAATCATAACCATGACCCCTCCATGTTTATCTTATTTGATTTAGTCTGAAAGGAAATTAAAAAAGTAAGGAATCGATACCAGTAAGGTTCCTGTCGATGGTGCTATCAAAGTTTGTCTCCAATGGTAGCCGAGTTCCTTCCTTTTTCCTTTCTTCTTCTTTCTTTTCCCTCTCTTTAGAAACGCGTTAGAGTTTCTCTATTCTTTTCTCTCTTTCTCTTGTTTAGTATTGATGGTGAAATGGGATGAGAATAGAGTAGAACCACTCTATTAATGTTGGAATAGGATAGGGTTCTAACATGGTAAGTGGAGGATTCCCTCTCCTTTCTTCCTTATTTAAAAATAAACCTGGTCATTCTACTATAATTAGATAATAATCTAATCCAAAGTTGTGGGTCCCACACTGGGTTGGTAACCAACCCAGATTAGGTCATGTAGGTGCGGTTGGAGGTGGTTTGACTGGTGATCACTCGGACGTCTTGGTGTCCAGTCGAACCCCTCAATCAAATCCTGTTTCGATGTTTTATGCATGAGGGTTGAGTTGGGTTACCTCCGCTGGGCTCCGTTGGTCTGGTTCATGTTGGTTGAATCATTCGTTGTAGTAAGACCTGTTAGAAAGCCAAGTTTTCAAATTAGGACCAAAAATTTTTTGGGTGCAGGTCTTACAACTCCACTTCCCTCACAAAAATTTCATCCTCGAAATTTAAACGTACCTATATCATCGAACAAATGCGGTACCACTCTCGCATATCATCTTCTTTTTCCCACGAGGCATTTTCATCATTATGGCTCTTCCATAAGACCTTGACAAAAGGAGTACTTTGGTTTCTGAGTTCTTGGACCCTTCGTTCTATAATAATCGACGGTTCCACCTCATAAGACAAATCAGCCTTTAGCTGCGGCGGTTCGGTGGTCAACATGTATGATGGATCTCTGATTTACTTATTCAGTATAGACATGTGAAACATATTGTGGACACATGATAGTGCTGGAGGTAGCGCCAATTGGTATGCTACATTTCCACTCCTCACTAGGATTTTTTAGGGTCCAACATACTGAGGACTTAGCTTTCCCTTCTTGCCAAATTGCTTCACCGCTTTGAAAGGAGAAACCTTCAAGAACACTTTATCACCGACTTTGAACTCCAGATCCTTTCATCTTGTGTCAGCATAACTCTTTTGTTGAGCCTGGGCGGCTTTAATCCTTGCCTTGATTAAATCGACCTTCTCATAGGTTTCTTGAATAATGTCAGGTCCCAATATTCTTCTCTAGCCGACTTCATTCCAATATAATGGGGTTCTGCATTTCCTTTTGTATAACGTCTCATATGAAGCCATGCCGATTATAGCTTAGTAACTGTTATTGTAGGCAAACTCCTTGAGCACCAAATTTTTGTCCCACCTGGTTTTGAAATCCAAGGTATATGCCCTGAGCATATCTTTCAATATTTGAATTGTTCTTTTCGATTGACCATCAGTTTGCGGGTGATATGCTGTACTGAATTTCAATTGAGTACCCATCGTACTCTGCAATCCTTCCCAGAAGCATGAGGTGAATTGAGGGTTTCGATCCAACACTCTGTAAGTTCTTCTTCAGATCTTGGTACATCTTCATACTGCTAGGATGTATTGTATAAGGAGTAGTATGAGCATCCATCATGATGGCTTCTTTAATATTTTCCTCCCTTTCAGGAATGCATACCCTTCCTCGAAAGTAGAGTAATCCGTCGTCACCCTTAGAGAAGTCGGGGACGAGTTTACCCTTTTCCAATTCCATCACAACCTTTCACAAATATGAATCCTTCAACATTGCTTCCTTCAGATTTTCTGGCAGGGTCGGCTTGATGCTTAACACGCTAAAAAGGGTAGAGATGGATTTAACAAACTCTTCAATAAGGCTTCTGTGGTTAATTTTTCAGATGTTGTTTGGTGTTGAGTTCTTACCACATGTGCAGCCATGTATGCATCGTTTTCTTCCCCTTGTAGAATGTCTTTCCTTGAGTAAACAACCTTCATGCTTAAGGCATCGACCACTACATTGGCCTTCCTTGGGTGGTACTGTATGTCTATTTCGTAATCCTTTAATAGTTCCAACCACAGTTGTTGCCTCATGTTCAACTCCTTTTGATTGAATAAACCAAGCTCTTGTGGTCTGACATGATCTTGAAAGCAGCACCGAATAGATAGTGTCTCCATGTCTTCAGAGCAAAGACTACCATTGCCAATTGAAGGTCATGAGTAGGGTTTACCTTACGTTGTTCTGGGCTTGAGAACACATTAGGGTTTTTTACTGTAACCCTTCTATACACCAAATTTTCACTAGATCCTTGTGGATCATTCGACAATATGTTTCATATAGTAGTGAAATTATCTAATAGTCTTTGATGGCTGTGAGTCCAACCTCACTCACATCCTATCCTCCCTACAATGATGAGAGGACTTACCGTTGATTTCTTGATGATGTTTACTGGAAATCGATAGTGGGTGCAAGCTTTCTCCTTCACAGCCTTCTTCTTCTCTACAACTTTCTCTTTCAGCTCTCCTTTCAGTTCTAGGGTTTGTGGTTTGAGTAAAAGAGTGAAAGGAAGTGGGGAAACGTCACTTATATAGAGGGGCAACCTCCTAATAATGTCCTCTCCCAATCGGGAGAGTAGTCTCACCAAAGTAGGAAACTTTCCTTAACTCGTAGTCTGTTTTATGTTTGACTGGTTTGCATGTCCCATTACACAATACGTGGGACTGGACAACCTTAACCAGTTCGGCCGAACAACTTTAAAGTTGTCACGTAACATACCTTAAATGCGTGGTCTGTCATCCGACCATCTCTTCCAGTCCAGTAATGATGGGTAGACCTGTCATGACACGTTAACCCACGTTAAATCGGGTTAGTGGAGTGCAGGTCTTACATAAGTTGTTACAACCCATATCCAGATACGGGCGTGATACTCGGGTCGACCCATAAGGTGACGCGAATCCACCCAAGATCCACTAATTGCTGTGATTCACTAAACCAACCCACAATCTATATATACAATATCTACAATAATAATCAATTTAAAGAATCAGAGTAATAATAGCGAAAACAATCACATAAGTAACAAATGTCATCTAAATGGTAAGATATCATAAATAGTGTATTGTTATGCATGCCATCCAAGTGTTTCCAAAATACTATACTGTATCATCATATACATGTATTACCAAAATGAAGTAAATTTATATACATGAATCAAAATAGATAATGTACAACATTTATCAATAAAATAATCCAGGAGAGAGAGAGAAAGAGGGGAAGCTGCATCAAGTGTAGACGCAATTACTGCAGATACAGCCCTTGCAATGGTCGCCAGAGTAGTCCTCATTGGTCGAGGCTGTCACACCCCAATTCTGCACCAACCAGAATGGTGTGATGAACCGTCAATAAACCAACGGTTCAACCAGGATCTCGAATAGGCTATCCCCACCAAGTTAAACCAAAACACATTACACATTAATCAGAGATAATAAAGTAAATAGCGAAAGTCTTACAGATAATGAACTGAGGTCTAGTCATGATAAATAATTAATATTCCATTTATCTCCAAGTAACCAAAACATAATTTAATACATATTACAAATATTCAAATACGAAAAATAAACTCTAAGCGTATCCACAGTGAAATGCTCGCTTAACGAATCATAATGGTCCTCCACAGCTTGCTCATCATAGCCGCCACATGTTCATATGTTGGCGTGTTGACATAATCTTCAACCGTAATACCTGCAACATCAGAAACTAAAAATAATTGCACGCGCGAGGGTCAGCTCTCCAACTTGAGCTCAGTGAGTAAACAAAACAATGCAACAAACATATGCATGCATTCAATTCATATCTTTGGTTTGATTCATAAGTTTGCAATGTGCTATAGAAAGGTTTGGTGGCCGCCGCACCTCTATACACAGGGTGTGTAAGCCCACCCAACGGATCAAACACCATTGTCATCCACATCCACCCCACCATGGAATAGAGATAGAGCTAAAGTGCCCAGATCAAACACCGCATGACACTTCCCCTGATGCCCTACCCATACCAACACGTAAGTCCCTGTTAGTGAGGTCTTGCAAACCAATCCTAATGTCAAACAGTGTATCCAAGGCCTCACCCCAACATCCCTCAATAACTCCATAGAGATAGAGCTAAGGCCCCCCGGTAGAGTCAGAGACTACACGGTCCGAGACTACCCCCCCTGATGCCCTACGACGTAATAGTTATGCTAAGATAACGGCGATACGACGATGTTAGTGAACAAGACTTGAGTAGAGATAGAGTTAGAGTCTAGTGACCAGGCTGAACCACAATGTCATGTCCTCCCCCTAATGCTCCACTCGCATTAAGTACACTAACCACACGCATACATTCACATGCCTATTCCTAGCATCATCATCAACATCATATTATAAATAAACAAAAATTAAATATGCATGAACAGTATTAACAGGAATAGTAGATGACATGTGACATGCACATTACAATCATACAAACAAGGAATCATTCATGGTGTTGGACTCAATAAACAAAAACAGTTTATTATTAGTCGATTAGTTTAGGTCTTGTTCCCTCACCTTTGATTGAGCGTAGATCCTCGTTCAAGCTTTATGAATCACTTTTAAATCACTAGAAATACCTTACAAGTCGATAGATTTTAATTAGAATTAATTTTAATATATTTTAAACTAATTAAAATCGTAGGGTCGCAGGGTGGGGTTTCTGCGACCCTAGGGTGTAGGGTCAGACGTGGGGTCGGATACCATTCGACCCTATGTGCGACCACACCCTCCCTGGGACTTCCCGAGGGCATGTGGTCGATCCTGTGGTCTCGTAGGGTCGGATATCATTCGACCCTACGTGCGACCACATGTATTCTGAGTTAACCTTTCATTCTAAAGTCCATTCTTTCATGTTTTGATCCTTTGGCTTATTTTCATGGTCCATTCTAAGATTGTTCTATGGCTCAAAACTCCAAGTTATACACTATTCATTGTCCATAACAATTTTCTCCATGGAATCTCTTGGACCTTGTCCATGGATGGATGATTTGGGTTTCTCCTAATCCTATGTTCTTCATAACTATTCTTGGATCTCTTATTCAGGTAAGGAATTAGGTTCATACCTTTATTCATAGGTTTCTCTGAACTTCCTCCTCTTCCTTAGTCTTCTTCTTCAAGTTTCCTTCTCTTCTTCTCTTCCTTCTTTTTCTCTTTCTCTCACTTTTAATTAGGGTTATAAAGGAGTGAAGGAGGCTTAGAGACGTCATATTTATAGAGAAAAACCCTCCATAATAACCCCCAACGAGTTTAGGAAAGACCCCCTTCGAATTAGGAAGGTTTCCTAATTTCCGGTTCGTGTTGTTTTCATAGGGTCGAACGTAGGGTCGGACATACTGCGACCCTACGTTTTTAAAACATGAGACCCTAGGGTGTAGGGTCGCATGTAGGGTTGGACATACTGCGATCCTAAATTTTAAAACGTGTGACCCTACGACCAAAAAGTCATGGGTTGGACTCTTTTGAGGTGGGGTCGGTCACACCTTTTAGGGATGCAACCACACACTCATATTTGTCTATTTTTGAGTTATATTTCATACTTGGTCTTGTGGTTTCTTTACGCACTGGGTTCACTTTGCTCGACCATGATAGGTAGACCTGATACAAGGTGGTAAGATCGGTTAGTTAGATACAGGTCATACAACTCTTCCCTCTTATTAAAAATTCTGTCATCGAAATTTGTATATACCTTTCGAGTTGAAAAGGTGAGGATATTGCTTCCGCATAGCGTTCTCTTCTTCCCATGTGATCTCTTCTATATCTCGAGTCCTCCAGGTGACCTTAACATAATATATATCACTGTTGCATAGTCGTTGAACCTTTCGACTTGTGATTTCAGTTGGTGCTACTTCGAATGTCAAATCATTAGTTAGATCTGGTGGATCCACTATCAAAACATGCGTTGAATCTCTGACGTACTTCTTTAATAATGAGATATGAAATACATCATGCACACTTGACATAGATGGTGGTAGTGCTAACTGATAAGCCACTCTTCCACTTTTAGCTAGAATCTCATATGACCCGACATATCTCGGACTTAGGTTCCCTTTCTGTCCGAATCGTTTTAAACCCCGCATAGGTGATACTCTCAAGAATACCTTATCACCTACGAAAATTCAAGGTCTCGACGTCGAGTATCCGCATACTGTTTCTCACGATTCTGAGCTGTTCTAACTCTTTCCTTGATACTCGACAAGTCTCTTCAACAAACTCTAGTCCAAAGCAGAGGAGTTCGACACTTCCTACCATACAGTGCTTCATAGGGTGACATCTGTATAGTAGCCTGATAGCTGTTGTTATAGGCGAACTCAATCAATGGTAGTTTCTCGTCCCAGGAGCCTTTAAAATCAATAACACAGGCTCGAAGCATGTCTTCTAAAATATGAATAGTACGCTCCAACTGTTCGTCTGTCTGAGGATGGAATGCAGTACTGAACTTCAACGTTGTACCCATAGCCTTTTGCAATCCTTCCCAAAACTTTGAAGTAACGTGGGTCTCTATCGGACACAATGCTTTAGGTACACCATGTAATTTGACAATGTTATCCACATATAGTTTGGCTAACCTCTCCAGGGTATACTGTGGTCGTATAGCTATAAAGCGAGCTGTCTTAGTCAGACGATCTACAATCACCCAGACCGCATCAACTACTCAGGGAGTCAATGGTAACCCGATGACAAAGTCCGTAGTGATGCTGTCCCATTACCATGCTGGTTGTGGCAGCGGCTGCAATAGTCCTGCAGGTCTTTGTCCTTCAGCCTTCACCCTCTGACAATTTAGACATTGAGACACGAATTTAGCTACATCTGCTTTCATTCCTCTCCACCAATATAATTTCTTCAAATCATGATACATCTTTATACTTCCAAGATGTACCAAATAGGCGGTGGTGTAAGCTTCCTTCATTAGTCTATGTTTAATGTCCAAGTTTTCCCTTTCAGGAACACATACTCTTCCTTTGTACTTCAGTACCTTTTCATCGTCCAAGGTGAACTCAGGAATAGTTCTACCTTTTTCGATGTCTTCTTGTACCGTTCTCAGATAAGGGTCTGACTTAATAGCAGCTTTCACTTTATCAATTATATCAGATACAATCTTCATTGTTGCAAACATATTTAAAAATCAATGAATAAACCCTTGGTTGGTTGGTCCACCCGGTGCATCTATCACGAACTGCTCATTACCATAATTGAATACTTTTCCTATAGTACACATTGTTGCAGTCATGTTAACCTCTCCTTGAGATGTTATCATTGCTTTTCTGCTTAGCGCATCAGCAACTACATTAGCCTTTCCTGGATGATACTGGATATCACAATCATAATCCTTCAATAATTCCATCCATCTTCTTTGTCCTATGTTTAACTCCTTCTGATTAAAAAGATAAGTGAGACTCTTATGATCTGATTTAATCTGAAATTTCTCTCCATATAAATAATGTCTCCATATCTTGACAACATGTACTACTGCTGTTAATTCCAAGTCATGAGTTGGGTGATTCTTTTCATGCTCTTTCAGTTATCTTGAAACATATGCAACCACTTGTTCTCCTTGCATAAGCACACATCCTAAACCTAATCCAGATGCATCAGTGTATAAGGTAAATGGTTATCCTGGGATAGGAATAGTCAAGATGGGAGCAGATATCAATCTAGCTTTAGAGTCTGGAAACACTCTTTACACTTGTCAGTCCAATTAAACTTCTCTCCCTTCCTGGTTAGCTTGGTAAGAGGTATTGCGATCCTAGAGTGGTCCTCCATGAATCGTCTGTAATAACCAGTTAAACCCAAGAAACTTCTTATCTTTGCAATATTCTTTAAGTGTTTTTCACCATGAGATTACTTCTATCTTAATAGGATCCACTTTAATCCCTTTTTATGATGCTACGTGATCTAAGAAGATCACTTTGTTTAATTTGGTCTCATATTTCTTGGACTTGGCATAAAGCTTTTCCCTTCTCAACTGTTGTGAAGTTGTTCTAAGATCCGTTGTATGAGTTGCTTCATTCTTGGAATAAACCAAAATATCATCTATGAAAACTATGACCAACGTGTCCAACATGTCATGAAACATTGTTGGACTTTATGTTGTCATTGTTAGCAACTTGACTAATGTAACAGTGTCTGTAAGCATATAGTCAAAGAAATAAGGAGAGAGAGTGTTAGTGTAGGAGAGAGAGTGTCAGTGCAATGGTAAAGATGGAGCAACTTTGCATGTGTGTTCTACAGTGTTCTACATGTGTTTTAGATGGCTTGCAATGAATTAAATGGCATTCTACATTAAGTTTGATGAGAGAGAGTGACTGTGGACCCTATTGGTGATGTGGCCGAGTTTCTGATGATGCGATAGTGTTCCTGAAGCTTTTCTGATCATGTTCATATTTCTCGTGTTTCTGGTGTTGTGGCATTGAAAAGAGAAATTCAAGAGAGAGAAAGAAGAGAGAGAATCAGAAGAGAGAGAAATATGGGTGGGACCCATTGTGCCTAGGTGGCATGTCACCACGGCAGCCAGCCTGGCCGAGGGCCGTGGCACCATAGGCAGCAGCCACCACCTGGTCGAGGGCCAGCCATGGCACCACATGGCAGCAGCAGGCCCGCACAAGCGATAGTAGCCCATAGTCCATGTCGTATGCTAGTAGCTGAAGCCACCAGTAGCAGCAGCCCACAGGCCATGCCGCATGCCATGCACCAAGCACACCAACAGGCCCACAAGGCAGCAACAGCTGGAGGCCTACTGCCGCATGCCATGCACTAAGCACAGCAGCAGGCTCACAAGGCAGCAACAGCCGCAAGCCCACTGCCGCATGCCCATGCGCATGGCCTCGCACAAGGTCCTAATCGCCCGTCCCCAGTTAGCCCTCCATGTGTTCGACATAATGGCCATGAAAACAATCGGTCATAGAGGCAATTTAATAACATTCTCAGGGCTATTTTGGGTAGTCTAAAAGAAGAAGATTCAAAAGAGGCGATCAAATTTGAGCCACATCTTTCAGATCCAGATCTGACGGATTATACAGACGCAGGCTAATGTGTATCGGAGTCGACGCATTTTTGATGCTCCCGCGAAGAAGATTATTGGCTGGACGCAAGTTATTATAATGATTCGAAAAACATGGAGTTGGAACTGTGATTTGGTGCGGCGCACATTTGATACAACGGTGCTCTAGATTCAAATCTAACGGCATCGATCAACGTCGATTTAAGGTGACGCGATTTATTCAAATCCAGCGGCTCAAAATCTATCCCGCCTTTTTCTGTTCGATCCAGCGGTGGTTATCAGAGATTCTTTGATCGACCAATAATATCACGACAGCGCATCGGCGGCATGGCTACGGTGCGGCGCAGGTGCGCGGTTATAAAAGGAAAGATTCTCTTTCCTTATCTGTGATTGACCAAACTTTAAACTGCTATAACTTCTTCATCCGAGCTCCAAATCAGTCTGTTCAAGTTGCAGTTTCCATATTTTTGGATACTCTATCTATTGGGTGCCGTTGGGAGTCGAATAAGGGTGGAGAAAAATCAAAAATAGGATTTTGAAGCTTAACAAAGGATTTTTTTAGGGTTTCATGCCTATGGGAGTGAGGAATCACCAACTGCCTCTTCTCTATGCATCAATGGAGTGCTAAATCCCTATGAGAGGTCATTAGAGCTTTTATTTTTACATTCATGATGATTATGGGTTGTGTGGAAGAGATTAGAAGCCTATGAGCAAGGTGTGTACATTGAAGGCTGTTGAAGAGTACCTGAGGTCAATGTGAAGCTTCAGAGATATTATTGGCCATTCGAAAGCATTCTTTGTGAGATTTTCTAAGTCCCTTATCTATTTATGCTTTTAATTTATTGTATGCTGGCGTAGGTGCAAATTGTTGAATTCCTAGCTAGTGGGGGAAAATTGTAAGGCAAATTTATAAGCCTAAAAAAATTTGTTATTTGCTTTCCGTGGGTGCGGGTTAAGCGTGGTGTGCAGCGTGTGCTGAACACTGGTACTTGATACCTGAATTCCTGGCACATGTGTGCCCTCCGAGTTTTATGCTGGGTAAATTGGGTGTATGTACTCACTGCTGTGTAGACAACAAAAAGAAGTGTATTGAGTATATACGGAGCCCGTTGGGCATTACTCCGTGGACTAGCCATCACACACTGTATTGGTGAACCACGTATATCATGTGTTGTGGAATTGGTGAACCACGTATATCCTGTGTTGTGGACTGTCTTTATTTTTCTATATATTTTGGAGTACGTGGAATGGCTTGCAGGATGTGTGTGCAAATCTGGTAGACCTGGCCACTGAGTGGTAGCGAGGTAGATTTGCATACGCTTGTGTGTGTGTGTGAAAGAATATATCTCCATCAGCTCTGGGCAGCAGTAAATAATCAGGAAAAAGTTTCAGACACTGATTCACCCCCCTCTTAGTGTCATATCAAGTTCATCAGAAACACCCAGTTCATCAGCTCCATAAAAGATGTAAGTGGTTATTCCAAACATCATAATCGGGAACTCATAATATCCAATCTCGATTCTAGAAGCTATCTTTGAGATATCGCTGTCCAAATTCTTCAGCTGATGATATCTTGACCGAAGATCAATCTTAGAAAATACCTTTGCTCCTTGCAACTGTTTAAACAAGTCATCGATCTGAGGTAGTAGATATCGATTCTTGATCGTGAGCTTGTTTAGTTCCCGATAGTCTATACGTAATCTGACACTACCGTCCTTCTTCTTTAGGAATTGGCACTCCCCGTGATGCAATACTTAGCCGATTAGAACCCTTGTCTAATAACTCTTGTAGTTGAGTCTCAATCCCTTTAACTATATAGGAACTACTTTATAGGTGCCTTGACACAAGTATCATCCTTGGTAACAAGTCAATGACGAACTCGGTCGTATGATCAGATGATAACCCAGGTAAGTCTCCTGGAAACACATTGAAAATTTATGCATCACATCAATATCTTCCATCTGTGGTGCTTCTTTGGTAACGTATACTACAGATATCATATATCTAACTTCTTTCTCTTCAAAGCATCTCTTCGCCTTTAGCATAGAGAGGATCAGCTTTCACTTCTTAGGCAACATGCTTCCAATAAAACTAAATTATATGCTGTCTTTACTCTTGAATGATAACCTCTTCTATGCACATAACAATTTTGTAGAGTGTTGAGACAACCAGTCTATTCCCAAGATGACGTCAAAGTCTGCCATCTCAAGTCGATTTAGGTTGCATCCAATTCTATCCATCCATATGATTCGAACATTGTTAATAACATTCATCCAATACAACATCTAATCCAAAAGGGCTTGAACTATTAAAATCTGGTATAAAGGTCTTAAGAGTTTGTCTAGTTCCTCTATCTCTTGTGATTTTTCAAAGACTAACGCCAATAATCTCATATCCCAAAAAGTTCATTAGCTTATATTTCATTTATCACTGTTGTTCTACCCTGATCTCTCTTTCATATGCCTTGAAAAATATCTTGTGATTGTTACTTACTTTCTTGCTCATGTACTCTTTTATAGACATGACCATATCCATCTCTTCAGCAATCTCGAAACAGATCCTCCATTTCTTCATCTGAGGTTCCTTGGCTATAGAATCTAATCTGAAGTTAATCATCTTACTTCCCATAATTCCTTATTCACTAAACATCTTATGAATGGATGTCGAGAAATGTAAGAATCAGAATGTTTATCCAAAAGCAATTCATTTTCTTCTTTCGAATTCAGGGTAATGACGAACACTTGCTTTATCTAGTGAACTTAGGTTTAAAGGATCAGGAGTAAATCTACGGTAATCCAACCGACATCAAAAGATCGTCAAGTTGCACGGTGGTCCAAATATATAAAAAAAATAGAGGTTTTACAATTCTTAACCTCATGGTTACAGGTTTTATCGAGTATATAATGCCATTGGTCAAGGCACTATAAGAATAAATCTAGAGGAAGTTTTGGAACATCAATAAATCAGGTTTAAATCAAAAGATGTATGCTCAACATGATTAAACATTTAACTGTTCATTCAGTTCATATCTCTGTTCATGATGTCGATCATGAGAGTGACTCAATTTGATATAATTAGGACTAACACTAAAGAAATAATATCTATAACTCCAATTAACAGGTTGAATCAAGAAGGTGTCAAGGTACGAGAATTTAAAATCAGGTATGTGCATCCTCTATAATCATAAGAGTAAATCAATAATGCACCGCATCCTATATAACATATCTAGTTATATGGCTACAATATCTTTGATCCTTTACTAAAAACGTTTAAGGCTTCATCTTCAGAAAATATTCCTCAATCCTTGTTGGATCATTCTGGCATGATGCAGCTATCCCATATATCGGTGGTTGATAAAGGTCACCACCTTGATACACTGCTTGTTGTGTACCAAGCTTCCGCATTGGGGTGTGCGTTACTAGGACTTCCTGTATGGTAGGCACTGTGTTATAGCTAACAGGTGCTGGGGGTACAGTGTTGTTACCAATTGATACCGTACTTGGTTTGACCCGGAGGTGTTGATGTGGCATTGGCAACTTGGATAGTGATTCACATAGCAACTTTCATAATCGGTCTCATCTGTTGTTGCTCATGTATTTTGTCTGGCTAAATTTATTACAACCGTGACCAAGGTACTTGGTAGTCTAGGTGATTGGCTGGAGTGGGCTGGTTGTTCACCTCGCTGGAGTGGGCTGGTTGTTCACCTCCTTTGATTTGCTTCAATCTGATTATCATTATTTAGCATCTGCTCAGATGAGTTTTCACTACCCGTTCTCGACCCTGATAGTGGTGGGGTCGAGTTGCAACATCTTCTTAATGCTCAGCGGGCAATGGATCACCTTGTGGTGGATCTCACTCTGAGTCTCCACATCACACAGGAGTATAGCTTTATCTTCTTTTATAGTTACTCTCATTTTTGGTATATAGCTATTGTTCTCTTATCTCGGTCGCATTCAACCCGAGATCTTTCCCTTTTTCTCTACAGGGATTTAGGCGTTACTAGCTATTTTCTTCTTCCTCTGTCATATATTGAGTTTCACATCTCGTGAGTACCAATTCGATATTCTAATTTTTCTGCTTTACAGATGCTTCCTTCTTGTTACTGTACTATATCCTTTGTATACTTGGGCAACTGCCCGACTTATAGATAGTACCCTATATTATTTGTTTATCATGATAAATTTTGAATTCTCTCTTTCTGTTTGTGTATATATATATATATATATATATGGTTCCACCTTTTATATGTACATTATTTCTTGTTTAAGTTCTGTCTCAACCAACTCAGGTGCTTATGGTGTGTTTATATTAAAGCTTTTAATTTATCCTAACTCAGTTCATGGACTCCAGTGGAAGTATTCAAGTTTGATGGGCAATGCCTAAGAGCTCTGATATCAAGTTGTCACACCCCAATTCTGCACCAACCAGAATGGTGTGATGAATCGTCAATAAACCAACGGTTCAACCAGGATCTCGAATAGGCTATCCCCACCATGTTAAACCAAAACACATTCCACATTAATCAGAGATAATAAAGTAAATAGCGAAAGTCTTACAAATAATGAACTGAGGTCTAGTCATGATAAATAATTAATATTCTATTTATCTCCAAGTAACCAAAACATAATTTTATACATAATACAATATCCAAATATGAAAATTAAACTCTAAGCGTATCTACAGTGAAACACTCTCTTAACGAATCATAATAGTCCTCCACAGCTTGCTCATCATAGCCGCCACATGTTCATATGTTGGCGTGTTGACATAATCTTCAATCGTAATACCTGCAACATCAGAAACTAAAAAGAATTGCGTGCGAGGGTCAGCTCACCAACTTGAGCTCAGTGAGTAAACAAAACAATGCAACAAACATATGCATGCATTCAATTCATATCTTTGGTCTGGTTCATAAGTTTGCAATGTGCTATAGAAAGGTTTGGTGGCCGCTGCACCTCTATACACAGGGTGTGTAAGCCCACCCAACGGATCAAACACCATTGTCATCCACATCCACCCCACCATGGAATAGAGATAGAGCTAAAGTGCCCGGATCAAACACCGCATGACACTTCCCCTGATGCCCTACCCATACCAACACGTAAGCCCCTGTTAGTGATGGCTTCCAAACTGGGCTCGCAACTAACCAATCCTAATGTCAAACAGTGTATCCAAGGCCTCACCCTAGCATCCCTCAATACATCCATAGAGATAGAGCTAAGGCCCCCCGACAGAGTCAGAGACTACACAGTCCGAGACCACCCCCCTGATGCCCTACGAAGTAATAGTTCTGCTAAGGTAATGGCAATACGACGATGTTAGTGAACAAGACTTGAGTAGAGATAGAGCTAGAGTCTGGTGACCAGGCTGAACCACAATGTCATGTCCTCCCCCTGATGCTCCACTCGCATCAAGTACACTAACTACACAAATACATTCACATGCCTATTCCTAGCATCATCATCAACATCATATTATAAATAAATGGAAATTAAATATGCATGAACAATAATAACAGGAATAGTAGATGACATGTGATATGTACATTACAATCATACAAACATAGAATCATTCATGGTGTTGGACTCAATAAATAAAAAGAATTTATTATTAGCCGATTAGTTTAGGTCTTGTTCCCTCACCTTTGATTGAGCGTAGATCTTCATTCAAGCTTTATAAATCACTTTTAAATCACTAAAAAGACCTAACAAGTCGATAGATTTTAATTAAAATTAATTCTAATATATTTTAAACTAATTGAAATCGTAGGGGCGCAAGGTAGGGTTTCAGCGACCCTAGGGTGTAGGGTCGGATGTGGGGTTGGAAACCATTTGACCCTATGTGCGACCACACCCTCCCTGGGACTTCCCGAGGGCATGTGGTCGATCCTGTGGTCTCGTAGGGTCGGATATCATTCGACCCTACGTGCGACCACACATATTCTGAGTCAATCTTTCAATCTGAAGTCCATTCTTTCATGTTTTGATCCTTTGGCTTACTTTCATGGTCCATTCTAAGATTGTTCTATAGCTCAAAATTCCAAGTTATACATTATTCATTGTCCATAACAATTTCCTCCATGTAATCTCTTGGAACTTGTCCGTGGATGGATGATTTGGGTTTCTCCTAATCCTATGTTCTTCATAACTATTCTTGGATCTCTTATTCAGGTAAGGAATTAGGTTCATACCTTTATTCAGAGGTTTTTCTGAACTTCCTCCTCTTCCTTAGTCTTCTTCTTCAAGTTTCCTTCTCTTCCTTCTCTTTCTCTTTCTCTCACTTTCAATTAGGGTTGTAAAGGAGTGAAAGAGGCTTAGGGACGTCCTATTTATAGAAGAAAATCCTCCATAATAACCCCCAATGAGTTTAGGAAAGATCCCCTTCGAATTAGGAAGGTTTCTTAATTTTTGGTTCGTGCTGTTTTCGTAGGGTCGACATAGGGTCGGACATACTGCGACCCTCGTTTTTAAAACATGAGACCCTAGGGTGTAGGGTCACATGTAGGGTCGGACATATTGCGACCCTACGTTTTAAAACGTGCGACCCCACGACCAAAAAGTCATGGGTTGGACTCTTTTGAGGTGGGGTCAGTCACACCTTTTAGGCATGCAACTAGACACTCATATTTGACTGTTTTTTAGTTATATTTCATACTTGGTCTTGTGGTTTCTTCATGCACTGGGTTCACTTGGCTCGGCCATGATAGGTAGACCCGATACAAGGTGGTAAGATCGGTTAGTTCGATACGGGTCTTACAGAGGCATTGCCCACAAGAGGGGACTCGATAAAGTCAATAACTGAGAAATCCCATGCATCAGAATATGAAAAGATGTATAGCTACGAGGGGTGAGCTCTTGTCCCAGCTCTTAAAGAAATCGAGTATCACATGCCATACATAAATGAAGGATGATGCAATCTAATGTTAAACCATTGGTATTGGTTCTATAAGCTACCATATTGAGATGTCCACCCCAACTTTCGGCCCCACCTACAGATCAATGGTTTTCAACTCTCATGTACAGGGCTAGGGTAGAATCAGGATGCCCAAGTCTCTTTTTCCAAATTGCATCTACAAGTGAATACCCTCAAACCTACGATCCAAGGGTCGCCACCTCCCATAATAGATTACGTCTACTTCCAACACGTAACCCCCTACTAGCAAGGGTTTAGAACCATGGTTGATGCAACTACTTGATGCCTAGCATATGCATACATGATCATAAAGAGGGCCACATCCCAGCAGAGATCCCCAGTCCCCAATCCCTTTAGGCCTCCATGTTCTCATTAAGATGCTAGCAACATAAGGCAAGGTCTGTGTGACCATGTGTCATCAGTCCCTTTGGTGCCCACATGTTACATAGACATAAACACATTCATCTACCACATCAAACATACATAGTTGTTATTATGCAAACGCATGCTCATATACATATACAAAGGATGATATGCTATCACATCATAAGAATTCATAGACATACAAGAATGTCCTATTACTATGGACCCGATCCCTCACCTGTAGGAACCACCAAAGCTGTAGAACCTGAAAGTCGACAGTAAGCTTCGTCACTACTTGCGTCGGTTTATATATTCATTTACATAAGTTTTATTATTATGTGTTAGATAAATTTTAAACCATATTGGACATGTTTTAAATGTGCCAATATAGGTCCCAAGGTAAGCCGGGAACCTTACAGTTGGTCCATGAAGGCTTAGACTAGTCGAATAGGTTATCAACAGCCAAAGCAACAAATGAGGAACTGACGGTAGGTTCCACCGACTGGGCCTTGAAACTCTCTATTAGTGAGCCGGCAAACCAAGTTGGCGGTTCAGTCCGCCGGCTCTGGGGTGCCGCGGGCTCTCTACTAAATGGTTTAAACCGACCCCTTGATGTAAGGCCGCCCCAAGTGTCACACCCCAATTCTGCACTCTTTAGAATGGTGTGATGAACCGCTAGCAAACCAACGGTTCAAACAGGATCTCGGACAGACGATATCCATTTTATCTAAACCTCATACATCCACATTCATAATCAGAATAAATACACAATAGCGAAAGTCTTATAGTAAAATGAACTGAGAATCTACTATGATATTAATATTTAAATAGCAAATTATTCTGTGTCAACTAAGACATAAATAAATATCAAATACATGTCTTACTAAATCCAAATAATGAAAATAATGTCTAATCGAATACACATGAGTTGCACGCGCAAGAGGAGTCATGCGTGTCCACTTCATCTTCAACTTCCATCGCCGCCATGTGCCCGTACACTGGAGCATTGACATAATCTTCGACGATAGTACCTGCATCATCAACAAAAAATATTCGACGTCGAGGGGGTGAGCACACATCATGGCTCAGTGAGCAAACAAAACAATGCAACAATACATATGCATGCAATCAATTCATATATTTGGTCTGGTTTAAAGTTTGCAGTATACAATAGAAAGGTTTGGGTGGACAAAGGTTAACGTTTATTGACCCCTCCTCTATACACAAGTACGTGACACCGCCCGAAGGTAACGTTTATCGTCGACTCACAAGAACCCAATTCATGAATATTGTACAACAAAGGTTAACGTTTATTGCTATACAATGTCATACCAATACGTAAGCCCCTGTTGGCCAGGGCTTGCAAACTGGGCTCGCAACTAACTAATCCTAATGCCAAACAGTGTATCCAAGGCCTCACCCTAGCATCCCTCAGAACGTCCATAGAGATAGAGCTAAGGCCCCCCGGTAGAGTCAGAGTCTACAAGGACCGAGACCACCTCCCCTGATACTCTACGACGTAATAGTTCTGCTAAAGTAATGGTGATACGACGATGTTAATGCACAAGACTTGAGTTAGAGATAGAGCTAAAGTGCTGAGGCCCAGCCTATGACACCCCCCTGATACTCGCTCGCATCAAGTACACCAACCACACACATACATTCACATGCTTATTCCTATCATCATCATCATTATCATGTTATAAACAATAAAATAAATATGCATGAACAATAAATAAAAATATCGGATGACATGTTGAATGCACATTACAAGCATGTTCGCATAGAATCAAGCATAGCATTGGACTCAAGAAATAAAATAATTTATTATTAACCAATTAGTTAAGAGTCTTGTTTCCTCACCTTAGCTTGCTAGTAGATCCTCTTTCAAGCTTTAAAGTCACTTTTATATTGTTATTATATTACTAGAAGACCTAACAAAGTCGATAAAATTTAATTAGAACTAATTCTGAATTTAAAAACCATGCTGTTAATTGGGGGTCGGAGCTAGGGTCTGAGTTATGATCGACCCTGGGTGCGACCACCCCTATTCTGGGCTTCCCAAAAACTGGGGGTCGATGCTCAGGGTCTGGTAGGGTCGATTGGCCATCGACCCCCCATGCGACCCCCTGTGGGTTTTGTCAATTTTTCATCCTTCAGCCCATTCTTCGTGGTTGGGGTCCTATGGCTTGCTCCTACAGTCCATTCCACACATGTTCTATGGCCTAGAACCATGATTCATTCACCTATATGGCTTTCATGATTTCCCCCATGGTTTTCCATGAAAACCTAACCATGGGTTGATGGTTTGGGTTTTTCCGAGATCATACCCTCTTCATTATCTACTCTAAGGTCTTTAGAAACTATGGAAATAGTATCAAGACCTGAGAAGATTACTCCTTCTCTGCAACTCTTCTCCTTTTGCTTTCTTCTCTTCTTTCCTTCTCTTCTTCTTCTCTTCCTTCTCTTCTCTTTCTCTCAATTCAATTAGGGTTCTAAAAGGAGTGAAAGAGGCTTAGGGACGTCCTATTTATAGAATAGAAACTCCTAAAATAAGTCCCATTGAGATTAGGAAGGAATCCCATTGAAATTAGGATAGTTTCCTAATTTCTGTTTTTACCGAGTACCGGGGGTCGATAGGGGGGCGGAGATCCCGTCGACCCCTGGTCCTTAAAATGTCCGACCCCCCATATAAAACTGGGGGTTTGACTTCTATACTGGGGGGTCCGTCCCTCCCTTGCTGGGTAATCGACCCTCCTCTTATTTAAGTGTTTTTGGGTCAGTTTAATACCTGGGATCGTGATCTCCTTCACGCACTTGGTCCATTTGGCTCAACCATGATGGGTAGACCTAGTTCAAGGTGGTAAGACCGGGATAGTTTTATACGGGTCTTACAACTCCCCCCTACTTATAAAAAATTTCGTCCCCAAAATTGTTCATACCTTCAGAGTCAAATAAATGAGGGTATTGCTTTCGCATAGCATTCTCTTCTTCCCATGTAATTTTTTCCATGTCTTTACTTCTCCAAGTGACCTTAACATAATAGATATCTCGATTGCGTAGTCGTTGAACCTTTCGACTGGTGATTTCAGTTGGTGTTACTTCAAAGGTCAAATCATCAGTCAAATCAGGTAGATCTACTGTCAGAACGTGCGTTGGATCCTTGACATACTTCTTCAATAAGGAAATATGAAATACGTTATGCACACTTGACATAGGTGGTGGTAGTGCTAACTGGTAAGTCACTTTCCCACGCTTAGCTAAAATCTCATATGGTCCAACATATCTTGGAGTTAGTTTCCCTTTTTGTCTGAACCGTTTCAAACCTCGCATAGGCGATACTTTCAAGAATACTTTATCACCCACGATGAACTCAAGATCTCTGCGTCGAGTATCTGCATATTGCTTCTGACGATTCTAGGCTGTTATCACTCTTTCCTTGATAATGTCGACCACTTGACAAGTCTCCTCAACAAATTCTGGTCCAACGATACTACGTTCCCCAACTTCGTTCCAAAACAACGGAGTTCGACACTTTCTGCCATACAGTGCTTCATAGGGTGACATCTGTATGGTAGCCTGATAGCTGTTGTTATAAGCGAACTCGATCAGTGGTAACTCTTCATCCCATGATCCTTTAAAATCAATTACACATGCTCGTAGCATATCTTCTAGAATCTGAATTGTACGCTCTGACTGTCCATCTGTCTGTGGATGGAATGCAGTACTAAACTTCAATGTTGTACCCATAGCCTTTTGCAATCCTTCCCAAAACTTGGAAGTAAATCGTGGATATCTATCGGACACAATGCTCTCTGGTACACCGTGTAATCGAACAATATTATCCACATACAGCTTTGCTAACCTTTCTAGTGTATACTGAGGTCGTATCGGTATAAAGCGAGCTATTTGGTCAGGCGGTCTACAATCACCCAAACTGCGTCAACTACTCGAGGAGTCAATGGTAACCCTGTGACGAAGTCCATAGTGATGCAGTCCCATTTCCATGCTGGTTCCGGTAACGGCTGTAACAGTCCTGCGGGTTTTTGTCATTCAGCCTTTACTTTCTGACAATTTAGGCATTGAGACACGAACTTAGCTACGTCTGCTTCATTCCTCTCCACCAATATATTTTCTTTAGATCATGATACATTTTTGTACTTCCCGGGTGTATTGAATAGATGGTGGTATGGGCTTCTTTCATCAGTCGGCGTCTAATGTCCACACTTTCTGTTTCGGGTACACATATTCTTCCTTCGTACTTCAATACCTTTTCTTCCTCCAAGGTGAACTCAGGGTTAGTTCTACCTTTTTCGATGTCTTCTGGTACCGTTCTTAGGTAATGGTCTGATTTGATAGCTGTCTTCACTTCATTAATTATATCCGATATAATCTTCAATGCAACGAACATATTGGAAAACCGATGAATGAACCCTTGGTTGGCTGATCCATCTGTTGTATCTATCACATACTGCTCATTGTCGGGATTGAATACCATTCTAGTAGTACACATTGTTGCAGTTGTGGTAACCTCTCCATGAGATTTTATCATTGCCTTTCTGCTCAACGCATCCGCTACTACATTAGCTTTCCCCGGATGATACTGGATATCACAATCATAGTCTTTCAATAGTTTCAGCCATCTTCTTTGTCTCATATTCAACTCCTTTTGATTAAATAAATAAGTAAGACTTTTATAGTCCAATTTAATCTAGAACTTCTCTCCGTATAGGTAATGTCTCCATATCTTGACAACATGTACTACTGCCGCTAACTCCAAATCATGAGTGGGATAATTTTTCTCATTTGTCTTTAACTGTCTTGAGGCATAAGCAATTACTTGTTCTCCTTGCATAAGCACACATCCTAATCCCAGTCCTGACGCATCAGTTTATAGGGTAAATGGCTGTCCGAGAACAGGAATAGTCAAAATCAGAGCGGATATCAATCTGGTCTTTAAGGTTTGGAAGCTCTTCTCGCATTTATCCGTCCACATAAAATTTTCACCTTTCTTAGTCAGACTGGTGAGAGGTACGGCAATCCGGGAATAGTCTTCCACAAATCGCCGATAATACCCAGCGAGACCCAGAAAACTTATAATTTCTGCAACGCTCTTTGGTGCTTCCCACTTTACAATAGCCTCGATCTTGCTGGGATCCACTTTGATTCCTTCAGCGGATACTACATGGCCTAGGAAGGCGACTTCACTTAGCCAAAACTCACATTTGGTAAATTTGGCATATAACTTCTCTTTCCTTAAACGCTGTAGAGTGGCATTTAGATTCTTAATATGGGTTTCCTTGTCCTTGAAATATACCAATATATCATCAATAAATACAATAACCGACGTATCCAACATATCGTGGAAAACCCGGTTCATAAGTTCCATGAAAGTTGCTGGTGCGTTTGTTAATCCAAAAGACATAACCAAGAATTCATAATGTCCATATCTGGTCCTAAAAGTTGTCTTAGGAATATCACCTTCTTTAATCTTCTACTGATGGTAGCCTTACCGAAGATCGATCTTAGAAAATACTTTTGCTCCTTGCAACTGATCGAACAAGTCATCGATCCGAGGTAGTGGATATCGATTCTTGATTGTCAGTTTGTTCAGCTCCTGATAGTCGATACATAATGGCACGCTACCATCCTTCTTCTTTACGAATAATACTGGCGCTCCCCATGGTGATATACTGGGTCGAATATAACCCTTGTCCAGTAGTTCTTGTAGTTGTACTTTCAATTCCTTTAGTTCAGTAGGAGCCATTCGATAAGGTGCTTTTGATACTGGTGCGGCTCTAGGTATAAGATCTATCACAAACTCTGTGGCTCGGTCGGGTGGTAATCCTGGTAGTTCCTCATGAAATACGTCGGGGTAGACCCGCATGACATCAATATCTTCCATTCGTGGTGGTTCTTTGGTGAGGTCAACCACTGATACTAGATATCTGACTGCTCCCTTCTCAAGGCACTTCTTAGCCTTTAGTGCTGAGAGTATGAGCTTGCGTTTACGGGGAAGTTTGGTTCCCGCAAAACTAAATTCTGCTCCTTCTTTGTCTTTAAATGTTAGCTTCTTTTCGGCGCATAATAGGTTCGCAGAATGCCGAGCTAACCAGTCCATTCCCAAGATGACATCAAAGTCTGCCATCCCAAGTTGGATCAAGGTTGCATCTAAGGTTTTCTTGCCAATGAGAACTGGACATGGCCCATAACCTTTTTCTAATTCCACTTCTAACCCCATCGGTGACCGTACAAGTAGTTTGTAGTCTAATGTTTTGATGGGTAAATTCAGCTTCTTTCCAAATGACACAGATATAAAAGAATGAGTAGTTCCTGAGTCGAAGAGTACTCTAGCGGGTATGTCATTTGTAGGTACGATACCTGTGATTTATTTTAACTTAGTCTACATGCTCACACAATGTAATACAACTTAAAAGGTTTCAGTCATACCTATGACCACATCGGATGATGCGACAGCATCCTTGGATGTAACAGCATAAACTCGTCCTTGATGTAGCTGCTTCCTGGGCTTGGGACACTCCCTTGCCATATGCCCTGCTTGGTTGCAGTTAAAACATTTTGGGCCTTCAGTATTTGGCTTTGGCTGATGTTGGGCTACTGGGGTAGTCTTGGGTGCAGTAGTAAAGCCTTGAGCACGGAAGGGTTTGAATGTCTTATTATTCCCTCCATTATAAGCATTTCCAGCTGGCCTTTTCATACCTCTGTTCTGCGTAAAATAACTCTCCTTTTGGCTCGATTCTATAACTCGAGCAATTTGCACAGCTTCATTATATATTTTCTTTTCCAAATCTAGAACATGCTCTCTGATGCTCCCTCTAAGTCCCGTGACAAACCTACGGGTTTTAGTGTCTTCTTCTTGCATGCTGAGTGGTGCAAAGAAAAATAGCTCCTCAAAACGATGTTGATATGCATCCACGGACATCTGTCCCTGATATAAACTCAGGAACTCCTTTTCCATAGAATCTTTGAAGCTTCGGGGAAAGTATTTCTCGAAGAAAGCTTCTTTATATAT
Organism: Protea cynaroides; assembly: GCA_028583415.1. Lineage (NCBI taxonomy): Eukaryota > Viridiplantae > Streptophyta > Magnoliopsida > Proteales > Proteaceae > Protea > Protea cynaroides. The sequence goes on from CM053269.1 coordinate 9,788,417, forward strand.
AGCCCAGTTCAATAGGGCGTGCTTGGTCATAGGTAGGCCCTGGTAGATTTCCACCAATGATGTGCATCACCTTTTAGCATGAAGGTGGCACATAATACCTTCTTTTCTTCTGTAATAGTCATCATCAGAAAATTTCTCTCCTTTTCGTCAATCCAGTGTGCCGACCAGAGCGGATCAGATGGTTTTTCGTTAAACTCCTTGGGCTTCATCTTTAAGAATCGCTCCACCAGTTGGGAGTGGTCCATTTGATTCTGAGGGTATGCCCCAAACATAGGTTGTGGATACTGGTAATTAACCTGAACTGCTTCCGGACCTGGTACTGGAATCTGTGCAGCTGGTGGTTGGGGCGTTTGAGGTGCTGGGTGGTTACCCACCGGTGCTGCACTTATTTGTCCAGTCTACATTGTTGTAACATGTGCTGTCTAAAGCATCATTCCCATTGCTGCTTGCATTTGAGCCTGTGCTCGTTGCATTTGCTGCAGTTGTTGCGCTAGGTTCATAACCACGGTTTTCAGCTCTGGTGGTGGAGGTGGCAAATTTATAGGATTTTCCTGACCCTGGTTTACTGGTGGTGCAACCTGCGGATTACCCTGTGCATATATATTTTATTGACTGGCTTCCTCCACGAGTGGTGGTGGTGGAACTGCGTTTTGGCTCTGCCTGGTTACTCTACGCCCAACCATGTTTTCCTTCTGATAATGGTGAAGCCTGAAAATCATTAAAATATGTGAGGCAATGTAGATACGCTAACCGATGTTATTTTTAAAATTTTCAGATCATTCTGTAAAAAATACAGTCTTTTCTATGCAGGGTCGATGGTGGGGGTCGATGGTATGTTCGACCCTCAGTGTCCGACCCTGGGAAATCACTTATTTTTCCCGAGAGCCGGGGGTCGACATGGGGGTCGATGGGTGTTCGACCCCCAGGTGCGACCCCTGGTTCTCTGGCAGATTACCGAGAGCCGTGAGTCGATATGGGGGTCGATATGAGGGTCGATGGTCCTGGTCAAATTCTCCGACCCCCGAACCAAAAATTAGATTTTTAAGGTCTGATTCTGAGGTTCATTTTCCATTCTTCCTCCTCCGTTTCGACTCGTCTCTTTCCCTGAGTTGCTACAGTGCCAACTCTGCTACATTGGTCATTTGGGTTCCGTGTTTAGATGTCTACACCTTCCCTACAAGTATGTATCGTACCTTTACCTGTTTTTAGGTTCTCTTTTCTAGGTTTTTACTCGTATATCTCATTTTCTTCAAATTAAACTTTTTCCAGCTGTAAAAATTCGATTTTTATTGGGGGCTTTTGTTATTGGTGACTCGAGGAACGAAAGCCCTAAAAAATATTTGGGTTTCATCAGCTGGTTATCGAGAAACTCAAATTTTGCTCTTTTTGCCCTAATTTGTCAAAAATTTTGATTTCTCGTAATTTCTTCAAATTGGATTCCATTAGCTAGGATTTCCTACTGTGTGAGTGTTGCAGGATATGTTAGAACCTACGTAAGTCCTCCTACCCACATGTATGGGTGAAAAGTGAGGCTTTTGGCCAACTTACGTTGTTATAATGTCCAAATTTTGGATTTTTCTACCCTACTAACATATTATTTGTTTTTCTTTCTTAGTTGTAGGTTCCATGGCTCGTACCAAAGTACCCAGAGTTCGCGATCCTCTTCGTTTCCGTTCCAACGAAGCCGAGGCACAGTATGGCCACTATGCTCGCAAGAAAGTAGAGGGAGGTCGTAAGGTAAACTTGGCTGAGTAAGCCCTGTTCAATGTGGAGAGAGCATTTGGTGACATGAGATGGCTCCCTGTCATCACTTACGACGCGTGTACCCGCCCGGATTTGGTACGCCAGTTCTATTGTAACCTCCAGGTGGTGTGGGATTACAATGATGTTGAGAGGGGTGATGAGCTGCGCATCACAAGTTACGTCAAGGGGGTTGACATCTCATTCGATTATCGGCAGCTGGCCGACCTACTGGGCATTTCCTATGCTGGCCCCATGGTTTTCTGTACCCCTAGAGAGCCCCAGTTCTTCTCTCTTCAGATGAGGGCCGAGATCGATAGTCAGCTCATCCGACCTGATCGCTGGCAGATGAGAGCGTGCTATCTGCGTTCTGATCCACGGGTATACTGCAAGATCATTCAGCATAACCTGATATCGCAGAGTGGTCATTACGAGAGGGTCTCCCAGCTGACCCAATATCTCCTATACTATATATGCACTAGGCAGCCCGTCTGCCTTCCATACATCATTATGCGTACTATGATCAGTGCCACGTTGCCCAGTCACACCGGCAACCTTCCTTACGGACGCATGATCACTACCTTGCTTACTCGCCTGGGGGTTGACTTAGTGGATGAGAAGATTCAGGAGAAGCCCTTCTCATCGCCTCTAGATTGGGAGGCTATTTGCAAGATGGGCATGCGGGATGCTCAGGTCAGTGATGAGGAGAGGAACGCGATGGTGCGCCCTCGCACTCGCGCGCCCTCGCACTTGCGTAGAGATAGCTGACGCTAAGGTAGCAGCAGCAGCCGCTGGAGTTCATAGGGAGCCTGCTGATGATGATGACCGTCTGTACATGGATGTGGACTCCATACTACCTCCTTCACCTACACATGATGCTGGAGCTAGTACTTCTTACGCGACTGGTCCTTCACATGCGGCTGGTCCTTCACATCCACCTTCTGATATGATGGGAATATTACATGAGATCAGAGAGGCTCAGCGTAGATCTGATCTAAGGATGGGGGAGTTACTAGACGCTCAGCGTGTGAGAGTGGATGAGCTACTAGACGCCCAGCGCATATCAGACATGAGGATGGGATAGCTCATAGATGCTCAGCGCCGATCAGACATGCAGATGGAGGAGCCTTTGGTTGCTCAGCGCGGGACTGATCAGCGGGTAGCTGATCTTACAGTTAGTCTTCAGACGACCCAGACTCAGATAGCCTGGTTGACTAGAGTCTACGCTGAGGATTATGACAGAAATAGTGAAGCACCGCCTCCTCCTTCACCTCCAGCTTCATGATTATATTTATTTCCTTTCATTGTACTATAGAGTAACTGTCCGGGTTGTGGACTGTACTATGCTTTAGCTATTTATATACGTTTGTTTCTCTCTCATTGTATTTAATATTTTTCCCTCTTTAATACATGCACTATTCATTTTTCAAATTTGGTCTCAAACATCACTTGTGCTTAGAGTGTGTTAATATTACAGTTTTTACTTTTATCCTATCTCAGTTCACAATTCGACGTGAAAGTATGCTAGGTTAGCGGATACGGCCTGAGAGGCTCTGATACCAAGTTGTCACACCCCAATTCCGCACTCTTCAGAATGGTGTGATGAACCGCTAGCAAACCAACGGTTCAACCAGGATCTCGGACAGACGATATCCGGTTTATCTAAACCTCATACATCCACATTCATAATCAGAATAAATATACAATAGCGAAAGTCTTATAGCAAAATGAACTGAGAATCTACTGTGATATTAATATTTAAATAGCAAATTATTCTGTGTCAACTAAGACAAATAAATATCAAATACATGTCTTACTAAATCCAAATAATGAAAATAACGTCTAATCGAATACACATGAGTTGCACTCGCAAGAGGAGTCATGCGTATCCACTTCAGCTTCAACTTCCATCGCCGCCATGTGCCTGTACACTGGAGCATTGACATAATCTTCGACGGTAGTACCTGCATCATTAACTAAAAATATTCGATGTCGAGGGGGTGAGCACACATCATGGCTCAGTGAGCAAACAAAACAATGCAACAATACATATGCATGCAATCAATTCATATCTTTGGTCTGGTTTAAGGTTTGCAATATGCAATAGAAAGGTTTGGCTGGTCAAAGGTTAACGTTTATTGACCCCTCCTCTATACACAAGTGTGTGACGCCACCCGAAGATAACGTTTATCGTCGACTCACAAGCACCCAATTCATGAACATTGTACAACAAAGGTTAACGTTTATTGCTGTATAGTGCCATACCAGCACGTAAGCCCCTGTTGGCGAGGGCTTGCAAACTGGGCTCGACCTAACCAATCCTAATGCCAAACAGTGTATCCAAGGCCTCACCCCAACATCCCTCAGAACGTCCATAGAGATAGAGCTAAGGCCCCCCAGTAGAGTCATAGACTAGAAGGACCGAGACCACCTCCCCTGATACTCTACGACGTAATAGTTCTGCTAAAGTAATGGCGATACGACGATGCTAATGCACAAGACGTGAGTTAGAGATAGAGCTAAAGTGTGAGGCCCAGCCTATGACACCCCCCTTGATACTCGCTCGCATCAAGTTCACCAACCACACACATACATTCACATGCCTATTCCTATCATCATCATCATTATCATGTTATAAACAATAAAGTAAATATGCATGAACAATAAATAGAAATATCGGATGACATGTTGAATGCACATTACAAGCATGTTCACATAGAATCAAGCATAGCATTGGACTCAAGAAATAAAACAGTTTATTATTAACCAATTATTTAAGAGTCTTGTTTCCTCACCTTAGCTTGCTAGTAGATCCTCTTTAAAGCTTAAAAATCACTTTTATATTGTTATTATATTGTTAGAAGACCTAACAAAGTCGCTAAAATTTAATTAGAACTAATTCTGAATTTAAAAACCATGCTGTTAACTGGGGGTCGGAGCTAGGGTCTGAGTTATGATCGACCCTGGGTGCGACCTCCCCTATTCTGGGCTTCCTGAACACTGGGGGTCGATTGGCCATCGACCCCCCATGCGACCCCCTGTGGGTTTTGTCGATTTTTCTTCCTTCAGCCCATTCTTCGTGGTTGGGGTCCTATGACTTGCTCATACAGTCCATTCCACACATGTTCTATGGCCTAGAACCATGATTCATTCACCTATATGGCTTTCATGATTTCCCCCATGATTTTCCATGAAAACCTAACCATGGGTTGATGGTTTGGGTTTCTCCGAGATCATACCCTCTTCATTATCTACTCTAAGGTCTTTAGAAACTCATGAAAATAGTATCCATACCTGAGAAGATTACTCCTTCTCTGTAACTCTTCTCCTTTTGCTTTCTTCTCTTCTTTCTTTCTCTTCTTCTTCTCTTCCTTCTTCTCTTCCTTCTCTTTTCTTTCTCTCAATTCAATTAGGGTTCTAAAAGGAGTGAAAGAGGCTTAGGGACGTCCTATTTATAGAGTAGAAACTCCTAAAATAAGTCTCATTGAGATTAGGAAGGATCCATTGAAATTAGGAAAGTTTCCTAATTTCTATTTTTACCGAGTACCGGGGGTCCATAGGGGGGGTCGGAGATCCTGTCGACCCTTGGTCCTTAAAATGTCTGACCCCCCATTTAAAACTGGGGGTTTGAATTCTATACTTGGGGGGGGGGGGTCCGACCCTCCCTTGCTGGGTATGCGACCCTCCCATTATTTAAGTGTTTTTGGGTCAGTTTAATACCTGGGATCGTGATCTCCTTCACGCACTTGGTCCATTTGGCTCAACCATGATGGGTAGACCTGGTTCAAGGTGGTAAGACCGGGTTAGTTTTATACGGGTCTTACACCAAGAGCTTAGCCTGGAGAGCTATCTGATGTAGGATGCCACTGGCTAGTCCATCTGTTATGCTCGGCCAATAATATTTCATAAGTGTGGGGTCTAGTGGTGGATGAAAGCCCCATCGACTCCATCCACCTCCTAGACTATTTTGGGTCAAATACTGGAGCCGGGGGCAAGGGCATGCCCTGTCCATTGACCGAGTCAAAGAAATAGAACACAACAGGGAAGATGAAGTCCATATGGGGAGCTTTTCCTCCCCACCGTCTTCCAACTCAAATAAAATGGTGGAAAACATGTTTCCCACTGCTATTAAAGTTACTAAGACAATAATACCTCCATTGGAGGTGTGGGTAACCAAACCTAGATTCTAGGGTTTGGTGGCCAACCATTAATGGTGGCCATTAATAGTGGCCAACCTCCACCATTAAGGTTAGCATTGATACACGCACAAGGAGAAGTAGTTATGGAACTTACATGGAGGGGATGGGAGTTCCAAGTCTTAAGTTCCAAGCTTTATGTTCCAAGCTTACCCTCAAGTGTTTAAAAGTATTTAATGAGGGTTGGTCCCCTATTTATAATAAATAACGAGAAAGTGTGTGACATTCACAGATAAGCCGGTGACAGAGAGCCGGGTGATTCATCCATCGGCTTTACCGCTTGTAGGGCCAAAACATAGCCCCAACATTAGTTCTTTATGCCGCACACACTGGGATGCATGCTGGGCCAACCAAAGGCCTACTATTATACTTAAGGTCTGGATAAGAAGACACACCTATGCTCTAAACGTATTCATTGGGTCCACGTCGGTTATGTTAGCTGACGACGTGGGAAAACCTGGCATATGAGAAATTTGGGTCAGTATGGGATTTAAGGTGTAGGTCTTACATAGGTTTAATGATTGACTTTTTGTTGAGATGATGTGCAGATTGCTGCTTGAACGCCATGTGTCCGTAATTGTCAAAAATTTGAAAAGGTGCACCTTTTCAATTTTGGTACTCATTGTAATCGGACCCCCTCTGCTTGGGATGATGCCATGTAGATTTCTTCCTTGGAACCGTAAAATTTGAGTTGTTGTGCCTGTTCCTTGGGCTATTGAGGGCTACCACGTGGAGGGTATCTTCAGGGATTAATAGGTCGGACCCTTAGGGATTTGAGTTACACTCTATAAATAGAGTCTCGTCTAGAGATGTAAACGGATCAGATTCGGCATGGATAGGTTACTATCCGAATTCAAATCTGATTCCTAAGCAACTTATATGAATCCGCCTCTGCATTCGACGGATTTCCAAAGATTAAATCCAAATTCGAATTTGCATTTTAACTGGATATCTGGTTAAAATCCGATTTAAATCCAATTTGAATTCGATTAAAACAAAAGACACTAATCTCCTATTTTGTTGTAGACATTTCGGACCTAATCTCCTTTGATGAGAAGGAGATCATAAATATTTCCTCGAACACAAAATTTCAAAGGATAAACAAACAGATTAAGCCCATCACCATCTCATAAAATAGGATCATCGATCGAGTAATTTTAGGGTTTTTTTAGGTAAGAAAATAAAAAATAAAAGAAATCAAGCTTGCTGTCAGCGCTTTCTGTTGATTGCCTTGAATCTTGAAAGAAAGAAACCCACTAATTCTTGCCGTCTTGGACTCCTGCATTGAGATTCTGAGAGGTGAGAAGCCGTCAGCACCTTCTGTTTGGAATCCTGCTTTGAGATTCTGAGAGGTGAAAAGACTTCGCTGTCTACTTGAACAGGAGTTTCTTCTTCTTTGATTGATGCTGCTGTTCTTCTTTCGCATTTGACCAATACATCTAGTGGAAACGATAAGAGAGATTCAGGACAATGAGAGATTTAGGGCAATAAACACGAAATTGCAAGGGAAAAAAAATGCAAGATTAGAAATATTTAAGCACATGGTTTAGAGGTTAACAATCCCTCGTTCCCTCTCCATACTCCTCTGCGGCTCTTTCTCCTGGCTCAGAAACTAGAAGACCCTAAACTCAATCGCAGGGTAAAAGTATAAAATAATGGAATAAATGTAATTTATGAAGTAATACTGCAATTCCCATCATTTTGTTACTAGCTGTTAAGTTATCATTGTAATTCCCGCCAACTCATTAATATAATAAATAAAATAAGAAAAACGACATCTATCTCACTTTCATAGATTATATCATCTTATTCTATTCTTTATCTCATTGCAATATCTCATCCGTCCATTACTTTAACAATGTAATGATATGGGATGATATGTAATGTAATTTTATCTACTATGAAATTGATAAGAACATCAAATAAGAAAACAGTAGCACATGAACACCCACCAGTAATTACATGTACCAACAAGGTAAGGAGCAACCAAAGTTGGCCTTATACAAATATTTTTTATGGGTCCTTTTGCGTGACACTAGTCGGTGCCCTTCTGTAGGACATCGATTCCAAAAGAGGGGGGGCTGGGATTGGAGGCGCCAAAAGTGGAGGGCATTATGGGAACTTCATAAATAGGAAAGAGGCTGGCATTGATTAGACAGATGAGCCTAGACTCGTGTCACTCTTTTTTTTTTTACACCAATTGGATGTCTAAAAGAAAATCTAATTTTTTAAAATAGGTTAATAAATGAGACCATTTTCTTGAGAAGATTTATAATTCCACAGTATAAATGCTCTCTTGCAATTCTTTGGTAAAAGATTCCCACAACACCATTATGGGGATTCTTTCCCTGACCTTTCACAAAATTTATACCCTCTCCTATTGATACTTGCTAGTTTCTCTTTCTTCCCACCTAGCAGATCTTCATGGAAGATATCAATTCCTACATACGCATAACCTATTTTTTTTTTTTCAAGAAAGGGTTCAATTTGCCATGTGCCTTCGGTTAGTTAACCAAAAAAAAAATAATTTCTAACCTAATCTATAATTGTTTGCAGTCAATTATAACATGTAATATTAGCACATTAAACTTAGGTTGGAGTGGGGTTATAGACAATTTAAATACCCAAGGGGGTAACTCAGTTGGCAAGGAGCCTACACCTCAGAAAGTGGAAGGTTCTGAGTTCGACTCTACTTACCGCCTTAGGGTCACTCACACAAGGTTGTTAAGTGATATTTCTTTCTTGCTTTGGGTGCAAGTGGAATGGTTCTCATTCAACCCCAGAATGACCTGATCTATGTGGTTATAGGGTCAATATGAGCCCACAGGACTGGTCAGGCCAAAGATCTAAATACCTATTTATAATAACAAATTTCCATTTTAATCTAAATTACTTGTTACATGGATGATGACACATTAAAGTTATGCATAAACATTTAATTAATGGAAATAGGTTTAGTAGTTGAGTCACCTAGAAGAGAAATCTAAGATGATTACAAAATCTCTTACGTTGGACGGTGGTAGGTTTAGTTGGTTCAGTAAAAGGGCTCTACATGTTCGTCAGCGCCTCACTTTGTATTCATCGTGTGTTTTCTTGGAATATCTCTTTTTTTTTCTTTTTTCTTTTTTGGGTAGGTAAAACCCCAAGGAAAATTGAACTCATGACATCTTCATTTTGAGGTGTTGGTCTTTTGCCAACTGAGCTATCCCCTTGGGGTAGAATACCTTTTTCTTCCATTCACAGACTTCGGTTATGGTAGGGATATATTTTACTTAATCATGATTAGGTGTGTTGGCGGGTCGGTTCGGGCCGATTTCGATCAAGGCCAAGTTAGTCTCCGATTTTTTAGGGGCAACCCAAAACATGTCTGTAAGCACCCCATTTTTTCCATCCCAGCTGAACAAATTCCTACTGGTGTGTGGACGATGAAGGAAGAGAGGTAAGTAAAAGTTTGGATTTTTGGCGGCAACCTTGAGGTAGTTTTTGGTGGGTCATACAGCAAGGTCACAGGTTGTAATCTGCATGGATGCATAGGTTATGGAATTATCTTCGAAATGAGACCAAAATTGCTTAATTCCGATATCAAATGAAGAAGATGTGATCATTTTAGTGGGATGATACGTACAAGGGGGGTTTCTGAAAATAATATTAAAATCTCATGCAAGCTTGTATGCATAATTATCAATAGAACTTCAATCCTTCATATCTTGATCGTCCGACGTCCGATTCAAATGATTAAGCATCATTATTCCTTGTTTTTAGTCCTCTTCAAAATGGACGTGAAGAATTTGAGGCAGAGGCCACCGGTGGGTCACATGCAAGCTTTCATACATAATTATTAATAGAACTTCCATTTTTCATATCTTGGCCGTCCTATGTCCGAATCAGATGATTCAAGCATCGTTATTCCTCATTTTTTGTGCTTTACAAAGTGGACGTAAAAAATTTGAGACAGAGGTATCCGAAGGGCCCCATGTGAAATTACAAGCCAAAATGACCATTTAATCTTCAAAATTCATATTTTAGTCACCCCACGTCCAAATCAGTGAATTCCAGTTCTAGTGTGTTCCATTTTTTTCTTCTTTACAGTGTGGATGTGGAATATTTGAGAAGGGTCGTCGAAGAATCTCATAAGGAATTACAGCTAGAATGGGCTCATGAAAAGATAGAGAGAGAAAAGTCAATCTTAGCCCAAACCCAGTCAACCCATGTTAGTCTAGTTCAATCAATCTAGTCTAGTCCGGTTCGATTTAAATTAGTGCATCCCGTGAGTACATGTACTTAGATGTTATATATAATTATAACTATATGCATATTATATATAATATATTATATCATACTATATATGTTATATAATTATATACTATATTATTCAATCTATGTAAATCTTGGGAAGAATAGTAGAGATCAGCCATGGATGGACTTAGATTGGAGAGAATAGAAAGATGGAGAGCATGGAGATTCAGCCAACCGAGGAGAATGGAAAGAATCATGAAAAATAAGGCAAAAAAAAACAGCATAGGTCGGTGGACTTACGGGATCGAAAGAGAATCCAAGGGAAGAATTGATTTATAATAAGAAAAATTAATAATAAAAATCAAAAGGTGAGAGTGAGACAAAGGAGATTGAAATCAGAGAATGGAAATTGAGAGAGAATCCGAGGGGCAGATATGGACAGATTGAGAGATTGGGAGAAAGATGGAAATTGAGAGAGAATCAGAGGGGTAGATATGGATAGATGGAAAGATAGGAGATGGATAGAAAAGAGAATGGAAAGAAAAGATTGAGAGAGGAGAAAGAGGAGAAGGACAGAAAAGAGAATGGAAAGAAAGAGAGAAGAGAGGAGAAAGGGGAGAAGGATAGGAGGTAGAAGAAAGAGAGACAGAAGAAAGAGAGGCAGAAAGAGAGAAGAGGGGGGAACCGAGAAAAAGAAGGGGGAGAGAGATAGATCAGAGAGATCTAAAAACAGAGAGTTGAGAGTGAACGGAAAGGGTCTGAGAGTGGAGGAAGAAAGAGAGAATTGAAAAGGAGAAAAAACCAGAAGAACAAGATGAAGAAGAAGAAGAACATCAGGAGAAGAAGAAGGTCAGGTAAGCTTTTCTTCATTATTCTTCTTTATTTTCTGTATACAATTGCCTGCCGCAACACAGATATCCATCATCCATTCACCCAAACTCCCCACCTGCTCACTCATTACCTGAAACCTGATCATCTGCATGCCCTCCTTCACACCTGTCCAGCCATACCCACAAACAAACCCTCTATAGAACCATGCCGCCTCACCACCTTAAACCCAAAACCCTACTTCATCCGACATTCCTCCACAGTCATGCAAACCAGATCATTCCCGATTTTCCTACAACCAGCCTAAACACCCAACACATGCGGCCTCACCACCTTAAACCCAACCACCAACTTCTACAAAACCAATTACCACGACCTACCATCTCAACCCGCAAGCACATCTGTAAGCACCACTAACCCAGCCACCGACCTACAACCATTCCACCTGGCCATCAACTATTAAGCCCCACTGCAAAACCTCTTGGCCGAATACACCTAGCTCCACTCGATATCCCCACTTCAAATCCTTAAACCTGAGATAATCCCTACTCCATCTCTCTACACTACCAGCCACCATGGATGCACACCCGTATGCACCTAACCACACCATCTCGCCATCAATCCTCATTACCACCTATCCAAACTTTCCCTACAACATTCGACTTCAACCCCATCCTCAACCAAAACTGATTTATCTCCATGGCCAATACCTCCTGCTGTCCATCCTAACACAGCCTGTGATAGCACCCAGCTGAATTGCTTCATTCCTCACTTACTGCAGCCACCTTGCACCTATCCTAATGGCCGCTTACCATACACCCTACTTCCTTTCACAGACTATCATCCTACCACCTTCCAACCTGTCCACTCCATTATCACAATGCCGGAACCACAACCAGATCCTTTTAAACCTGCTCCACTTGATCAAAACCCATCCCTGGCCAATCTGTTTGCAACATCCCACATGACCGTGGGATTTGAAATTTTAATGAGTTTAGATTCTGACCATGTGATTCGCAATTTTAATGAGATTAAATTGTATCATGTGAATGATTCCATATACTTTGAATTAAATTTGATTAAAATTGGTTCACATGATTTTTAGTTTTTTGAAATTGCACTGATCTTGGATTCTTTTGGATAATTTGAATATGGAGCACTGGATGTCAAATTTGATTTTTTAAATGGATTACTATCTTGAGTAATTTTGACTATTGGATCTTGATCATATGTGATTTTGAGTGATTTTAACCATGGATCTTGATCATAGGTATTTTTTTAAGCTATCTGAACCATTGGATCTTTATTGTGAATGATTTAAATTAATCTGAGCGGTTAGATTGTGATCTTGAGTGATTTGAACTGTTAGATTATCTTTTTGAGTGATTTAATTAAATCTGAATGGTCAGATTGACCTCATGAATGTTTTAAGTGAATCTAAACCATCAATCAAATGTGATCTTGATTATATGATGATGATCTATTACATTAAGTTTGAGTAGTCGATCAAATATGATCTTGGTTACATTATTGATGATCGATGCTTGATTAATCCTCTCACATGCTTACTGCTATATTTGGAATGCTCTCAAATGTTGTATTGGATTGCTCACATGCCATATTTGATGGTATATTCTCACATGCTTTGATTGAATCACATGTTTACTGCCATGTTTGGATTGCTAATTGTCATATCTGTCTGTTTTACATTGCTCGTTGCCATATTTGGATGCTCATCTGCTTACTGTTATATTTGGATGCACATTGCTATGTTGGATTGTTTACACATGCTATATTCTAGATCCATTGCTATGTTTGAATTGCTCACATGTTATATTGGATACACTGCCATATTTGGATGCTTACCTGATATATATTGCTATGTTTGGAGATATAATTGCATAAATCCTAAATACAAACTATATAGGGAAAGTGGAAACCCTAAAATGAAAAGAGTTAAGCAAAAGGGACAGGATACCCTAGAAAACCTGAAGAGTTGAATAAAAGGGATAGGACACCGTAGAAACCCTGAACAAATTGAAATTGTAGGGATAGGTAACCCAATAAACCTAAATGATGAATGTAGGGATAGAAAACTCGATAAACCTAAGTGATGAAATTATAGGGACAGGCAACCCGATAAACCTAAGAGCTGAATTTGTAGGGATAGACAACTCGATAAACCTAAGAGAAGAATTGTAGAGATAGGCAACCCGATAAACCTAAGAGAAAATGTAGGGATAGGTAACCCAATAAACCTAAGAGATGAAAATGTAGGGATAGGCAACCCAATAAACCTAAAAGATGATAAATGTAGGGATAGACAACACGATAAACCTAAGAGATGAAATTGTAGGGATAGGTAACCTGATAAACCTAAAATTTGAAGGAGTTTGGGTTGATATATCCCCAGATTCAACCATCATAATAATTTTGAACTACGTCGTACCTGATTTCTAGGGCAAACCCTAGAATACGTAGGCAATTTGGGAGTCCCAAATACGGTACAAAGCCATCCATCAACCATTCATCTAGCATAAACTTCAACTTGAACAAAGAATCTAATTGAAGCACATGCATAAATCACTTCCATAATCTTTAATCACAAAATCTATTTTGAGCTACGTTTTGGACTTGATTTTCAAGATTGGAATACGTAGGCAATTTGAGATGTTTTGGACGTCTCAGATTCAGTCCAAGACCAAACCATCATTTGGTTTGGTTTACTGTATAGTACTAAATAATATTGTTTGTTTATTTACTTTAGAACATGATTGGCTGAACCCTAGGTTAGCAAAACTTAGCAACTTGGTTTAGGACATCCCCCATTGAACCCTAGTCATCCAGTTGACCAAGCACACTCAAAATTAGAGTCTATGAAAAGTTTAGGAGGCCGATATTGATCGAGCGGTTTGGGTGCCTAACACCTTCCCATAACCGTACCTTAAATACTTACCCGATCTCTTGCAGACCAAAGAATTGATATATTGAGTTACGAGTCAATAGAAGTCTTACCTTACGGTGAGGCTACATTTTTTAGAGGTCCTAGACCTTAATCTAGGTGGTGACTCCAACAGAACATTGATCTTCATTGATACACATTTATTTATCAAGAAGAAGAGGATCCATTTCTCATTGTCCTCATAATGTCCAATAAGAAATTAGGGCTGGATGTACACATTAGTTAACGGGCTGGTCTGATGTCAGTCTATTATCGGGCTGGCATAATGGACTCTTATCGGTCCACAATTACTTCGATTTTGGTTTACTATATGTATATGTATTAAGAAGATTTGATTAATGGACTCTATCGAGCTGGTTCAATTTCGGTGTTGATTTCCTGCTTGTATATATTTATTAAAAGGCTTGATCCGGGTTTATCGATTGGTCTAGTTCAATTTTTCATCAGGCTCTAAAAACACAACCCAAATCCTGTACGATAAGGTTCAATTTTGATTTGGTCTAGGCAGAATCGGATTGGTTCAGTTTAAGACCAATTTTGACACCCCTAATCTAAATGATAAACTAAGATAGTTTGCAACAAACCATGACTATCCCTCATTAATTCTTGTCAGTAAGGTCACGAGCCGCTTTCCTATCGACCCCCTTACGGTTGGTGGGCCTCAGTGGTCTCCAACCAAACACAATAATGGGGATGGTTTTCTATTAAATAAAAAATACCAATCTTTTAAGCCAAAAAAAAAAAAAGTCAAGGGTGAAGAGAATGTTGTTTCTGGATGGAGAAAATTTTGATAGTATCATTAGTTCAAAAAAAAGAATGTTAAAAAGAATCAAACAGACTTGTAGTAAATTTCATCTCAGAATATTGGGATTTACATTTATAGAACAAATCATATATTCAATAATATTATCTTGAAGGATGTGATAAATGGTTGGGAACTTGTTATTGCGAGTTTTTCTGTCATCTGTGAAATGAAAACCACATCAAAGATGAGTTGTAGAGTTAATCTAATGAATCCTGAACAACTCAAATTAATTTTTCTTCAAGGAAAGATATTAGGAAGATCCAATATTGGTTCTATGAAATAGAGAAATTTCATGTTAAGAAAGAAAATGAACCTGAAGATGTAGATTGTAAAACACCACCTCCCCTGACTGATGAAGCAGAAGTTGAAACATCAAAAACTTCAAGACCCTCTTCCTCCAAATTAATCAAAACCTCTGATAATGGACTTGTCATGTTCTTAGGTGCACATATCTAAATCATGACTTCTCTTTCCTCAATCTCATTTCTTTGATTATCAAGCCGGGTTCGATCTTCTTTGTTGTAAAGACTTGCTAAGATTTCTTGTTTCCTCTGTATCAACTTCTCAACTTGGTTCTGCAACTCAGGTATGTATTTTAGAACATGAGAGACCGTCACTGGAATGCTTAATTTCCTCTGCAAATACCCAATCGAAAATAAACCATTAGAGCATAATCAAAGGGAATTATATTAAAGAAGTAGCAAATAGTGGTGGGTGGTGGGTGGTGGCAGTGCTAGTGCCTGTGATAGGGGAGGTGGTGGTGGTGGGTGGTTGGTGGTTGTGGTGGTAGTGGTGGTGGGTGGTGGCTGTGGCAATGGTAGCAGTGGTGGTGGTGGCGGTGTTGGTGGTGGTGGTGGGTGGTGGTTGTGGCTATGGCAGCAGTAATGGTGGTGGCGGTGGTGGTGGTGGTGGTGGGTGGTAGGTGGTGGCAGTGGCAGTAGTGGGTGGTGGGTGGTGGCGGTGGTGATGGTGGTTATGGTGATGGTTATGGGTGGTGGCGGCGGTGGTGGTCGGTGGTGGTGGTGGTGGTGGTAGTCAAGTGAGAGTTGGACTCTTTTTCTTCTCCCAAAAACTTGCTCCAACAAAAAAAAAAAACAAGTATTATTTATTCTAAAATTTTGGATTCTAAAACTAATTGAATCTGGTTCACTCCGTGGGAGCTCAAATCCAACTGGGTTTACCAAACACGCTTTTACTCCAAAATGACGCCATGTGAGTTAGAATCCATAGAATCCAAAATCTGGAGTATTCTATAGAGTCATGGTTCAAGTGCACGGATGGATCTCCCAATCTGATCCCGAGTAGGATAGGCTCAGATTGGGCTTGATTTGGCCCAAAAAAAACCAGATTAATGGCAATGGGCCTCATTTTCTTTCCCAACCCACCCATAATCTATTTTCAACTTTTTGAATAAAGAGAAATAATTACTATCACTCCCTTGTACTTAGCATATATTTACACAAACTCATTCATCCTAATTTTTTTATTCCCCCCCCCCCACTAAAAAAAGAGACTCCCTTGATAATTTAAAATTCTTAAATTACCCCTACTCCCTCCGTTCCCCTCCCCTCCCCTCCCATCCCGCAACTCTTATACTGTAGAAACAACAAAGACATATCATTTGAATGATAATAATGAATACAAAAGCTAGTGACATTTCCTGAAACTCTATGATTACTTGTTTTCAGTAATTAGCAACCATAGATGGAGAAAAATTCCCTTGAAAACAAGTTTTTCTTGTCTTTAATCATCCCAGACTCTTGAATTTCGAAAGTATCAAATGAATTATATGGCTTCTTCTACACCTGTATGGCATGTTTACTTCGAATTCCTAAGGAATATTGAGTTACATGAAAAAGCCACTAATAAATGAGTATGAACAACATCTTCCAGCTTGCATTTTGGCTACACTTAATTTTCAACATACAGTCCTCAATAGCAAAATAGAGTTAAAAGAGAATGAAAAAAAAAAAAAGCAAGGGGAACTACACTCAATGTGCTTTTCTTCTTCTTCTTCTTTTTTTATTTATTTTTTATTTTTTATAATGGGGGTGTTGGGGTATGGATTTCTGGTGTCCTAGTTGCAGGGGACTCTTGTCTTCATGTAATAAAGTGGAATCTGCTTTAAATATGGTTTCACTATCACTTTATAGTTAATTATGAGGGATTTTTTTATGGGTATAAATACAGAAGCATATTTCTGCATGTTAAGGGTTAACACGAAACACGTATTCTCTGTGTGGCTGTATGGATTAAAGATTATGAGAGACTCAGTGGAGCTACTATTGCTGCTGCTGCTCTTGTTTGATACTTGGACTAGATGCCACAACTGGTTCTATGAAACTGGTTTTATATGCTCCATGCCAAACATTTAAAATTTGAAGAAAAGGGCTGGTTCAAGAAAACAACTATAATTATCATTGGTGAATGCATGTGTATAAAGATTATTATTGGATTCCTTGTTTTAATATGGTGGGTCTCTTCATGTGATGATTTCTCGTAATGAGTATATATTTTCTTTTTCAAGTTCAGAATAGGAAAAATGAGAATAGTTTATCAGATTTAATGTAAGGATTCTTGGGTTTTAATATGTAAAGTTTTCATTTTAAAAGTTCAAATTAGATGGAGGAGAGACTCGGACCGTAGTATAGTTTTTTTTTTTTTTTTTTTTTTGGGGGGGGTAGGTAGAACCTCAAGGAGACTCATTAGTATAGTTAATAACTAAATATAGAATGATTTGGAATTAGTTATATAGCAACGTGATAGCATGTGTTGTAATCATTACAAAAATTTCCTTTTAAAGTTAAAAAATATCACTTCCCTTTCTTTCAATTCCTCTTGCAACCAAACACAGTCTCAATCTTAATTCCCTTGTTTAATAGTTGATCTATTGTTTTGTTTAGAAATTGCTTCGTATCATTGACTTAACAATGAAATTAAAAAGCCGAAGGCTCAGCTGAACATAAACTTGGATTAATAAAAAGAGAAGGTTCCAGTTATTACCAACCTATATAAATTGTGGAATATTGTTTATGATAACGAGATCTACATTACCTTTATAGTAATTAGGATGGTTTGGTTCTGCCCTAACCCAAAGTCTCTTCTATCTTGAGGTTGGGCATTTTAAACTGTTTCAAACCCAACATAGACCGTCCCACCATATATGCAACCCAATCTAATTTTCAACAACAGTGAGGACATCAATATATATTCTTGCTTAACAACCCAAATACCTTCCTATTTAGGGTATACCAATCTGATTAGATTCCGTTTAGGTGTTTCCAGCTTTCAACATAAATCTTTGATTTAACCGAACTAGATCAATTCCAACATAATCTTTAAGAGACATGCATGTTACCCATATTTTCCTTTTTTTTTAAATTATTTTTTTAATGGGTATTTGCATATCTCCCTTGGTTGATGGACTGTAATTTTCTTTTTGAGTTTTATAGAAAATTGGTCCCTGATACAATGTAATTGAGATAATTTTGTAGATGAGTTGGGCTAATTTGTTCTGTGGATGGGTTATTTGGTAATTTTGACTGTTGGACATATAGGGAAATAATGATCTGGATTAGCCACCCATAAAATTGCAAATCCAATTTCAATCATTCATTTGTAATTAGTGGCATTCCATGCCCCCGTAATTAATGGCATTCATTTGACAAAAAAAAAAATATGAGTCCTGTCCTTAGGCTTCATTTGTTTCTATGTAAATGGTAGAAAAAGAATATTTGATTGAATTAGCCACCTTTGAATTTTAACAAGTATTGTGTACTAACTCTCCAATGATTAAAATTACCATATCATCATTCCGCATGGTACAATGAGGATAGACCATATTGATAAGCTTATTGCTTACCACAGCGGGCCGCCCAATTGAGTTTTCTTCCTTATATATGTGAAAATATATTTTTTTAAATTTTGATTTTTACCAGTATATAAAAACCAACACTTATACCAAATCAATACGGAGTTTGGATTTGTCCTATCGGCCTTTTTGCTTCAACCTCAATTTGAGAACCTAGTAGAACTTCACTCTTTTCAAAAAGTAGTAAAAAAAACCAGCTCATGGGCTATAAAATTTTCAACCCATGATGGATCTTGGACTGGCTATAGTTGTTTAATCAATCCAATCTGACCCTATATTACTTTGCCTCTAAGACTAAATGGACGTGGGCCTGGACCTAAATTGGAATTATGCTATGGCCCAGAAATTTGATGCTTGTTCTCAACAAAGATCTGCCAGATACTTAACCCAATGAATGATGCCCTACTAGTCTCGGCTTCCTTGTTAGATTTCATTTGGCTGCTACAACGCTCAGAGGGGGCAAATTCAAAATTTGAACCCATTTGAGGTCCGACGTTGAGCTGAGCACTTGGCATCTTAACGGTAAAATAAATTTAAAAAAATGAACCTGTCCCAAGATATTAGTGAGATATTATATTAAATAGGACGCACCAACGGGAAAGACAAAAACCTATATTTTAACCTAACTATGAAAGGATCTCATCGGGGGAGGAAGGTTAGCGGCAGAGGGATTTTGAAATATGCTGCTCTATTTCGTTGAACTCCAACGATCAATGACGAATCTGATTCCAATGAAGATATCCTGTCCTCTGTTGGGGAAATATCCGCAAAAGGCCTGTCACCAAAGATAACCCCATGGCATCCATCTTAACCGCAGGATATAAAATACGAGGCGATCATCTAGGACGTTGTAAAGAAAGGTATTATGGTAAAATTCGAGATAGATGTCCAAGTTCGACCCCTGCCTGATCTGACACAACCTAGGGGTAATGACTAGATTGGAAGATCTGGCCCACCGGAAAGTCACTATCAATGGCCGTAAATACTGACAAAAACCATTAATGCTAAATCCTCTGAGCTGACCCGTCGTGTCAGAAGATCTGGGTTTGAATCGGCGAAAATGTGAGATATTACTTGAAAACATAACTCTAACAGGGACAATGATGAGGAATCTCAAAAATATCTGGCCCACCAAGGGGTCGAAAAACAATCTTAAGGGATCGAAAGGTGGTTGACATGATATAGTGATCTGTACCAGAGGGTGGAAAGGTGGCTGACATGATATAGTGCTCTGTAACAGGGGGTCGAAAAATGACTAACATGATGTAATCTAGGGGGTCGATAGTCTATTAGTCTGCTGTACCCAATACTGTCTGGGATAAAACGAGTTCTAAAAAAGGATGTTGAGAAATCATGAATTGTATACATATGTAGTCCAAGAAGGGAATAAAAAGGGTGATAAAAAATGGAAAAAAGAGGTTTCTCTCTCTGATAGTTTTTTTTTCTCCTGGCTCCCCTACTCCCTACTGTAATCTGAGTTCTATACTGTTTGTTTTCTCCTTTATTGATTCCATCGACAACATCCTCGGTGTTTTCTATATATCTGCGACTAGAATCCGACGTACTCGCGATGTTGTTCCCTTGCGACGATGGCCGAAGAGAAGGATCATGCACAGAAAAGAAGAAGAAAACAAGAATAAGAAAAGGAAGAAGAAGAAGATCGTAGAAGGAGTGCAGTCTTTGCATTTCCCCAAGCCAAGCATTCAGTCGATTTCTACGGTTTATTTTTTTCAGGTATTTATTTTTTGGGTTTTATTTGTGTATATGGTTCTTTACGATGTTTGCCTCTTAGTTTTTGTGATAAACTTTCTGTTTTTAGTTTGTTTTTGTTTGATTTGCTTCCTTCTCTTTTTTCTCATATGGGTTTTGATCGATGTTGTCTTAGAAACTCCTTGTTTCTTTGTTGGTTTCGGTTGAAGGAAGTTTGATTCCATTATCTTCTCAGAGAGTTTCGATTAGGGTAGGTTTTATTTTGTTTAGTTTTTTTCTAACAGAAGTTAATATTCAGGGGATTAGAGTTTCTAGTTTTATTTCCCTTTTTTGAGGAAATAGTTCGGCTATAGGGAAAGGTTTTTGTTGTTTTATCTTTTAATAGAAACGGTCTTTGATTGAGTTTTATTATTATTGTTATTATTATTTATTTATTTTATTTTTTTAGCTTGTTCTTCTTTTCTTCTCTCTAACAGGGTTGGTGTCGGTTGGGATTGGGATTGGTTTTTGATTTTTTTCTTCTAGTTTTTCTTAGCAGGTTTCTGTTGGGGATTGGATTTTCTTCTCAGTAGTTTCGGTTAGGTTAGGTATGTATTTTAATTCTTTTCTGTTCTTATCTACTTCTCAGGTAGTTTTAGTTAGGTTAGGGATTGTGTTTTATTTTTTGTTTCTTCTTGCCATTTCTCTGCCAGTTTCGGTTAGGTCCGGGATTGGATTTTTCGGTTTCATTATTATTATTTTTTATTGTTTTCTTAGTGGTCTCGATTGGGAGGGGGTTGCTTGCTTTCATTTATTTATTTATTTATTTTTTCTCTCAGAAGGGTTTCGAGTGGGTTTGATTTTTTAGTTAACTGTTCTTGTTTTTTCTTTCTTATCAGGTTTAGCTTGGGGATTGGGGTTTTATTTTGTTCTTTTTATTTTATTTTATTTTATTTTATTGTTTCTCAGCCAGTGTGGGTTGGGGATTCGTTGATTTGTTACTTTTTGCTGCTTTTATTTATTTTGGGGGTGGGTGGGGGGATGGGCATTGCATATAGAACTATGATAATCTTTTTTTTCATTTGATATTACTATATATTTTATTTGGCTTGTTATGGTAACGATTAGAAATCGTTCTCTTAATCTTATGCATGAGTTACATATTGTATATACCTGTTTCTTGTATGCACAGGAGGTTAGGGCAATGATGCGCTATTTAGTGCACAGCTGATTACATGCCAAGATATTGTTTCAATGTTAGTGTGTTATTCTTATATGCAATAATAAGCTTTAGCATTGAGGCTTCATATTAACACCCCATGATTCTCCCAAAGCTCCATATTTAACAATACCAGAGGCTTCCTTTTAACTTTCCACCATGTGCATTTTGCACTATTCGTTCAAATAGTCATAATGAACTTTTCTGTTTGTTTCCTTATGATAAGAAGTTTATGCATGTTATATTCTTTGTTTTAATTGCATTATTGACAGTATTTTTTCTACTTCCTTGTATGCAATATTCAGTTGACTTATGGTCTCCTTTTGTTGTTCTTTGACTCGTTCTCCGTCAGTACTTCATCTCAAGGTTGACTACGATGGGGATTCATGGTTTCAGCATTGGTTGAAGCTGGAGATAGACTTCCTGCAGTCGTGCAGCCCTTGCAGGCGCATCTGCTCATGTTTGGTTTCATTCTTCACTCCCTTTTTCTTCCCTCTGTGAACTTTAATTGTAGGAGATTCTCCTCTTCGTGGTTAATGTACTGATTTCTGTTGTTGCCCAATAAAAAATAATATGTCCAGGTCAATTCGAAGTCAACTTGGCTGATTCTAGTTCTACTGAATTCGATCTGAGTTTTAAAATCATTATGTTAAATTTACATTTGCAGAAAAAAAAATTGATGACAAGTTTAGTTAGAAGGAAAAGAAGAATAGAAGAAGAAGATATTGAGTGCTATGATATCTTGTTACTCAATTGTTTTCATGTGACACTCAAAAATCATTTATTGTGTTATAACATCATTATTTTTTACGAAAACATCAATACTATTTGGATTTACCTCCTCTGCTCTAAAGAGCTTCTCATGCTTGCCTTTTGAGATGTCACCATTCCCTCAACAAGTTCCTGTTGTCAAGACAAGGTTGGAAGATTATTTGGGGAATAGTGACTATAGATGCTGGGATCCTATTATTTCTTTTATCCCACAACATGGTTGGAAGATTATTTGGGGCTCTGTAATCCCTCCAAAAATCTAGGTGTTCCTTTGTAAATGTTGTGTTAATGCTATTGCTGTCAACTCTAACTTGAAATGAAGAAATGTTGTGTGATGTGCAAGCTGTCCCTGTTGTGAAAATCTTGGTGTTCTTCATTGCTCTCACTATGAAATCTGATGCTCTGCCTAAAGGTAAAATTTAGTATGGGATTTTATATGGGCAGGCCAATTAAACTAAAATAGGAGAGAGGAAAACCAAATTCATGATTGGATTTTTTTTATTTTTTTATTTTTATTTTTGTATAGAATTGGTGATGGTGATCACACTTCAGACTGGTATTTAATTATTTTTTATTCTTTGGCCTTAGTTTTATTGTAATGGGTGTCTTTTGTTTGACTTTGGAATTTCTGGTTTGAGTTATATGGAGCAGGAATATGCCAAAAATGTATTTGGTTATTTTCGTGATTTTCCTGATTCTGGTTGGTTGGTACAACTTATTAATGATATATTTGTTTGTGAAATTTTAGACCAATCCCACTTACAAATAGTTTTTTACATAGGTGTCCCCCCCATACTTTGCTTTCTAATTTTGATTTGTTTGTTATCTTAGTAAATGATTTGGGTATATTATCTTATTTGGACCATGTTTGAGAGTCCAGGAGAAAGCAAAGTATTTTGTGGGAAGCTCATTGACAACTTGTTCAATTGAACGTAATGTTGATGGAAAATTACAGGAAAACCAATTAGAAAACCAATAGAATACCAATAGAATACCAACTTTATTTAAAAAATAAAATCAGAAATCCACTTCTTAGAAAACAATGTCCTATAAAAAAAAAAAAAAAAAAAAAAAAAAAAAAAGAACAAGAAAAAAAGAACAGCTTTGAAGAGCTCGCTGATCAGTTGGGATTGGGATCAAAATTCTATGTAGTTGGGTTTTCCATGGGTGGCCAAGTGGTTTGGACCTGCCTCAAGTACATTCCTCGCAGGTAGTAGGTGCTGTTGACACTCTCTACTTTCCTTGATCCATAAATTTATCAAGCTTCTTACTTTGAGCTGAGAGCGGAGATGGGAAAATCCAGATAAACGTACACTTTTGTAGTAATATTGATCTAATTCCAAACTGAACCAAATGCAATTATTTTTTAGTTGGTCATATATGTATAAGGTTTCTATATGTTGGTTTTGTTTCTTAGATCAGTTGATTGAGTCTTATGTACCCTGTTCTATCTTAATGTTTTCTTAGGTGTTACATGCTCTTAAGTACAAATTTGTACTGGCAGGCTTGTAGGGGCAGCACTATTAGCTCGTAGTTATCAGCTACTGGTGGCCTGGCTTACCCACCAATTTAAGCAGGGAAGCCTACGAACAGCAATCACCACAGGATCAATGGGCATTAAGGGTGGCTCATTACACTCCGTGGCTGACCTACTGGTGGAACACTCAGAGATGGTTTCCTGCTTCAATTGTTGTAGCCAATTCCCATCATATTTTCTCTCGCCAAGATAAAGAATGCTTTCCCAACTTAGTAAGGAGACAAAAATACCTGGTATCTGTTTTTGCCAATAGTCTCTTTTACATATGTGTTTCTATATCTTTGAGGATCTGATGCAAAACATCAATATAGAACTTTCCAGAATAGGGCTAATAGAGTGGCAGGCTAGTAGCAGCATTCAATAGTAGGAATAACAGATTTCTTTTATGAGTACAAGTCAACTTAAAAGATTTGTTTTGCATGCATAATGGTAGTTAATAGTCTACTCTTAAATTTACAAGATGTTTAGACGTGATTGTGAATGAGTTTGCAGTGTCCTTAAGGCCCCACCCATAGCATGCATGGGTTCCACCCCTCACCCACCCCTGCATTCACTATCTCTATAGCTAGATCTCCACTTTAACATGGAAATTGAATATGAGACTTGCTGTATGTTTAAATCAGTATGAGTACTCTACTTCTCTCAGTTCTTGTTATTAATTTTTCTAATCAGCAATAACCATGTTTTAGATCATTATTTATATTGTATTCTTCTTCAATATTTCTAGTCATTGGTCTGTTTCACTTCAAATTTCATATATTAGTTTCTGATTTCATTTCTCTCTGAAATTCTGAATTTGTTTCCTAAAAGGATTCTGATAATAGAATAACAAGTTAATATGGGTTTGGAAGGGCCTTCAGTCTAGATATGAATTTGATAATGAAGTTTGTTGGTTGCTGTCTTCTTCAATTGTGGGATTCAGTTTAATGGCTGTGAGATTTGTTTGCACTAGTGGAAAGCTAGTAGGGTGGATGGGGAATCAATTTAGTTCATAGCCAGAGTCCATATCCTTCTATCTCTTCTCTCTTAAATCTCCATTATCAAGTAAGTATTGCTGCAGTTCAGTTTCAGATTTGAATTAATATCTTCCATGCTCATCAAATTCAATCCTTGCTTGATTTTTGGTTTTGTTCTTCCATCTAAGTATTCTCTGGTTTGGGTATAAGTTTGCTGAATCAAATTACTGTTGGGGTTTTAAATTCAATCTCTGTTTTCCATTGACTGTTTCCACAATTTGGAGATCTCAGTTACTGTTATTGATGAATACTTCAGATTTGATTTCTGGTTAACTGAGTCTGTCTCCGTGGAAATATGTGATCTGATATTGGCTGCTGAACCTGTTTAATCTACTGTCTCCTGCAATCGATTGTTAGGTTAATGATTATGATCTATTTATGTTCATATACTGCTGCCATTGTCGACGTCAGAAGTTCAAATTCCATAAGGATTATATTTTGATTCCTTATCCATCATTGGATTGGGATCAATTTTTGATATCTTAGTGTCCCGTCTGACCCTACAGAGGGATTTTTGGATTGATTTTATTTTTACAAGCTCACATGGAGCAATCTGAGCTTGTATAATGTCATGGCCTCATGGTGCAAACTGAAATTAATGCTGAAATTTTGCTAATATGATGTGTTACATTGTGTGACCGTTGGATTGTCGCCTGGCTTCTTTGTTGTTTTTGATTTCAGATTACTATTAAAGGTTTTCGATACCCTAAAACAAATTGGTTTTCAACAGTCGTTCTGCAAGCCTACTTCTAAATCTTTGTTTTTTGGTTTTGAATTCAGATTATTGTTAAAGGTTTATACTACTGTTAATCACTAAATCAGTTCATTATTTGGTTAGTGTTTGAATGAACCCTTAATGATTCCTGCCGATAAATTCTGTTCTTAGTTTGAATTTCAGTTTCCTATTGCAAGTTGGATTTGTTCATAATTTGAAAATTTGTCCGTCAAACTTAAATCATCTTTTGTGGTCATGTAGTGTTCTACTAATTGATTTGACCATTTGATCAGAGTTTCCTGCACATCTGATTTTTTTTTTGGGTTAGTTTTCAGTTATTTCTCCAATTTGATTTTATTTGTCACCTGTGACTATTGCAGGCTGATCTCTCTCACTGGATCTCACTAGTTTGGGATTAACACTGCATTAGTGTACTTCGTAGAAAGGGGGATCCATATTATCAACTAATCTTTCAGCATTACCTGATTGCATACTAATTAGAAGTGACAGGAACTCAGAAAACAAAGGTCATACCTAGACATCGCCCCCATTTAAAGCCATCTGTACCCACATCCAGTTTCACACAGTTAAAAGGAAAAATACACCCAAAATTTCTATAAAAAAATCCAGTAAATACCAATAGTTCCAAACAATTAGACAACGAAGACAAAAGTTCTTGTTGAGCTCTGTAAATAGGACACGAAGACCAAAGTTCTTGATGAGCTCAGTAAACAAGACTGATATTTCAGAAATGATTTGGTATTCCCGATATGATTTCTTTTTCTAGTTCTGAATTCTAGTGCAATTCAAGTGCTATCTTCTTCTACTTCTCCCAATTCTTTATTAATTTTTCTAATCAGCAATAAGGTATAGAAGAAAGTGATAAAAGGGGAGAGATTTAAATTGAAAGAACAAAGAAGAAGAGGAGGAAGAGGAAGGAGGAGGATAAGATAGTAAGGGAATAAATTAAAATCTCAGGTTTCAATGGAAAAAAGGATGGTTGAGAACAGCAATGATGGGAAGGATGATTGGGAACCTGCCATTTTCATTGTTTAATGGGCAAAAAGGGAGAGAAATAAAAACCAATGAAAAAAGAAAAATAAAATTCAAGGTAGAGTGTAACACAATCTTCATGTGTTCTGTTTCAATCACTATAGATTCTTCATAGTTTTTTTGCCAATAAACAACGGATCCAATCAACGGACCTAACCAAAAAAAAAAATTTATTACAAAAAAAGACTTTCTTAGCTACATATTATCTAAGAAAACTGTGATTGAACAATCCAATTTGATAAGGGTGTAGGGACCAATATACTAGGTCATCATGTACTGACAAGAATTATCTATTTTTGAGCTTTTAAGCTTTTCAATCCATTCATATCATGTTTGTCACTTTATGGAAAGCACCCTACAACCAATTATTCTTGTGCACAGTTAATGAATAATATTTGGCTTTATCTTATGGACTTAGTACTGATGATAATCCCTCTTAAAGATGCCAAAACCCGTAAGACCTGTAAGGTACTGATTTTGATAAAATCTATTGGCTGTTTCTGATGGTTTTTTTTTTCTTCTTTATTATTCTCTTCCTTCTGTTTTTTTTTTTTTTTTTTTGTTGAGTTCAAAATACATATTACCCTAACCTCGCTATCTAAATCAACCAGCCTAAACCCCCTTACTCCTTTCCAAGCCACAACCCTAAAATTCTTTTTAGGTCTACCCCAGTATTCTGTCACGTTTGATCATTTCTAGAAAATCTTAGCATATGCTCTCCCCTTTAACAGAGTATTATGTGATAAGTGATAACTTTGACCATTTTCTACATTGAATTCTCATGATCATGGACTTGAAAATTCACAATTCAAAATAAGTAATTTAGAGGAAAATTCATCAGAGCTGAGAATTCAGATGGGAGAATGTACTTGAACTAGTTGGCTTACTTTCAGCCTTTAAAGAGGAAACTTTTAGGAACTTTGAAGCCAAGGACAATGCGATTTTATCCCTGGAATATTCAATCCATTTTTCGGAGGTAATCTTATACCGAGAAAAGGTGTTTCCCTGGAAATAAAGCAAATCACACAGTAGAAAAGAAGTTTTAGAGACCGACCATATGGATTTTGTGGGACACTAAGCAATCCCCAGGATGATTAAATTAAGAAACTTGATTGAATACTTTGAATTAAGAGGTTGGGCCCAGACTTCAAGCTTTTCAGCCTCATGCTGGCATAGCATTAACAATAACTGTGTCTGTTTCTCTCTTCCCAAAGAATAATTGTCCACGTTGCCCCATATGGGATCATACTGTCCTTCTGCTTTTACCAAAAAAAAAAAAAAAAAAAAATACTCATCCTTCTGCGTAGATTTATTGTCTTCTATCAATAAACTAGAAATATTTAAATCCCATTGTGTATAAGATAAATAAATAAATAGTTACTTCCTGACAAGAATATAACTTCTCTAAGATTTATTGTCTTCTACTGTGACAACAGTTCATTTTTACCACATCACCCATCGAACTTCTAGTTTCACGTCCTCGTCCCTTCAAAAATGGATTGACCATCCACTTGCTCATTCACAAGATAATTGACAAATATAGAAATAGACTGAGCCTCACTTTGAGCAAAAATTTTGTTGTTCATGTCAAACCGTTGGATTTGAAAGTGGACACATACAGTGTTGGGTACACTAGCAGTGTAGTATATGCTGGCGGCTCACCATACACCAGTGGAAGCTAATTTTCTTACTTTTTTTTGCAACTTTTCTTGGCTTTTCAGAATGCATTCTAAAAAAAATATTTCAAAATGCATTCTGAAAGTCGCGTTCCGAACTACAACCAAACCATGACTAAATTGAACCCAAACTGGTTTAGGGGATTACGATTGAGGGATAGGTTGGTTGGGGTTTAGGGGGTTAGGTTTTCGGAGGTGAGGTTGCTCAGGGGGAGTGCTCTACGTGGGCGGGTGTGGAGTAGGGGGGCACTCCACGGCCTGGAGGAGGGGGGCGCCCGAGGGGGGAGGCCGGGTGAGGCGCTTGGAGGGGGAGGGGCGGGACGAGGCATCGGGAGCTCGGAGGGAGAGGCGCCTGATGGGGCACAGGCGCGGGCTGCCCGAATGAGGCGAAAGGGGGGAGGGGGGAGCTCGGAAGGCGGAGAGGGGGGTGCCGGGAGGGGGGTGAAGTTGGGGCCCAGGAGGGGGTGGGGCCTAGGGAGGGGGTGGCGGGGAGGGAGGAGCCCGGGGGGGTGCGGGGCGGGTTGGGGCCTAGAGGAGGTGGGGTGGAGGAGGCGGTGGAGGAGGGGTGCTCTTAGGGTGGGGGCGCTTAGGGTGAAGGGCGGAGGGGGGTTCTTGGAAGGGCGGAGGAGGCGGGGCGCCGGGGGGGGGCTAGAGGGGACGGAGGCGGGGCGCCCGGCGGAGGAGGGGCACTCTTAGGTGGGGGGTGCCCGTGGGGAGGGCAGAGGGGGCGGTGCGCCCGGGGGGGAAGGCGGAGGGGGCGGCTTGCCCGGGTGGGGGGGGGTGGGGGGTGGTGGAGGGGGGGTTCTCTTAGGTGGGGGCGCTTAGGGTGAAGGGCGGAGGGGGGTTCTTGGAAGGGCGGAGGAGGCGGGCCGGCGGAGGAGGGGCACACTTAGGGGGGGGGCGCCGCAGGGGGAGGGCGGAGGGGGGCGGTGTGCCCGGGGGGGAAGGGGGAGGGGCGGTGCGCCTGGGGGGAAGGCGGAGGGGGCGGCTCGCCGGGAGTAGGGAGTGGGAGGGGGCGCCGGGAGGTTCTCGAAGTGGGGGAGTGGGAGGGGGCGCCAGGAGGTTGGGCCCGGAGGAGCCCGGATGGGGCGTGGGGGCCTGGAGTGGGGTGGGGTTGGGGGAGGGGGGTGGGGGCGGGGTGCCCGAAGGGGGGTGAAGTTGGGGCCTGGAGGGGTGGGGCAGTGGGAGGGGGTGGGGTGGAGGAGGGGCGCTCTTTGGTGGGGGGTACGCCTAGAAAGGGGAAGGGCGGACCTTCCCGAAAGGGAGGAGGAGGCAGGGGGGTGCCCGCCGGGAGGGGGCTAGAGGGGCTCGAGGGGACGGCGTGCTCGGTGGGGAAGGCGGAGGGGGCGGCTTGCCCGAAGTGGGGGAGTGGGAGGGCGCCGCGCTAGGAGGTTGGGCGCATAAGAGCTCGGATGGGGCATGGTGGGGCCGAGGGAGGGGGTACCCGAAGGGGCAAAGTTGGGGCCCGGGAGTGGGTGGGGCAGGGAGGGGGGGGGGGTGTAGGAGGGGCGCTCTTAGGTGGGGCGCGCCTAGAGGGGGAAAGGGGGAGGGGGGGGTGCTTGGAACCCGGGGAAGGGCGGAGCGGGGGTGCCTGGAAGGGCGGAGGAGGCGGGGCTCCCGGCGAAGGAGTGGCACTCTTGGGTTGGGGGGTGCCCGTGGGGAGGCGGAGGGGGGCGGTGCGCCCAATGGGGAAGGCGGAGGGGGCGGCGCGCCTAGAAGGGGGAAGGGCGCTCTTAGGTGGGGCGCGCTTAGAAGGGGGAAGGGCGGAGGGGGGTGCTTGGAACCGGGGGAAGGGCAGAGCGGGGGGTCCCCTGGAAGGGCGGAGGAGGTAGGGCGCCTACTAGGAGTGGGCTAGGAGGGGGGAGGGCGGAGGAGGCGGGGCTCCCTGGAGGAGGAGTGGCACTCTTAGGGTTGGGGGTGCCCGGGGGAGGGCGGAGGGGGCCGTGCGGCCGGGGGGAAGGCGGAGGGGCGGCGCACCCCGGTGGGGAAGGCGAGGGGGCGGCTTACCCGAAGTGGGGAGTGGGAGGGGGCACCGGGAGGTTGGGTGCGTAAGAGCCCGGATGGGGCGTGGTGGGGCCGAGGGGGGGGGTGGAAGGCGATTGCGCCTGCAGGGGGAGGTGGGGCGTTGGTGAGGGGAGGGGCCTAGGGGGAGCCCTGGGGGGGCGGAGTTGGGGCTTGGAGGGGGGTGGGCGGAGGAGGGGCGCTCATAGATGGGGGAGCATGCCTAGAAGTGGGGGGAAGGGCAGGAGGGGGTTGCTTGGAAGGGCTGAGGAGGCGGGGCGCCTGCCAGGATGGGGCTAGAGGGAGTGGAGGGGCACTCTTAGGTGGGGGTGCCCAAGGGGGAGGGCGGAGGGTGCGGCGCGCCCAGGGGGGAAGGCGGAGGGGGCGGCTCGCCAGAAGTGGGGAGTGGGAGGGGGCGCCAGGAGGTTGGGCGCGGAGGAGCCCGGATGGGGCATGGTGGCCCGGAGTAGGGTGGGGGCAGGGCGGAGGGGGTGGAGGGGGGTGCCCGAAGCGGGCAAAGTTGAGGCCCGGAGGGGGGGGGGGGCAGGGAGGGGGTGGAGTGGAGGAGGGGCGCTCTTAGGTGGGGGCACACCTAGAAGGGGGAAGGGCGGGGAAGGTGCTTGGAAGGGCGGAGGTGGCGGGGCGCTTGCTAGGAGGGGGCTAGAGGGGACAGAGGGGGCGGCTCGTCCCGAAGTGGGGAGTGGGAGGGGGCGCCGGGTGGTTAGGCGCGGATGAGGCCGGATGGGGCGTGGTGGCCCGGAGTGTGGTGGGGGCGGGGCGGAGGGGCGGAATTTGTGGAGGCATTGAAAATCCAACTGGGCGAAGTTTGGGCCCGAAGGGGGTGGGGCGAGGGAGGGGGTAGGGTGGAGGAGGGGCACTCGTAGGTGGGGGGGCGCCCAGGGGAAGGGCGGAGGGGGCGGCGCACCCGAAGTGGGGCATGGGAGGGGGCGCCAGGAGGTTGGGCGTTGAGGAGCCTGGAGGGGGTCTGGTGGCCCGGAGTGGGGTGGCTCCTAGTGGGGCATGTGTGGGAGCCTTGGGGCCGGCATTGTGCCCAAAGAGGGTTGTGCCCGGACAGTCCCCGAGACAACCTGCACGGGGCGAGGTGGGGCGATCGGTGTGGACAGGGTGGAGGGGGAGCTTGGAGGGGGGTGGCGATTGCGTCGAGGGGGGAGGCGGGGCGACTGGTAGGGGGGTGAAGGGGGAGCATGGAGGGGGTGAAGGTTGCTCCTGAAGGGGGAGGTGGTGCCCAGAGGGGGTGGGGCGGTGGAGGGGCGCTCGTAGATGGGGGGCGTGCCTAGGGGGAAGGGCCTCGGGTGGGGGCGGGGAGCCTAGATGGGGTGGTGGTTGAGCCCTGAGGGGGAGGGGCGGAGGAGGGTGGCAGTTGCACCCGGAGGTGGGGAGGTTCTTGGAAGAAGAGTGGGAAGCTTAGAGGGGAGGGAGGTGGTTCCTAGAGGGGGCGGGGCGGGTGTGGCCCTCGATTGGGGAGGAGCCACGCCTGTTGGTGGGCCGCGCCAAAGGGAGGCGCTCTTTGTGGGCATTCTGAGGCCGAAGGAGGAGGCTCTTGGAGGGGTGCTCGAAGGATCTTGGGCAGGTGAGCCTGGAGGTGGTGGTTGCGCCCTAAGGGTGACCCGTCTGGAGGGGGATAGGCAGAGGAGGGGGGCGGTCGAAGTGGAGGTCGGGCAGAGGGGGAGTCAAGTAGGGGGAAGAAGGGTGGTACCCAAAGATGGGGGCGGTTAGAGGGCGCTTAGAGGGGGGCGGAGGCGGGGTAGCCAAAGAGGGAGGGGGGCGAGGGAGGGGGTGGAGGTGGGGGTGCCGGGGGTGCCCGGAGGTGGCACCGAGGGGTTGGGGGGGGAGGAGGGGGTGGAGGGCGGGGCGGAGGGGGTGGAGGCGGGGCGTCCTAAGAGGAAGGGGGCACTTATGGGGCGGAGGCCCGGCGGCCTTCGGGAGGGCGCTCAAAGGGGGCGGGGCTTTAGGAGGGGGGGATGCGGGGGTGCTCGGAGGGGTGGCACCTAGGGGAAGCCCCCCCCAGGAGGGGGTAGAGGGCGGGGTGGGGTGGTCGGAGTGGGAGGAGGGCGGAGGGGGGGGGGGGGGGGGGGGTGGAGGCCGGGCGGAGGGGGTGGAGGCGGGGCGTCCTAAGAGGAAGGGGGCACTTATAGGGGGCGGAGGCCTGGCGGCCATAAGGAGGGTGCTCAAAGGGGGGCGGGGCTTTAGGAGGGGGGAGGAGGGGGTGCTTAGAGGGGTGGTACTTAGGGAAGGCCCCGGAGTGGGGGGGGGGGTTTGAGGGCAGAGGTGGGTGTGGCCGGAGAGGGAGGAGGGTGAGGAGGGTGGCCTCTCAGAAGAGGTGGCGGTTAAGTTGGGGCAAAGGATGGGGCACTCCGGAGGTATGGGGGAGCCGGGAGGGGACCGGGATGGGCCGGAGGAGGGGGTGCCGAAGGGGGCGTAGGAAGGTTCTTGGAGTGCGGAGGGGGGCGGGGCGTGGTGCTCCTAGAGGAGCGGCGGCACGAGGAAGGGCACTCGGAAGGGACCCGGAGGCGGGGGTGGTCGGAGTGGGAGGGCACTTGGAGGGGGTGGAGGTGGTGGAGGTGGGGTTGCCTAGAGGGGTAGTGAAGGTGGGGGCGCTCATAGGGAGTGCGCTCAAAGGGCGGTGGGGCGGGGCACCCATAGGGGGCACGTAGAGAGAGGAGGGGGAGTCTAGTGGTGGCGGAGTGGGGGGCCCCGATGGGGCATAGGAGGCGCATGTAGGGAGGGGGCCTAGGCAGGGGCAATTGGAGAGGGAAGAGGGGGGACACTTCAAAGGGGGTGGGCCTAGAGGGGGGTGCTAGGATAGGGGTGGCCCCATAGTAGAGTTGGACCCCGAGTGGGGGGCAGCTCACGGAGGGTGTGTCGCCTAGTCCAAAGGGGGGAGGGCGGCCCCGGAGGGGGTGGGGTGGAAGAGGGGAGCTCGGGAGGGGGCGAACGGTGTGCGGGGCGGAGGGTCGGGGGGGGGCGTGTCGGGGTGGAGGGGGGTCGCCGGGGGCGAAGAGGGGCACCCGGAGTGGGGGGAGGGGGTGCCTAGAGCGGGTGGAGGGGGCGACTAGAGAGGGGCCGGGCGCGGGGGTGCTTTGCTTAGCTTTGGGCGGTGTTCCTTGTTGTGGGGTTGCTTAGATCGGTCGGACAAGGGGTTGCCCGGATGTGGGCCCCTCGGAGTGGGCGTGGGGGGCCCAGGGGGCGGGGGCCCCGAGAGCAGGGGGTGCCCCTATGGGGGCGAAAGCGGGGTGCTCGGATGGGGAAGAGGGGGGGGGGGCATCTATTAGGGGCGGAAGAGGGGTGCCTGGATGGGGCAGAAGGGGGCTCAGTGGGGGTGTACGTAGGTAGGGAGGGTGCTTAGAGGTAAGGGAGGGGCCTGAGGGAGGACGCTCGGAGGGGGCGACGCTTGGAGGGGGCGGCGCTTGGAGGGGAAGGAGGCTACGCACTCGGAAGAGGCTTAGGGGGCGCCTGGAGGGGGCGGTTTGAGGGAGGGCTCCCCCAGGAGGAGAGAGGCCACGAGGGTTGGAGGGGGAGCACTCAGAGGGTGCGGAGGGGGCCTGCCCGGAGGGTGTGGCACCCAGAGGGGGATGAAGGGGGCACTTGTCTTGGGTGGAGGAGGGGCACCCAGAGTCTGGGGTGGCGCCTAAGGTGGATGGGGCGCTCGTAGGGGGCGTTTGGAGGGGGGCGGCGTTCGGAGGTGGATGGGGCGCTCGTAGGGGGCGTTTGGAGGGGGGAGGTGTTGTGCCTATAATGATGGGCTGAGGACCCCAAAGGGGCAGGGGGTGGAGGAGGAAGCGGGGGTAGAGGTGGGGTCCCCCAGAGGGGGTGCCAGTAGCTGGCAGAGGTGGGGGGTGCCGAGATCAAGTGGAGGAGGGGGTGCCCAAAGGGGGGCACTCTACATAATGATGGGGCGCTCGTAGGGGGGCACAACAATTCCATTGCAAAGCATGAAACGAAAGGAACCATACATTAATATTTCAAAACATTGAAGAATCAGCAAGATAAAGCAAAATGAAGGGTGAAAAGATGGAATGTTATCCTACCCCTTTCACTCTATCATGGAAACCAGCTGGGCCAGGATGGTAATTGCATGTAGTATCATGTATATCATTTTCTTTAAAGGTTTTGCCACACTCCTTGTTCTTGAATTTCTACAGCTGGTTGAAATCAACTATCTTCTTCATTGGAGCTGGAGTCTAATCATCTGTGCTTCCCCCTCTACCAACTCCTAGCGTCCCCCCTCCGGGCGCCCCCTTCTGGTGCTCCCCCCTTCCGCCCCTGGGGGCGCCCCCTACCTCCGCTGTAAGACCCGTGTCAAACTAAACCTGTCTTACCACCTTGAACCAGGTCTACCCATCATGGTCGAGTTAAATGGACCAAGGGTGTGAAGGAGAGCGAGATCCCAGGTGTCAAATCGACCCAAAAACACTTAAAATAGAGGAAGGGTCGCATACCCAGCTAAACAGGGTCGACCCTCCCAAATCAGAAACTCAGACCCTTAAAATTTGGGAGAGGGTCGGTTTGTGTCGGACCGCAGGGTCGACGGGATCATCAACCCTCTCATCGACCCTCACTTGTCGCCGAAACTGAAATTAGGAAATTTCCTAATTTTTGATTGGGATTCTTTCCAAATCTCAATGGGACTATTATAGGACATTCCTACTCTATTTAAAGGACGTCCTTAAGCCACTTTCACTCCTTTCACAACCCTAATTGAATTAAGAGAAAGAGAGAAGAAGGAAAAGAGGAAGAAAAGAGGCAAGGAAGAAGACTTAGCAAAAAAGAGAAGAATTTCCAGAGAAAAGTAATCTTCTCAGGTATGGATACTAATTCCATGAGATATGGTTGAGTGTAGGATTTTGGAGAAACCCAAACCATCCATTCATGGTTAGGTTTTCATGGAAAACCCTAGGATAATGCATGAAAGCCATCTAGGAGGATGAATCATGGTTTCAGACCATGGAATGAATGTTTAATGGAATGTGGAAGCAAGCCATAGGACCCCAAACACGAAGAATGAATTAAAAAGTAGAAATTGGACCAGAGTGCACCGAGGGTCGCACACAGGGTTGATAGACCCATCGACCCTAGGCACCCTGACCATCGACCCTCAGCATTCGGGAAGTTCAGACAGGGTAGGGTCGATAGACCCATCGACCCTATTTATCCTGAGCATCGACCCTCTGATCGACCCTCAGTTAACATCATGGTTTTTAAATTCGGAATTAATTCTAATTAAATTCTATCGACTTTGTTAGGTTTGCTAGTATTATAATAACACTGTAGAGGTGATTTTAAAGTTTGGAAAAGTATCTTATAGTAAACTAAGGTGATGAACCTTAACTCCAAACTAAATCGGTTAATAATAAACTGTTTTCTAATTTTTGAGTCCTATGCCATGTTTGATTCTATGCAAATATGTTTGTAATGTGCATACAGCATGCCATCTAATATTTCTATTACTTGTTCATGCATATTTACTTTATTGTTTATAACATGATGATGATGATGATGATAGGAATATGCATGTGCTTGTATGTGTGTGGTTGATGTACTTGATGCGAGCGAGTATCAGGGGAGGTGTGATGAGAACGTCAATAAACGTTAACCTTTGGCGGGTCTTAGCACTTTAGCTATATCTCTAACTCAAGTCTTGTGCATTGACATCGTCGTATCACCATTACCTTAGCAGAACTATTATATCGTAGGGTATCAAGGGAGGTGGTCTCGGTCCTTGTAGTCTCTGACTCTACCGGGGGGCCTTAGCTCTATCTCTATGGACATTCTGAGGGATGCTGGGGTGAGGCCTTGGATACACTGTTTGGCATTAGAATTGGTTAGTAGCGAGCCCAGTTTGCAAGCCCTCGCTAACAGGGGCTTACGTGTTGGTATAGCATTATATAGCAATAAACGTTAACCTTTGTTGTATAATGTTATGGTAGGGTGGATGGGGACGACGATAAACGTTAACCTTCGGACGGACTTCCACACCCTGTGTATAGAGGCGGTGTCAATAAACGTTAACCTTTGACTACCCAAACCTTTCTATTGCGCATTGCAAACTATAAACCAGACCGAAGAGATAAATGAATGTGCATGCATATGTAATGTTGCATTGTTTTGGCTACTCACTGAGCCGTGTTGTGTGCTCATCTCTCGACGTCGAATATTTTTAGTTGATGCAGGTTACACAGTTGAAGACTATATGAATGCTTCTACGTACGGGACGGTAGCAGCAATGGAAGCTGGAGCTGAAGATGATACACACGACTCCTCTTGCGAGTGCAACTCGTGTGTATTTGACTAGATATTTTTATAAGTTCTTTATTGGATTTATAAAACATGTATTTGGTACTTAAATATTTATGTCTCAATTAAACATAGAATAATTTGTTATTATTTATGGCTATCATTTTAGTTCTCAGTTCATTTATTTATAAAACTTCCGCTATTGTGTATTTACTCTGATTATGATGGTGAGTGTATGAAGGTTCGAATGGGTGTGGTTGAGCACCCACCGGGGATAGCCTATTTGAGACCCCGGCTGAACCGGGGAGCCTCGGTTATTTAGCCGGTTCATCACACCATGTAGGTCCCCATTCCCCTCGGGCAGCGCCCACCACTGTACGGGTCACCCCAATTTGGGAAGTGTGACATCCGCCCCCTTTGAGCACCCACCAATCACATACCCCTCCGGGGGCCTCTCCCATGATAAAAAATGGCAATTATCTTCAAAAACCCAAGCCAAACTCCCCGAAATAAGAATAAAGACATTGGCGAAGGGGGCTCATCCTCGCCGGCGTGTCCATAGACGGTGCCCCCTATAGTCTTTCAAAGGACCGGCATCAACTAAAAGTGGCGTCGAGGGGGGGGGCACATTACGGGGGGGAGTAAACAAAATATACGCAAACATATGTCTGCGGTTATATCATTTTCTTTAGTTTGGTTTAAGTTTGTAACTGTGCTATAAAAAAGATTGGCGGCCACCGCACCTCTATACACGAGTGTGTGAATCCGCCCAATGGATCAAACACCATTGTCGTCTCACATCACCCACTATGGAATAAAGATAGAGCTAAAGTATCCAGATCATACACTGCCAATACTTCTTCCCTTGATGCCCTATCCATACCAGCTTGTATACCCCTTACTGGCGAGGGCTACAAACTAGGCTCTCAACTAACCAATCCTAGATGTCATCCATATGTATCCAAGACCTTACCCTAACATCCCTCAATACATCCAAAGATATAGAGCTAAGGTTCCTCGGCAGAGTCAAAGACCACATGGTTTCGTGAACAAACCCCCTGATACTCTACGACGTACTAGTTTCGCTAAGGTAACAACGATACAACGATGTCAATGTGATGCATGATTTAGGGATCACACACCCCTCCCGACACAGCACACCAACCACACTCACAAACACATGCCTATTCTTATCATCATCAATAATAGAGTAAAAGAAAAAATTAAATATGCATGAACAGGAATAATAATAATATTGGATGACATGTGAGATGCACATTACAACCATACAAGAATGACATTAATCATAGCATTATACAAATAAAAGAAATAATAGCTTGTTATTATCCAGTTGGTTTAGGTCTTGTTTCCTCACCTTTGACTATAGTATTAACTCTTTTCCAAGCTTTGAAAATTGACTTGTACTAATAGACAACCTATGCAATTGATGAATTTAGATTAGGGTTTGATGGTATTAGGTTACAATAGTCTAAAATCTAATTTTACCTCAAAATAGGATTTCTACAATTGAGTGGTCAATGCAGTGGTCGCAGGTATATATTGACTATACATTGTGTGGTCAACTATGTGGTCACACATCATATGTTATACCCCAATTCTGGTATAACCAGATTAATGTGATGAACCACCAATAAACCAACGGTTCAACCAGGATCTCGTATAGGTCGTACCCACCATATCAAACCACACACACATTCCATAGTAATAATCAGAGGTAATAAACAAATAAGCGAAAGTCTTACAGATAATGAACTGAGTGTCTAACAATGATAATAATTAATCTGATTATCTCCAAAACTCAAGACATAAAAATAATTATTCCATTACATGTTCCAATAATCAAATATAGCTAAACTAATCGAATATGCACTGGTTGCACTCGCATGATGAATCATGCACATCTTCAACAACTTCTACATCCATGGCCGCAACGTGTCCATACATCGGTGCATTCATATAATCTTCAACAGTAAGTCATGTATCATCAACTAAAAACATTCGACGTCAAAAGGGTGAGCACACATCATGGCTCAGTAAGCAAACAAAACAATGCAACAAACATATGCATGCATTCAATTCATATCTTTGGTTTGATTTTTAAGTTTGCAAAGTGCTATAGAAAGGTTTGGTGGCCCCCGCACCTCTATATACGAGTGTGTAAATCCACCCAATGGATCAAACACCATTGTCGTCCCACATACACCCACCATGGAATATAGATAGAGCTAAAGTATCAGGATCAAACACTGCCAACACTTCCACCGATGCCTTATCCATATCAACACGTAAGCCCTATTGGCGAGCGCTTGCAAACTGGGCTCACAACTAATCAATCCTAATGCTAAACAGTGTATCCAAGGTCTCACCCCAGCATCCCTCAATACGTCCATAGAGATAGAGCTAAGGCCCCCCCGACAGAGTCAGAGACCACACGGTCTAAGACCACCTCCCCTGATGCCCTACGACGTAATAGTTCTGCTAAGGTAATGGCGATACGACGATGTTAGTGGGTAAAACTTGAGCACAGATAGAGCTAGAGTTTGGTGACGAGGTCAAAGACCACCATGCCACGTCCTCCCCCTGATGCTCCACTAGCATCCAACACACTAATTACACACACATAATCGCATGCCTATTCTTAGCATCATCATCATCATATTATAAATAGACAAAAATAAATATACATGAGCAGTAATAGTAGGAATATTAGATGACATGTGAGATGCACATTACAAACATACAAGCATAGAATCAATCATGGCATTGGACTCAAATAAATAAACAGTTTGTTATTATCCAATTAGTTTAGGTCTTATTCCCTCACCTGTTAACAATATTCGATCTCCTTCCAAGCCTTGCAATTCTCTTTCAATCAATTTAACAACCTAAAAGTTATATGAATTTAAGTTAGGGTTCATATGTAACATGTTACAGTAGTCAAAAATCGAAATAGAGCATCGATATGTGTCTGATTGGTCCTATGGTCTCATACTGTGTCGACCTTACTGCCTACGGTGGATATCCTACGGTCGCACCATATGCGACCGTAGCTGCGACCATATGATTTTTGAATCTTTTCGAATGCCTTTGTTCGATCCTCTGATCAGGCTGATCATGCTGTGGTCGACCGTAGCTGCGATCTTGAGATTTTTGGTCACAGACTATATGCAATTCGAGTTCTTCTTGGGTCAAATCTTCTACTCTTCAATTCGGTTTATCCTAAGATCATTTTATGGCCATCATTAGTAGTTTCTTATCAAACCTAATCATCAAACTCATCCCTCATGGTTATCTTTGGGATTTTCTCAAGGAATATCATAGATCATAATATGTTGATATCTCCTAACCTCCATAGAAGTATTATTCCTTAGAGTTTACATCTTCAGAGATTAGGTTCATACATTTTCCTATGGTAGAGAGCCAATCTCTTCTCAGCAAAATCCTCTCCTTAGCCTTTTCTTCTTCTCCTTCTCTTCCTTCTCTTCCCTTTTCTTTCTCTAGGGTTTACTAATGTTCTAAAAAAAAATGAAAAAGAGTTGAGGGATGTCCTTTATATAGAGGAAAACTCTCCATATAGAGTCCTCTTTCAATTAGGAAAGAAATCCCTTAGTTTAGGAAAGTTTCCAAAACTCGGATTCTGATCTGCGGTCTCACGATCGATGGCTATGGTTGCAGGGTCGAAATCATCAATTGTAGGGTCCTGGATCAGCGACCATTGTTTCTTTCCATATGGTCGACCGTACCTACCCAAGTATCCGACCATATGCATACGGTTTTGGGTGTTGAGTCAATTTTTATACCTGGTTTGTGATCCATCTTCACACGATCGGTCCACTTGGTCCAGCTATAATGGGAAGACCTGCCACGACACAGTTAAACCGGGTTAGTGGAGTGCGGGTTTCATATCATGTGTCCACTGATGCAACCACACAATCTTGTGTAAACTTTCTGAGAGTCTGTAGTCGACTCACTGGTCATCACTCTATGGTTGACCAGTGACGTGACCACACAATTTACTGGTTGTGATTGTGGGTCTTTCTCAGTCTAACTTTTGATTCATTATTGGAACACCTCCTAAGGTCATTCCATGGCCTTCATACCTTGGTGATTTCAGTTTACAAGTATTCCCTAACCTAATTCCATAATTTTCTTTGGATTAATTGGAATATCTCATGATCTTAGCCCCAAGTTTGTGTTCCATTCACCAACATGATGATGGTGAGTCTAACCAACTATTCCTATCATTTACAGAGGTGAGTCTCTTACCTTAGGTTCCTTGCTGTCCTCTTCTCCAAGCCTCCTTCTCCTTCTTTTCTTTCTCCTTCTCTTTCTCTCTTAGTTTTAGGGTTTAGTATTGATCCCAAAAGAGTGAGAGAGGTTAAGGGACGTTCTTTATATAGAGGGAAAACCTCTATAAAGAGTCCTCTCTCAACTAGGAAAGAGATCCCCTTAATTTTGAAAGGTTTCTAAATGACTGATTCAGATCTGGGTTTGTGTGGTCTACTCTATGGTCATAGAATCCGTCAACCACACAAAGCAGAGTGCATAACCACTCAATTAAAATCGATTGTCCTTACCTTTTGGTGAAGTGGTCGGACACACAACATCTGTCAGTCGACCATACAATGAAAAATAATTGTTTTTAGCTTACCTAACTCTGTGGGTCCTTCATACGATCGATCCGTTAGGTCACCCGAGCTAGTAACAATGGAAAGACCTGGCATGACACGGTTAAACTCGGTTAGTGGAGTGCAGGTCTTACAACTCCCTCTCCCTTAAATAAATTTTTTCTTCAAAATTTATACGTACCTTCAGAGTCGAATAGGTGAGGATATTGTTTTCGCATGACAGTCTCTTCTTCCCACGATATCTCT
Source organism: Protea cynaroides (assembly GCA_028583415.1). Taxonomy (NCBI): domain Eukaryota; kingdom Viridiplantae; phylum Streptophyta; class Magnoliopsida; order Proteales; family Proteaceae; genus Protea; species Protea cynaroides. The sequence continues at coordinate 9,829,882 of CM053269.1, forward strand.
TCCACATCCTGACTTCGCCAAATAACCTTAACATAATAAATGTCACAGTTGTGAAGACGCTGAACCTTTCGACTAGTGATCTTAAATGGTACTACTTTGAACGTTAGGTCCTTAGTCAAATCGGATGGATCTGCCATGTTGGATCTCTGATGTACATCTTTAGTAGTGAAATATGGAACACATCATTTACACCAGACATAGACGGTGGTAGCGCAAGTTGATATGCCACTTTTCCACGCCTAGCCAAGATCTCACATGGTCTAATATATCTAGGACACAGCTTAGCCTTCTTACCGAATAGCTTTAAACCATGCATAGGGGATATCTTCAGAAATACACAACCTACCATAAATTCAAGGTCTCGGCATCGGTTATTTGCATACTATTTCTGACGATTTTGAGCTATCTTAATTCTTTCCTTAATTATGTCGACTACTCGACAAGTTTCTTTAACAAACTCTGGTACTATGATTTTGCACTCTCCGACTTCATTATAAAACAGAGGAGTACGGCACTTCCAACCATACAATGCTTCATATGGTGACATCTGTATAGTAGCCTGGTAGGTATTATAAGCGAACTTAATTAATGACAACTTTTCATCCCAAGCCCCCTTAAAGTCAATAGCATAAGCACGTAGCATATCTTATAGAATCTGAATGGTTCGCTTCGATTACTCATCAGTTTGAGGGTGAAATACGGTACTGAAGTTCAACGTTGTTCCCATAGCCTTCTGTAATCTTTTTCAAAACTTTGAAGTAAAGAATGGATCTCGGTCCGACACAATGCTCTTAGGTATACCATGTAATCGGATAATATCATCTACTTACAGCTTGGCTAACTGCTTCAAGGTATACTGAGGTTGTATAGCAATGAAACGAGCTGTCTTTGTCAGACGATCGACAATCACCTAAACTGTGTCAACTGACCTTGGGGTCAGTGGTAATCCGATGATAAAGTCCATAGTGATACAGTCCCACTTCCATGCTGGCTCCGATAAGGGTTATATAGTAAGCCTACGGGTCTTTGTCTTTCAGCCTTTACTTTTTGACAATTTAAACATTGGAACACGTATTTAGCTACGTCTACTTTCATTTCTCGCTACCAATATAATTTCTCCAGATCCTAGTACATTTTCATACTTCCAGGTTGTACCAAATAAGGAGCGAAATGTGCCTCTGTCATTATCCTATCTCTAAGGTCTGAGTCTTCACTTTCTGGTATACACAATCTTTCTCTGTATCTTAGTACCCCTTCCGTATCCAAGGTAAAATCAGGATTCAGCTTGCCCTTTTCCATGTCTTCTTGCATAGTCCACAGGTAAGGATCCTGTAGGATTGCTGTTTTCACCTCCTCCATCAGGTCGGGTAGAATCCTCAATGCGATCAACTGGAGTGTGAACTTATGGACAAGACCTTGCTCTATCGGGCCATTAGAAGCTCCAATTTGGTATTGCTCCTCGTCCCAATCAAATGCTGTGGTTGTAAGGCTTAATGCAGCATTAGTGCTAGGTCCTTCGTCCGGCTTCAATACCCCTTTTCTACTCAACACATCTGCTACTATGTTAGCTTTTCTGAGATGATATTGAATATCACAGTCATAATCCTTCAACAAATCTAACCATCTTCTCGGTCTCATGTTCAACTCCTTCTGGTTAAAGACATGAGTAACACTCTTATGATCTGACTTAATCTGGAATTTTTTTCCATACTGGTAATGCCTCCAAGTTTTAATTGCATGAATCACTGCTGCTAGTTCTAAATTGTGAGTAAGGTAGTTCTTCTAGTGTTCCTTCAATTGTCTTGAGGCATAAGCAATTACTTGTTCACCATGCATCAACACGCACCCTAAACCCAATTTAGAGGCATAAGTATACAGGGTAAATGGCAGCCCTGGTAGTGGAATAGTCAGGATGGGTGCCGATATCAACTTTGACTTCAAAGTCTGGAAGCACTTCTCGCATTGATCAGACCAAATGAACTTCTCCCCTTTCCTGGTCAGCTTGGTGAGAGGTACGACGATTCTAGAGTAATCTCCCCCACAAACCGTCTATAATAATCGCCTAACCCCAGAAAACTTCTAATCTTGACAACGTTCTTAGGCGTTTCCCACTTTACAATTGCTTTTATTTTACCAGGGTCCACTTTAATTCTTTCTAAAGACACTACGTGACATAAAAAATACACTTCATTCAATCAAAACTCACATTTCTTGAATTTGGCATAAAACTTCTCCCTTCTCAGCCATTGTAAAGCTGCTCTGAGATCCGTCGCATGAGTTACTTCATCCTTGGAATAGACCAATATGTCATCTATAAAAACTGTGACAGATGTGTCCAACATGTCTTGGAACACTCGGTTCATGAGTTCCATGAAAGACCCTGGAGCATTGGTTAGTCCAAAGGACATGACCAGGAGCTCATAGTGTTTATATCTGGTTCTAAATGTTATCTTTGAAATATCGCCATCCTTAATCTTCAATTGATGATATCCAGATCATAGATCATTTTTGGAAAACACCTTCGCATCTTGCAACTGATCAAATAAGTCATTGATACGGGGTAATGGGTATCGATTCTTGATCGTTAGCTTGTTTAATTCCCGATAGTCTATACATAGTCAAATACTACCGTCCTTTTTCTTCACGAACAATACCGGCGTTTCCCATGGAGATATATTTGGCCGGATAAAGCCTTTGTCTAATAAATTTTGCAGTTGAGTCTTCAATTCCTTCAGTTCAGCAGGAGCCATTCGATAGGGTGCCTTCGACACAGGTGCGGGCCCTGGCAATAGGTCTATAACGAACTCCATCGCTGGATCTCATGGCAACACTGGTAAATCTTCAGAAAATACATCAGAAAATTAACGCATAACCTCGATATCTTTCATTTGTGGTGCTTCTTTGGCAAGGTCCACCATAGATACAAGGTATCCAACTCCACCCTTCTCAAGGATCTCTTGGCCTTTAATACAGAGAGAATGAGTTTTCGTTTACGAGAAAGTTTGGTTCCCAAAAAGCTAAATTTTGCACCATCCTAGCCTTTGAAGGTTAATTTCTTTTCAGTACACAGTAAACTTACGGAGTGTTGTTTACTGTGTGCTGAGATAACCAGTCCATTCTTAAGATGACGTCAAAGTTTACCATATCAAGTTGAATTAAGGTTGCATCCATAGTTTTGTCCATCAATAAGGACTGGGTATGGTCCGTAACCTTTGTCTGATTCCGCTTCTAATCCCATAGGCGACCGCACTAATAGCTTGAAGTTTAAAGGTCTGAGGGGCATATTTAGTTTCTTTCCAAAAGATACAGATACAAAAGAGTGGGTGGCTCCAGAGTTGAAAAGTACTCTGGTGAGTATGCCAGCTATAGGTATGATACCTATGATTTTACCTAGTTTAGTCTATATGCTCACACAAGGTATTGTAAAACAAAAGGTCGGGTCATACCTATGACCACATCACCAACCTCTAGTGATGTGGCAGTGTCTTCGAAAGTCACGGCAAAAACCTTCCCTTGCTGTAACTACTTCTTTGGTTTAGGGCAGTCCCTTGAATATGCCGTATTTGTTCAAAGTTGAAGCATTTAACACCAGCATTCCATTGCTTTTGTTGAGGTTGAGCCGGCTGGGTAATCTTGGCTACAGTATTAAAGCCTTGTGTCTGGAATGGTTTGAAGGTCTTCGAGTTTCCTTCATTGAATAAGTTCCCGTTAGGCCTCTTAATACCCCTATTTAGAGCAAAATAGCTCTCCTTCTAACTTGACTCCAGAACTCGAGCAATCTGTACTGCTTCATTATAGATCTTCTTTTCCAGTCCCAAGATGTGCTCTCAAATACTACCCCTAAGTCCCATAATGAACCGTTGGGTTTTTGTCACACCCTAATTCTAGACTAACCAGTAATGTGATGAACCGTCATAAGAACCAACGGTTCAACCAGGATCTCATATAGGCCATACCCACCATAGTGAACCAAATACATTCCACAGTAATAATCAAAGATAATAATTAAATAACGAAAGTCTTTATAAATAATGAACTGAGGTCTAACAATGATAAATAAATATTTAAATCTAGTTTTCTCTAAATAACTCAAGACATTAAAAAACTAATTACATGTTCCATAGACGACATGTGTCCATACGTTGACGCATTCATATAGTCTTCTACAGTAGCACCTGCATCAACTAAAAATATTCGACGTCGAAAGAGTGAGCACACATCATGGCTCAGTGAGCAAACAAAACAACACGAAAACATGTGCATGCATTCAATTTATATCTCGTCTGATTTTAAGTTTGCAACTGTGCTATAGAAAGGATTAACGACCACCACACCTCTATACACGAGTGTGTGAATCCATCTAATGGATCAAACACCGTTTCCATCCCACATGCACCCACCATGGAATAAAGAGATAGAGCTAAAGTGTCTGGATCATATAATGCCAACACTTCCCCTAGTGTCCTACCCATACCAACACGTAAGCCCCTACTGGTGAGGGCTTACAAACTGGCTCGCAACTAACCAATCCTAATGCCATCCAAATGTATCCAAGGTCTCACCCCAGCATCCCTCAATACGTCCATAGAGATAGAGCTAAGGCCCCTGGCAGAGTCAAAGACCACATGGTCCGAGACCACCTCCCCTGATGCTTTACGACGTAATAGTTCTGCTAAGTTAATGGCGATATGATGATGTCAATGTGAAGCATGGTTTAGGATCAAACACCCTTCCCCACACAGCACACCAACCACAGTCACAAACACATACCTCCTATCATCATCCATAGTAAGATATAAAATAATAAATAATATGCATGAACAAGAATAATAGTAATATTGGATGACATGTGAGATACACATTACAAGAAAACAAGCATATAATCATTCATGGCATTGGACTCAACAAAATAAAGGTAGCTTGTTATTAATCAATTAATTTAGGTCTTGTTTCCTCAGCTGTTAATGATATTTGTTCTCCTTCCAAGCCTTGCAAATCTCTTTGAGTCAATTTAGCAACCTAGAAATTTTATGAATTTAAGTTAGGGTTCATGTGTGACAAGTTACAGTAGTTGAAAGTCGAAACAGACCACTGATAGGTGACTGAATCCTGTGGTCACATGCCTGTATTGACCATATCACGTACGGTCGATCCCCTATGGTCGCACTGTATGCGACCACACCTGCAACCACACTTTTCCTGGGATTTTTCGAATGGTTGTGGTCAACTCTATGGTCACCCTATGGTCGACCATAGCTGCGACCTACCACCCACTGGTTCCTTCTTCGGCAACATCCTACCAACCACTGGTTTCTTCTCCAGTAACCTTTTGATCTATTCGTAGCTGCGCACACACAGAAAATTAGTTTCAATGAGAAACCTTGATTTTAATACTCTGTAGCTGTTATTGTTCATAGTATATCATCTTGTCTTGTCGGGGAAAGAATGGGTATAGATGTCGTCGAACCTTCAACCTTTATCATCTTCACTTGCTCTAAAATATTAGCTACTTGGGTATCCCTAAGATTTAACTTTCTTAATTAGTTTATCTCTTTATCTGTTGGTTGCTCATTTCGAGACATTTAATTATTAAGGCCATTTCAATTGTTATGTATATATTGAACAAACTGAACCCTGAATTGAATAAACCCTAGATTTTCTTGGTTAATTGGCGGCTTGGAGCACTGGAACATGGATAAATCTCTTATATATGAGCTTCTAGTTTGTTTCTTATCTATGTTTTTGCCCTAATTGGATTACCCACCTCTAGTCTATTTGTACTTCCTAATCTCTGTGATTCGGCTTCTAGCTTGTTTCTGATATGAGTTTTTGCCCCAATAGGGTTACCCACCAAAGGTCTTGTCTATCTGTACTTTCTGATCTCAGTTTGGTTTGGTTTTCTCCTGCTTTACTACTCAATTCTTTGCAATTGTTGGGTTTTTGTACTCCTAACATCATTTTTTTTGGTTTAATGTTTGCCCATCTTCATGAGCTACAAGATCCTGTGCTCTGTAGGTTAGATGGCTGCGTTGCCAACATGCGTTGTTGCCAATGGCTTATCTATTCACAGCACTAAATTTAGTCTTACCAAAGAAATCTATGGAAGGTGCTTGCTTCCTTCACTGGGTATGCCTTCATTGTCTACGATATCTAGGTCGATTTCAGCAAAAGCTTCTTTGGATCAAAGACAGGTAGAAGGCAGAAGAGCTTGTTCTTCCTTACCTCTTACTGAAGGGTAAACTTGACTTTTCCCTTACAATAAGGATATTACTGTCAATCTAAAATTTGTTAACTGCTAACATTAGCATCTAATGGCTTCATCATAAGTGTAAGGACATGGAAAAAAAAAATCTTTCTTCTTGAAATTTTCAATTTGGATTTATCCTCATTTTTAAAATTGAATTTTCATATAGTTAAAGTTGTCTACCCTCATTACATTCAAACTGGGACCTGGAAAGTTCTCACTTTCAGATCCCATCCACTCATGCCAATGGAGGGTATGAAGACTGGAGTCGCCACCTAGATAAGGTCTAGGACCTATAAATGATGTCCCTCAACGGAGGAACACTAATGACTCGCGCAAATGGAACGGCTATCTTGTCTCACCAAAGACGGATAAGTGCCAAATTACGAGTTGGGAAGGTGTTAGGCACCCAACTCGCCCGGTTAAACCGGTCTCCCTAAATCCTATCCTTTCCTACAGTTTGTGAATGCTTGGGGCTGTCTAAATACATTACAAGGTAAAAGGGGGAATCCTAAGTTAATTTCTAATTCTTTGTTAATTAAGCATGGCATAAGCTGAAATTAAACAAATTAGACAAGAAAAATAATTATAAAATAAATTAAAGAATTAAAAGAATAGCTTAATTATACATCAAAAGAAAGGAAAAAGATATATAACATATGACCGAGGCGGAAAATCCCAGGCCGCCACGATCCCCGTGCGGCGGGAATCGGGCCAAACGTAGTTCGGGCGGGTGTGTACGTACCAAGTGTGTGCAAGAGAAAAGGGACGCTTCCAAAATGTTGGAGCATCCCAAGCGATGGACGCTCCCATAATCATGGAACACATCCAACGGTGAGAGATGTCCCCACAACATGGACCCATCTCGTGTTGAGGTACTCCCTATCACAAGGAAGTCCCCTCGGCGAGGTAATCCCATAATACATGGAACTTACCTCAATTTGAGTGTGTGTGTGTGAAAATGATGCTCCCAAAATATTGGAACACATCCGAAGGATGAGATGTTCCCACAACAGTGGAACCCATCTCGGTGTACGGGTATTCCCTTCCACAGGGAAATCCCTTGGCGAGGTAATCCCATAATACATGGAACTTACCTCAATTTGACCGGCGTGGAGCGACCAAACTCCCCCCGCAGCCTACGTGCCTCTCAAGACCTCTGCCTCGAGAATGAGGTCAGCGAGTTCCCATGGTTTGACGAGCCATGGACACGCGTGGCAACACTCGGGAAAGGCCAAATGCCCAGCCCCCCACACACGGGGTACACTAAACTCACTACATCCCACATTCGGGATGCCCGGTGGACCGTCCGTCGGACCACCAATCCTATGCAACATCTACCCAATCGCACATTTTCATTAATATATATTTTGATACAACGATTTCCCACACTCTTGGATCCAATCCTAGGGTTGGTGGGCTCGATTCTAAATGGGCCCACGAAGGGCAGCTGAACTCATTGGAGTCCCCTAATCAATCACGGGAAGCAAACATCCTAGCATACATCTATCAAAATTGGATGTCACAGACCATTTGGGGGTATAGATGATGCCTTCAAATTAAATCATACAAATGTTAAGCATATAGGCATGTGATGGAAATTAGATAAAGCATGTGATAAAAACCAAAAATAGAAAGCAACTATATATACATGTGATGTCAGAACAAGGGAACCATCAAACGTGTAAAACATGAAACCATAATGAGAACCGGGATGTATATAAAAAAAAAAGTATGTATTATGTACAATGAAATGACCTACATACCCTACCCGAGATAGATTGATCCTAAGAAATGGCATGAGATGAAAAGATAAAAGAAGACATAAGCACAACACTAAGCCAAACCAGAACCAACTTTGAACTGGACTAACATTAACCAAGTCTAACTCGGGTCAAACAAAACCTAAATCATGCTATACCTAAACCGGGTCCAAAAGCCAAAGCAAAATGAACCAAACCAATCCACTCCCACACAAATCGAACTTGGTCATTAAAAAAACATGGTTTAACCCGAATCGGGTTTGATCTTAATATTTAAACCACCATAAACAGATCGATTCATTTAAAAATACTCGAAAGACAATCCAACGGTTCAAATTCATTTAAGCATCCATGATGAAGATCCGATGGTCAGATTCATTTAAGACATTTAAGGTGAACATCCAATGGTTCGGATCATTCAAAATGATAATCAATGGTTCGAATCATTTAAATCACTCCCAAAGACAATCTAACGGTTCAAATTCATTTAAGCATCCATGATGAAGATCCGATGGTCCGATTCATCTAAGACATTTAAGGTGAACATCCAATGGTTCGAGATCATTCAAAATCACATCTAATGACTATATAAAAATGCACATTAAAAATTTATGATCAATGGATGTACTTTAATCACATCAAAAATTCTAAATCAATGGTTAAGATCAACTCATTAAATCCCAATTATGTGGTCAGATCAAACCTCATAAAATTCAGATCATGCGGTTGGGTCAACCACATTAAAATTTTATCACATGGTCGGACCGATCCAAACCGGCCCTCACTTAGACCCAACCAAACTGGAACTCGTCCTAGATCAAAACAAACAAAAAACAAGCCAACCAATCACTAAATAATAATAATAATAAAAAAATAAATAAAATATACCTGTCGATCGAGATCACTGGCAAAGAGGAAGCTGCTCCTTCTTTCACGGCACGGCTGTGTACTGGCGCCTCCACGGTGGCGGCGGCGGCTATGCTGTCGCCCCTTTCCTTTTTTTTTCTTCCTGGTTTTTTTTCTTTCTGGAGCAGCAGCAGAGCTGCTCCTTCCCCTCTTCGAGGGCAGCGGCTCTCTGCCGCTGCCTTCCTTTCCTTCTCCCTCTCTCTTTCTTCACTTCTTCTTCTTCTTCTTCTTCTCCTTCTTCTTCTTCTTCTTCTTCTTCTCTGTTTCCGTTTTTTTTTCGTTTTTCTCTCTTTGGGCAGCAACAGAGCTGCTCCTCCTTCTCTCTTCGACGGCGGCGGCTCTGCTGCCGTTGCCTCTTCTTCTTCTTCTTCTTCTTCTTCTTCTTCTTCTTCTCTGTTTTTTTTTTTTAATTTTTTTTTTTCTCTCTTTGGAGCAGCTACAGAGCTGCTCCTCCTTTCTCTCTTCGACGGTGGCAAGAGCCGCCGCTGCCTTCTTCTTCTTCTTCTTCTTCTTCTTCTTCTTCTTCTTCTCCTTTTTGATCAGACGGATTTTTCCCCTTTTTTTTTAAACACTAATTAATAACATCTGATTTTTCATTAAAAAAAAAAAAATTATTTTTTAAGGGTAATGGCAAAACTAGGGTGCTGACAATAAGGCTTTAGGTCTTTTTGATAAAAGTTTGGGAATTTTGGGTGGTAAGTGATATTTTTAAAAAATTTGGTTGGTAGGTGATGTTTCTCAAAGTATTTGGGTATTACGTGAAATTTTCCCTAAATTTTACTATAACAATTTGTTTTTATCACTATTTCTTAAGCAGTCATTTTTTTAATTCACTCACAGCTGTTAATACGATGGATGAAATTTTCTGTTGTAGTGACTTCAAATATCCATTTCTTAAGCACCATACCATGATGAAGTGCATTGTAGTAAGTTTACTAATCTATCCTCTCAATTCATTGTAGGAGTTATGTAACCCAAGGTTTCTCACCAAGGACTTAATTAAGTTGGGAAGTTGGTGATATACTTTTTTAGAATTTTGTAATTAATGTATAGTTGAATTTTAGAAAATTTTGGATGTTATTTCTATCAAGTTTTATTTATTATTTTTTGTACAGTAAATTAGCATATGTAACTGAAGTTAAGGCTGGTAATTTAGAATTATATTTCTATTATGTTTTTATAGAGTATAATTATCTTATAGTTTTGACAGGTTTAATTATTATTGATTTTTATGGGCAATTGGTATATATTTAAAAAAAAAAATACATTTATCTCAACAGTATTATATTTCTGTCGGTATAAATAAACATATATATATATATAATATATATATATATATATATATATATATATATATATTTTTTTTTTTTTTTTTTTTTTTTTTTTATAAATAAACATATATATATATATAATTAAATATGTATTTTCTAGATGGAAATTATATTTTTGTAAAAAAAATACTGATTTTTCTTGATGGAATATATTCCTGTCAATAAAAATATTTATTTTTGGCAACGGCAATATAACCCATCGGTAAAGATACACATTTTTCTCAACGGAAATATTATTTCCGTTCGTAAAAACCTATAATTTTACTCGACGGGAATATATGTTCTGTCGAAAACAATGTGAATTTACCCCCATGGAAGATACAACAACAGAAAATACAACGAAAACCATTCCGTTGGAAAAGATCAACGGCGACGGAATGGCCTCGGAATAGCCTTTTCGGCGACGGAAAATTTCCATCACCAAAAATAGGTATTGTTGTAGTGATTATAATAAACACTCTTCAAATACAACTATCAAACAAAAGCAATACGTTTACACAACTAATGGAGAAATGAGCTATACCTTTTCTTTATGAAAATGAGTTTAGAGATACCACCAAAGGTTCTTTTCAAAAGACAAGCAATCAAAAGTCATGCCTTCCCATACACATGTTTGTTGACCATTCAAACATAATAATAGTCATACCAAGTGCCTATTATGATAAGACACACCTCTTCAACAAACAACAAAACTGGTTAAATAATATTTTGAAGCTCTAATTTTAAAATCAATTAATATTCAACACATACCCTTTAGTGGTGTGGTATAGGAGAACTTGTCAGAAGGAAAGAGAGTGAGTAATGTATCAACTAAAATTCTCAACACATATCCTCATTTAGGTATCTGAACGATGTAAGATCATCCTTTTTACCATCGTTGGTGTAAAATTTTCTTGTAATATTTTACATCAAAACAAATGGAATAAGGAAATCAAATTGTTATAGATAATATGAGTAAATTAAACTTAAGCTGCCAACCCACTCACACTCTCAGTAGGCTAGTAGCCATACTACACATTAGTAGCCATACTACACATACATACAATTAGTTTTAGAAACTATAAATTTTTCCTCCTTAAATCTATAACAAAGCTATTTCTTAAAATTGGCATAAAATTTTTGCAGTCCTCAGATGGCTTTTCTTCAAAAACCAAGGAAATTTTTTTATATCTATCATTTGCATCTCTAGATGATCAATGAACTAATTAGCTTTTATGAGTTTGTATAGTTCCCCTTTCTTTTTCACCTTTCCCCCATGAAGTTTCACACATCTAATTATTTTTTTTTTTTAAAATTTCATTCATTACTTTTATTCACCTTTTAATAAATTTGAAATTTCGTTTCATCATCTAGAATTAAAAAAAAATGTCAACTAGACAAGATATTATACTCACCAATATTGATTTCGAAATACAAGTGTGTCAGTTGCCACTTTCTCCCCATCATCATTTCTATACCAATTGTAGAATGCATATGGAATGTCCATAATTGGCTTCTCTGAATGCAAAATAATTTGGTTGCTGGTCTCTATAACTATAGAATTGAAAGAAAATAATCATGAAAAATGATGTAAGTTTGTCATAGATAATAAATGAAGTGGCCTATTGAACCTTCTTTTTTTTGGATAAGTCGATATTTTATTAAACCTAAGACGAGAACACAACACGTAGCCTCTCAAGAGAAAGCTACACACAACCTACCCAAACCACAGCTAGAAGGCTAATGACTCACCCCCCCCCCCAAAAAAAAAAAAAAAAAAAAAAAACCCATAACAAACCTAAAATACAAAAAACCCCAAGGATAAAGGCCCTCAAAACAGAACCAAAAAACAAAACAGAAACCATTCGTGCCAAGACACTACAATAGACAACTGAGCTAACCAACCATAAACATCTTCCCTTTCAACGACAGTAGGAGAAGAAAGGCCAGCACAATAGCATAGAGGGACACCATAATAAAAATTCAACCTGACAAAAACCAACCACAACTGACCCAGTGAACCTGATTTAAGTCAGGGGACCCTCCTAGCAAGCCATTCTAGCTCAAGCCTTTCTTCATCAAACTAGTTGGAGTAAGAAGCCACATCCTTAGATACTAGGATTTTTCCCAAAGGTGATCACCATAATCCGATTGGCCAGGGGGACAGGATCAACGGATCGGGCTCGTCTCAAGTTCACGTTTGAACTTGAGATTGTCCAGTGGGGTTGGATAGATGACACATAGCAAAGAATACATCCAACGATCACTAATAAAACAGTAGTAAATAGAATTAATGAGAGAAGATGTATAGTACATTTCCTAAACCTCGGTGAAATCATAAAAAAGAAAATCTTCTTTGCAACCGTGTTCTTCCTCGCAACCTTCTTCTTCTCTACCACTATAAATCCATGTTAATACATGGTAAGAAAATTTCACTTATATGTCACCTACAAACCAAGAATAATTAGAAATGGCGTGGTCACTTGGATAGATTTTTAACATCAACAAAACAACCAAATAAGCCAGCCAGCATTACGGCTAAGAAAGATCACAACCACTGTGCTATCCATCTTTGACTGGCAGAAATCCATCCACATCTACAATTATTGATATACATAAATGCTCGTATTGCTTAGTTGAATGTTGATAACTCTGCATATGTTCATAATTCGTAGTAATTTTGGTGAATTAGTACTTTTAGTAATCGCAGAGAACTGCTCATACAAAATAGATTCTATCATCACTAGTTCTAAAACCTACCACGAAGAGGTTTGCAAACCTCTAAATCATCCGAGGTTGAGAAGAAGGTAGGTCGCATAAGCCGTACACGGGCAGTTCCTTCTACAAGCCAACTTACATTCTGCCAGACTTATGCTCTCTCGTTCACGAATGCCTGGGATGTATCAGGGATCTTCATGTCCGAGAACCTCAAGAACCCATCATCTACCTCCCTTTGGTAGTCGAACTCTATTTTTCGAACACAACTAGTTGACCCATCTCTCAAATACCAATTATGATTTTCCCTGGGCTCAAAGCCAATTGGGCACTGGTAGCGGCAGCAACGTATTGACATTGCATATACCGTAACCACCACAAGCAAAAGAATGACATCACAAAATTGGAACTCCATCATCTCTAGAGGTTGCAGAAGAAGGCGGGATTTACTCTCCACCATTTCACAACTTCAACAAATATCAGAATACATTTTCTCTTGACCAACCTTCTTTACTACTGTTGTGTTAACGTTTGTTGGATATAATAGGTGCCATGTGTCATCTATTGGACGATCACTAAACAGAGTCTCAAGTTCACATTTGAACTTAAGACGAGCCAAATCCTAGGATCAACAGAAAGGGGCAAAAGGACCTCAACGGAAGATGTAGGACTACAGAAGTTGAGACCCTCACGGTATGTACCCGAAACGGGAGGGCTCGAGGTATTCCCAAGAGGGGAAAAGGAAGTGCCTCGGCCACATTGCGCATGCCGACCAGACGGATGGAGAGAAATCTAGGCCTCTATCAATCCACAGGTGGACGGCAGGGCAGCAGGAGAAAGATCACATGCATTGACCTTACCAACATGCGTGGAAGGAGTAATGGGCTCCTCAGTCCTATCTTCAATGGTAGGCTGAGACCCAAAGCTATCAACCGGTTGAGTAACCAACACCGATCACAGCTCCCTGAAGCGGCATAGGCTAGAGATAGGTGTGGTGGGTAAAACCGAGTTCGCCATGACAACTATAGTATCATGCAGAAGATCAAGATTACCACCTAATAGAGAATCTGATACGTTTCCCAAAAGATCAAAAGAGTTGTGCATCTACAAGGGGTTAGAGTGAATGACACAGATCGAAACAAGATTAGGAATGATCGAGATGGGTTGGTTCAGGGAGAGAGAAGGGTTTGAGTCGCAAGGGATTTTGACATGGTCAACGTAGCAATCAGGTAAGCTATTAATCTTCTGGTCAATAACCCTACCCGACTATTGGGAAAGAGAGGGGTGGTTCCAAGGTCTAGTAAAATCTTGACTCGTCTTATTCTCCCGTCTGCGGCTCCTTTTCCTAACTTTACCAACAGCCACCTGCTGGTCTTCAATAGGAAAAAGTTTCAAATCTGGGATTATCTCTCCACCTAATCCATCTTCGATGGGACCTCTCCTGAACGTACAGCCCGATCACTTGAGTTCTCATGCATCAAAGAATAATCCATGGCCTCAGGATTTTTCGAACATACCTTATAATTTTTTAATTATGGTTTACCAAACAGGAGGCCCCCCTCATGGCCAAAAAACTTATAGAACAAGAAATTGGGGGGGTTCATTCATAAAGAACTTTTTAGTAAAAATCATTGCCCTCTCCGCCCTCCTCTTGGCGCCCCCCTTCGCCCCCTCCTGGCGCCACCCCTTGCTTCGCCCAGGTGCCCCCTCCAAGCAGGGCACCCTCCGCCACCCCCTCCGGGTGCCCCCCATTTGAAGCCCCCGACCCTCTTAGGGCTCTAGGAGGTGGTGCACCCAGTGAGCCTACGCCTCCTCTAGAAGCCCTCCCCCTCCGCCCCAACAGGGAGCCCTCCTGCTTAGGGGGCCTCATCCGCCTTCAGGCTCCCCAGCCTCCACCCCTCCTGGCTCATTCCCGCCACTGCTGCCTATAAGTGCCCCCCATGGTGCCCCCTTTGGGAGCCCCTCCGGGCAATGTGCCCTTCACCAACACAGCCTTTGGGCGCTGCCCCTCCTCCCTACTCGCCTCGCCCCCTACGGGCATCCCCTGGCTCCTTCTCCTAGAGCCCCCTGCCCCCTTAGGGTAATCAGAAGTGGTGCCCCCCTGTGCGCCTTTTCCCCCTCTGGGCACCCTCCCCCTCTACCCCCATCGGGTACCCCTGCCTCCTCTCCCTCTGCCCCTTCCTAGCACCCTCCCGCCCGGGGTGCTTGCTTCTCCTCTCGGTGCCCCCTGCAACCTCTGGGTGCCCCCTCCCCATCTAGGGCCCCCCGCACCCTCCGCCCCCTCAGGCGCCCTCCGCCCCTTCTGGGCACCCCCCCACCCCCTCCAGGTGACCCCTACCCCCTCCGAGAACCCCCCACCCCTCTGGGCGCCCCTCGGCCCTGTGCCCCGTTCGAGCCTCTAAGCGACCCTTCCTCTTCCCCTTCCTTCCCCTCAGGGTGCCTTCTTGCCTCCTCCCCCTTCACCCCCTCCGGGAGGCCTTCCCCTTCTACCTCCTCTGGGAGCCCTCCGACGGCTCCGGGCACTAGAAGGGGAGGGAGCCCTTTGCCCCTTCCGAGTGCCCTTGGATTTTTCCAGGTGCCTTCCTGCCTGGGGCACCACTGCAGCCTCTGGGTGCCCCCCGCCTCCGGCACTTCTGGGTGCCCCCTGCCTCCTCCACCTTTGGGTGCCCTCCCCCTCTGCCCCTTCTGAGAGCCCTTCGCTTCTTCCAGGTGCCTTCTCGCTTGGGGAGCCTTTCCCCCTCCGCCCCTTCCGGGAGCCCTCCCGCCTGGGGAGGCCTCGCCACATCTGGGCTACTCCCACCTCAGCCCCTTTTTGGGGCAATCCCACCTCAACCGCCTCCGGGTGCCCCCATGGTACCCACTCCGGGCAAGGCCTATCCACCCCTACGGGTGCCCTTCTAGCCTATACTGGGAGCCCCTCCTCAGCTCCCTTTGGGCACCCCCTGGCTCCCCCTCCAGGAGGCCCCCTGCCCCCTTTAGGCACCCGGAGGTGGCACCCACAGCTCTCCTCCGCCCCCTCTGCCTCCTCTAGGCGCCTCTAACTCTTCCCCCTCCGCCCCTTCCGGATGCCCTAGCTTCCTCCCCCTCCACCCCTTCAAGGCTCACTTTCGGGTGTCCTCATGCCCCTTCTGGGAGCTCTCTAGTCCCCTCTTTCTGTGCTTCTCCCGCCCCCCAGACGCCTTTCCTTAGCCCCGGGCACCTACCCACCTCCCACTAGGGTCCACCCCCCCATGGGGGTCCCCTACCCCTACCCCCATCCCCTACCCCCCATTGGCTCTCCTCACCCCCTTTGGGGAGCCGCTCACTCCAAGCACCCCTCAGCTCCTGAGGGGTGCCCCACGTCCCCCACTCTAGGCACCACCCACTCACCCACCACCAGCCTACTCCCAAAGGGTGGCCCCTAATGGGCTCCCATCCACCCCCTCCGGGTGGCCCCTCCCCTATCGGGCCCCTTTCGGGTGCCCTTTAGCCTGGGGTGCCATCTTGCTTGGGGCACCCCCTACTTACTCTGCTGCCCACTCTAAGAGCCACCCACCTGCCCCACAAGGGCACGCTCCACCAGCCAGCCCATTAAGGGCACCACCAGCCCCCCAAGGGCACCACCAGCCCCCTCCAGGTGGCCACTGCCCCTTTTGGGCTACCCTGGGCTGGCCCCTACCCCTTCTTGGTACCCTCCACCCCCTAGGTGACCCCCTCCCCTCTAGGCTCCCTCCACCCCCCTCCAAACTCCCTCTACCCCCTCCAGGTGCCCACCCAACCACTCGGAGGGCCGGCCCCACTCCTCCACCCCCTTTGGGTCACCACCATCCATCCCCTTAGAGCACCCCTTCCACCCCCTTAGGGCGCCCTCCCCCAGCCTCTTCTTGGCCTCCAGACACTCCCACCCCTACCTGCCCCCCACTGGCTCCCCCTCCCCCCACGAGTACCCCCGCCCCCTCCGAGCCCATGGGCACCCCTCTTATGGGTGCCCCTCCCCCCTCCCAGCCTTCCTTTTCTCCCTCCGGCCTCCCCTCCACCCCCTCCGGGACCCCTCCGCCCCCTCCAAGCTCCCTCCACCCCTTCCAGGCGCTCTCCCCGCTAAAGCGCCCCCTCCTGGTTCCCTCTGGCCCCTCCGGGCACCTTCCGCCTCCGCCTCCTCCAAGCGCTACCCCTCCGCCCCTTGTGCCTCCTCCAGGCGCTACCCCTTTGCCCCTTGTGCCTCCTCCAGGCGCTGCCCCTCCCCTACTTTCCCACCCTTCAGGGAGGGCACCCTCTGCCACCCCCTGAGTCTGTGCAGCCCCTGCCTCCCCCTCTGGTAGCAACCTCGCCTCCATCCACTCTGGGCACCCTCCCCTTTCACCCCTTCTAGGTGCCCTCTAGCCTGGGGCACCTCCTGTGCCTCGGGGTGCCCCCACCTCTGCCCCCTTTGGGCCCCCCATGGCACCACCTTCAAGCGGGGCACCCTCTGCAAACCCAGCCTCTGGGAGTAACCCCCTTCCTTCGGGCACCCCCCTCTACCCCCTCCTGGCACCCACCTTGCTCCCCCTCTGGGAGCCCCCCGTCCGCTCTAGGAGCCCCCGCCTTGCCCCCTCCTAAAGCAACCCCTCACTCTGCCCCCTCCAGGTGCCCTCTACCCCTTTCGGTTGCAGGGCTCCACCTTTGCCCCTTTTGGGTGCCCTCCCACTTTGCCCCTTCTGGGCACCCCCAACCCCTTTGGACACCCTTTGTCCTCTCTGGAAGCCCTCTACCCCCTCCAAGGTGCCACCCCTTTGCCACCTCCGCCCCCTTTGGGTACCCCTCCACCCCCTCTTCCCCCTCCAGGCACCCTCGACCCCCTCCCGGGCTCCCCTCCGCCCCCTTCGATTGCCCTCCACCCTTCTAAGAGTAGGGCTCTACCTCTACCCCCTCTGGGCACCCTCCTACTCTGCCCCCTTTGGGCACCCTCCCCCTTCGTCCCCTCTGAGTGCCTACGTGTCTTCCCCCTTTGCCCCTTCAGGGTGCCCTCCCGCTTGGGGCACCCTCTCACTTGGGGCACCTTCTAACCTGGGGCACCTCTGCCACCTCCAGGAGCCCCTTAGTGGTGCCCTCCGCCCCCTCTAAGATCCCTCCGTCCCCTTCCCGATGCTCTCTGCCCCCCCCGGCCACCTTCCCACCTCCGCACCCTCTAGGCATCCCCCAGCCTCTACCCCCCTCCCAGCGGCCTTTTCCTTCACCCCCTCGGGGCCCCCCTCTCTACCCTCGCTCCCTCCGGGCACCCCCGCTCCCCCTTTACCCCTCCAAGCGCCCCCTACTCCTCTTTCACCCCTCTGGGAGCCCCTCACTCTGGCTTCCCCTCCGGCCGCCCCTGCTTCACCCCTCATGGTCCCCGCCTCTAGGAATCCTAAAGGACAACCACCCCCCAACTTGACACAAAATGTCTCCCACCTCCCTTGTTTTTGAAAATATTCCTTCTCATTCAATTTGGTAATGAAATTCATCATTACCAATGTTTTTAGGAGAATAATACCCTCTAAATTAAAAAAAATTTCAAAAATCCATAATATAATTTAAGAAAAAAAATTGAATTGAGACGGCTGCTCCCTGTTCGTCCAGTACTCGCTGGACAGGAATCGAAGAAGTCTAGACTCCGAACAAAATCTTTTTTCAACTTTAACTCGAAAATGCAAGAAATCTCGTAAGGAACTCCTTCTAAAATCACCCATTTGAATCCCTTAAAAATCGCAAGAGAAATCGTTCACTTCCCATCTGAAACCCTTCTCCTCAAATCGATTGGTTAACCATTTGCAGTCATCTTTTACCAAAACAAAAAAAAAAAAAAAAAAAAAAAACAAAAAAAAAACCATTTGCAGTCGTCGGACGACTGATAGTCTTCTCAAAATGGCTTCAATAGTTGCAGTAGAATCATTGTTTCATGCCTTTTGGAAGAATAGAGAAAGGATATGCTTTTTGTTCCTTTCTCAAAAAGGAAAGATGGAGAGTAAGCGATGTATATAAATGGCAAAATTGATAGAGAGGCTACTTTTAACCTACGCTTGATAGAGAGGTTGCTTCTTATAGTTTGGCGGATTGGTTAACGGTATGGTCATTGATATATACGGATCCCTAAAATCATTTTCAGAGTATCCCCGCTTACTATAAAAGGAAAGATCTTTAACTAACTAAAAGGAACCATCGGTTCACTGGACAACCGTCCATGGTAACAAAAAAACACAGGGAAAAATATGCTTTTATATGTACTGCATTGAGCAAAAACATTTTTGTGGGATAAACTATTCGTGTTTGCAACCTTCTCAAATGATTCATTCACTGCAAAGTTGGATTTATGAAACTCAGCTATCAGATTGTTCGTTAAAAAGGGGGAAAAAAAATTAAGAAATGGGAGGTTAAGATTAGGATCTCACAAATGATGAAAGCCATGGTTCTCAAACCACCCTTATGCATTGTAGAAGAAATTTGAGTCATCTTCGGAGAGAGTCCTGTGAACTCCTCGTCCATTTCTCTTTCTTTTCCGTCCTCTGCAACTACTGTGGCTTCAATTCATACAAAGAAGAAGAGTGGAAAATGGGAAGAAGAAGAAGAAGGGGGAGATTTCTGAGGTGATTATTGGAGACTGAGCTTTATTGTTTATAATATAAAGATAATCGTTCTGGGAGTTCTTCGTGAATTTGGTTTACTTTTTTTTTTCTTTCCCTTTTGAAGGTAGTGTAGAAATTTAAATTCCCTCTTCTCCCCATCTCAATCCAATTCAAGTTTTATTTAGATTTGGCTATAGACCCTTCTAATATTGAAGATTGTTTTTTTAGGTATTTATATTAGTTAGGTTTCTGGGTTTCTTCGATGTTGAGAAGTACCAATGACGGTGAATATGGTGTCGGTGTTCTTTGTCTTCAACCCATCCTACTTCAAACCCTCTCTAAAACCCTTCCCTTCTAAAACACTTTCAACCTTACCTAAAACCCTTACTCTCTGAACGTCAAAGAAATCAACCTACAAATTGACATCTCTCTCTCGAAGCCCCTTCTATTTGCATCATCGTCCTTAGCGTTGGAGAGTTTAGCTTGAGTGCAAGCCAGTATCTTCGCGAAAAGGACCTTGAACTCAATTTTTTTTGTTTCTTAAATTATATTATAGATTTTTAAAAAAGTTTTTTTTTTTCAATTTAGAGGGTATTATTATCCTAAAAACATTGGTGATGATGAATTTCGTCACCAAGTTGAATGAGGGAAAATATTTTCAAAAGCAAGGGAACTGGGAGAAATTTTATGTCAAGTTGGGGGGTGGTTGCTTTTTAAGATTCCTGGAGGGGGAGAGGGAGAAATTTTCCCAAAAAAAGAAAAAAGAAGGGAAAATACAAACTTTTTTTGTTGAGAGGGTGTGCTTTGAATGTACATGCTGGTCGCTTTTGGTCTTTCCCAGTATTATTCTTATGTCTGAAATTAATAGGAAGAAATTGAGCCCATCAGTTTAAGAAAAAATATTAAAAATAAAATTAGGAGAAGTTAAGCATTCCATTTCAAGTGATATGATAAGACTAAACATCTATTTCAAAGTGAAAAGTATACTTAGTTCTTTGGGCCCTGTGTGCTGTCTATTAACTAAGACTAAATTTTTTTATATGGGTGATTTAGTCTTAAACTGATGGGCTCAAAGTGAAAAGTATACTTAGTTTTTTTATATGGGTGATTGTCTCCAGGTCATTTTGCTTTGCTAGATGACTTGTAGTTGGTTTCATTAAAGTTGAGCTCTTGGGGAAAGATCCTTTGGCTGCATGCTTCATTTTTTCTTTTGGAATATCTTCAGCCATGTGATTATAAAATGGTAGCCCTAGAGAAACAGAGAAGAAGATAAGGAGAAGGTTCATTAATTTCACTTGAATTCACATTATTTTCTTTCACATAAGGTAAACCATGGTTCAGTAAAAAGAGTGACAAAACAATTGAACTTGATTATGAAATTAATCAAACATGTTAACATAAAAAATTTACAAACAGAAATGGCACCTGTTAAGTGCCTGAAGACTCCCTCATTATTCCATTCATGATCTAGCAAAAAAACATAAATATTAAAAAAAATAATAACAATAATTACAAGAAAATCTGCAATCCTTCTAAAGCATTGGTCATCAATATTCTAGGGGCTCAAGATTTTAATGATGATGTTAAGGTATGCCAACCTCTTCAATTTTCTCATCTAGCATGCTCGAATTGAAAACAAAAGGGTTTGCAAAAGATCTTTGTACTGAAATAATAACTAAGACTAAATTTTTTGGCTGCAAACCATCACCCATATAAAAAAAGTGGTTTGTCATCCATAATTTCCTCTTATTATTTATTTATTTTTTTTTTTTGGGGGGGGGGGGAGGTCTTCAAATGGGTAGGACTAAGTGAGAAAGGTTTATTTAATGGAAAACATAGAACATAGTGGGATATTGAAAAATTCAAAAAATATGTCCAAGTAAATTATTCATCTAAGTTCCATGTAAAACTGAAAACTTTTTACAACTGAAAGATCCTCTTATATGTCTTTTTGCAAAAATCTGAGCGAATACTAGTTTTGTATAATTTGAAATGTAAGTAATATTGCAAATCACATTTTTTAAACAATTTTCTAATGATTGCATTAGAGAGTTTACTTGTTTAAGAATGAATCAATTAGAGCTACAAAGCCCATTTTGAAATGTATTAGGTATATGCAGTTTTTTAGATTAAAGCAGAATAAAAAATTCGAACCATTGCTTGAGATGAAATTTAGTATGAATGTGTATATCTTGAACGAACACAACCTGAATTATTAAATGGAGATGAAATGTTCATGCTTAAGAATTGTAAATACCTTGGTTACTTTCATCTAATGCAAAGCACTTTGGACTAGTGCCAACATCTGAACAATTGGCATTAAAACCTCTGTTTTCCACAAGGATGACCTTGTTCAAATTCAACTTCTCTGCGAAAGCTGAAAATAAAAAAGGAATCAGAATGTGAATCAGTTCCCACAGATAACCAATATCAATGTCTATAAGAATAATGAAGAGGAGAAGTGAGTATCGATGAGATATTTGCACCTAATTACATGTTCTGAATTGACCCGAAAAAATGTGCTTCCACTCAATAATACTATCAGAGTTCATATAAAAATATAAACTAAAATTGTAGTTTCTGCTTTATGGTTTCAAATTAAGGGATCAAAATTTGTTAGGTGTAATGCTGCAAACTAATTATTTATTAAAAAAAGCAACAAACTATTTGGTTAATCGAAGAGTAACTTGGACACCTGGTGAGTGAAGTCTCTCAATAAACAACATCAAGATAAAGTTAACTCAATCCAAAAAGAATAGTCGGTCCCCAAAACTATACAAAAAGTCAACCTTCACAACTCAATTCCTTAAACCATTGACCACAAAGAGATTAAACTAAAACGGCAAGGGAGCTGTTAGGAGGTGGCTAGAAAACAACAGTAAAAGACCAGAGCCCGATCACAAATGCTTAAAACAATCAAAATGGAGAATAGAAACAAGACCAAGATAAAAAAAAAAAAAAAAGCAAAGGACAATAGAACCATTTCTGCACACAAAGGATTAAGAAAACAAAAAGATTAAAAATAAAAGGGAAATACTCACGAGAAGGAGGATAACTTCTAGCTGTCTCAAACCATAGCTTCGCTTCTCGAGCTTTCACAAGGTTTTCTTTCATAGTGAAATTGAAGTATCGACAGCGTCGAACTCATATTCGAAATCAATTTCCACAGGTGAAAACCTTCCTTCAAAGACATCTTCCATTTCTTCATCCATCTCTCTCTACAATGTGACCTATGATCCTGGATTCATTTTAAATCTAAAGAAATTGGAAAAAGAAGAGATCTGAGCTCATGAGAGAAAAGGGGTTTCCTAAGCGAAGAGGGTTTTAAGCCAGAGACGTCCAACTGCAGCAGTTCTTCATTTCCAAATCTGTTTCGGCATCGTTTGCTCGAATATTTCTCAGTGCAATGGCAACATTTTCCTTTTCAATTTCACTACCGAGATCGATTTTGGTATTCTCGATCCTCTCTGCTTTTAATTCTATTGTTTATTTCTGTCTGATCCGACAATGATGAATGCTGGAGAATATTTCTTGATCATCTCCTTCTATAAATGTGACCTATGATCGAATCCCTTTGAAGAACAAGTAGTGCGATCTGTTTTGAGTTTATATTCAATTATCTCTGGTGGAGAACAAAGGAGTTGTAGATGTCAGAGTGGAATTATCAGAACCGTCTTGCTTATTGTTTTGTGGAGTAGAGACTTGATTTCTCACCAAAATTGATGAGTCTCCAGTGGAAAATCTGAAGTTGAAGACCGGATCGGGTGATGGAGTTTCAAAGGCCGGGAAAGGTAAAGGAAATGCAGCTTCTGGTTCCACAGCGATCTCGCTTTCTGAAAGCTTTCAAACCTCTCCTTAAGAAAAACATCAAAGTTTCCTCAAATCTAGGGAATTATCCAAGAAATTGTATACAGAGAGAGATAACGGAGTAGTAAATTCTCATGCAATCAGGAAGAATGAGTCTACTTGGAAGATTTCTTGCACTGAATAGCTTATTGGATTGAGAAACCAAAATTTATATCCACCTGCTGATGATTCATTGGTAAAAACAACGGAGGAAAATAGAGTCCTGATGTCGAAAGTTTCAGAAATTTCACAAAATTACATTGAGACGAATTTATCTGTCCCCAATTCAAAGTCCCATTGCAAAAGACTTCAACTGTGATGTCAAGTTAACTTGTTCAAAAAATCTCTTGTCTGAAGACGATTCATGTAGTTCAACTAGCCATGAAATGACAATATCAAATCTCGACTCAGAGCTCTCTCCAACAAATTCTGATGGGGAGTTCTCATACAGCTGTCTATAGCTTCGCGTTGAGTCTCCAAGCGGCTTTTCAGAACGATCATATAGAAATTCTAATCTATCACCTTGTTTCTCCTAATTTCTTTAATTATCACAACAATTCTAAAAACCAAACTCTCGTCCTAATGGCAAAGCGTCTTCAAGAGTTGAGGATGAGAATCTCAATGAGTTTACATTGTTGAGGTTCGAAAACGAGGAACATGAAGAAAGCTACGGAAGTTTCAGATACAGAGAGAGAAGAGCGAAGGCCAGCTACCAAAGAAGAATAAAGAAGAAGATAAAGTTGCAGCAAAGGTGAGTAAACAGACTCCATACGAAAAACAAACAGACTCCATACGAAAAACAAAAACCGGAAGAGGATTCCATTGATTCAACGGTTTTATTCATTTTCCAAGGTACTAAATGACAATTTGTCCTTTCTACCAAAAAAAGAAAATGACGCATTTCTTCTTTCTAGTTTATTGTGGTCCTAAGGTTACGTTACTAAATGTAAATGTACATAAGAAACCAACCGGATAATAACTCATTAACCCTGTCCTTTAATATATATAGAAAACGAAACAAATCTAACCAACCCAACAATGGAATTATAAGAACCCACTAAGACAGCCCGATAAAAATCAAAATCAAACCAGATCAAAACCAAACCTTTTATTAACTATTTATTCTCCTTTACTCTCCTCTCGAGGAAGAGGGGCCATCCACTTGGGATGCACAATTACATATCCTGATCCTACAGTGAACGTTGTAGCACCCAAAATGAAGTCTAACAAGGAGGCCAAGAGTAGCAGGGCATCAACCATTGGGCCAAGTATTTGGCAGATCTTCACCTTGAGCTTCATGGGATTAGATTAGAATCCAAGAACATTAAAGAATTACTATTGACATTTAACATATGATGGAGGTTTGGTCTTTTAACTCATTTCATGTCTCATATTCATTCATCGCATTCATGTAAGGTGAAGAAAAAATTTCTCCACTAAATTTAATTTAGGGATCTTAAGAAAACAACTACAAATTATAACGCTAGTCTTCTCCTATGTACATGGTCAAGTTGTGATTTTATGTAACATGGGTACTACGCATGTACATCCACAAGATCTTGTAAGAAAACTGGGCTATGCTAGGGCAGTTGTAGGGTATCCTAGATTCAAATTCTCTCATGCCCCTCATGTTGGCATGAGGTAATCCAGTGGCTGTCATCCACTGTGTGCAATACATCGGTATGTATGCACAATAAACTACAGCCACTAGATTTTCTCATGCTAGCATGAGGGGCACGAAAGGATTTCTATTCGAGGTATTCCTTCACGGCTCAGCAAAGACCAAACCATAAGACAAGGAGAGAGAGAGAGAGAGAGAGAGAGAGAGAGAGAGAGAGAGAGAGATAGAGAGAGAAAGAGAGGGGTTGTAGGGGAAGGCACTAACTAGAAAGTACCCTTATCTTCCATATCTAAGTTGGGTCCCTTGTACGTACTTCCTCATTTTACCTTCTTCCTTATCAATCGATCTAAGGAAGAAGGTTTATTTATGGTTTCCCTATAAACCCTACTCCTCCTTCAACTACAAAGAAAGTTTAAACCAAACCTTCTAAGATGAACTCATAATTATGGTGATGGACCAAGTTGCGATCCTCAGTTTCAGCACCAAAACCCATTCTAACTTGGAAACGATCGAAGGCCACATGATTCCAAGATTCAGATCTTCCTTTTCATGATAAATTTGATGGAATGTTTCACAGTGAAAGGATTGATGGAAACCAATAGGTAGGCATTTGCCATCTAGCCCTGGAGAATCATTAGCTTCTCTACTGCTTCTTCCAACTTCCAATTCATCATCCATGGGAGTGGAATGGACAAGTAGACATGGTCAAGGGAAGTTTTCAATGGACATGTTCTGTAGGGTCTGTATTGGGGAAAGTGGGTGAGGTGCATGTCTTATGACCTCAAAATTAATTTCCTTGTTGTAATTAATCTCACCTAAACCCACAAGTTCAGACTTCAGATCATGACTTGCATGTACTTGTATCTTTCTTGATATTTCTTCACCATTGATGTAGTGTGGGACCTACCTTTGGAATGTAGGATTCGCTGGATATAGACGATGATGGGAGCCCAAGGAGGATACAAGTACATGAAGGTGAACTATTCTCAATCCCCACGGCTTTGGATATGGGTGTTTTGGATACAATCTTAGCAAGTTTAACCTTTTCCCATTAGGTGCCTAAATTTTAAAAATTTTCAATGAGCCCCGATGAAGCCTAAATTTTGATAAAATATTTAGAACCATGGGTGGAGAATATCACAATGTGGCATGAGTTGTATTTGTTGAAATCAAACCCTAAACAGTTAACACGATGCAGAAAAATAAAACTAAACAAAAAGAAACAAATACACAACGCAAAGCTTTATGTGGTTCAACAGAGATTTCATGCCTAGGTCCATGGTGAGATGAGATTTGCTTCACTATCAATGGAGAATAGAATTATAATGCTTGTCCTCACGTCTCTCATCTTATTATAGAGAAAAACATCGCTATATATTTACAGCAAACCCTATACATGCATATTTACCAAAATACCCTTCGAAGTTAACCCACAAACCCATACGACAGAATACATGACTACTCCCAACATTTTTTTTTCTCGTGATGCTGAATGGAATTGAAATTTTGTAGACATTTAGACCACAAAGTCTCTTGCTCACATATGAAGTTTCAACCCAGATGAAATTTGCCGGTACATAACAAAAACTTATGACTACCAAGAGAAACAAAGTTATTAGAGACCGTATGGACATACAGGGGAGGGAATGCCATTAATTATTGGGATTACATGCAAATGAATGATTGAAATTGGGGCTGCAGTTTTACAGGTGGCTAATCCAGGTCATTATTTCCCTACATATCCAATGGTCAAAATTACCAAACCACCCATCCACGGAACAAAATTAGCCCAGTCCATCTACAAAACTATCTCAATTACATTGTATCAAAGACCAATTTTCTATAAAACTCAAAAGGAAAATTATAGTCCGTCAACCAAGGGAGACATACATATCCCAAAACCCAAAAACAAAAATAAAAATCAATAGGAATAAAGCTAGCAGATGAAGCTTAAGAAGAGGAAAAACAAAGGTGCAATATGGGTAACATGCATGTCTCCTAAAGATTTGGTTGGAATTGACCTAATTCGGTTAAATAAAAAATTGTGTTAGAAGTTGGAAACACCTAAACCTAATCTAATCATATTGGTATACCCTAAATAGGAAGGTATTGGGTTGTTAACAAGAATATATATCTATGTGGATTAAGCTCCTCTCAAGTTCAACCGCCCCTCAAGTTAAGATCTAGCATAGAGTTTACTATGTGTGCAAATCAATGTATTGGAATGCACAAAGGATTGACTCCAGCTGTTGAATCTCAACTTGAGGGACAACTGGACTTAAAAGGAGCAGAATCCATATTGATGTCCTAACTATTGTTGAAAATCAGAATGGGTTGGGCCATATATGGTGGGATAGTCTGTGCTAGGTTTGAAACAGCTCAAGTGCCCAACCTCAAGATAGAAGCGGCTTTAGGTTAGGGTAGGATCAAACCATCCTAATTATAGGACTTCATTTTCACTGTAGATAAATGTAATGTAGATCTCGTGATCATAAACAACGCCCCACAATTTATATAGGTTGGTAACAACTGAAACCTCTTTTTATTTTTATTTTTTATTAATCCAAGTTTATGTTTATTTGAGCCTTTAATTTTATTGGTAAATCAATGACATGAAGCAATTTAAAAAATAAATCAATTGTTGCACAAGGGAATTGAAATTAAAGGTCCAATCAATCAAGTTCGGATCAGTGGCATGTACATGTACACTCCATGAGATCCCATCACTGTCACATGTGGTGTGGGACCCACCTCTATAATGTGGGACCTATTAGATATGGATGGTGATGGGATCTCAGGGAAGATACAAGTACATGTAGGTCGAGTCCTCTTAACTACATCACTGCCTTGCACCATTTCCTTTCCATTCCCACACCCTCAGCGGGTAATCATTGTGTGTGGGAGAAAGTTGTGAGTTTAATCTCACACTGACCAAATAATCTACAATCCCTCCTATATACTAAGGAGTGGTGGTTCGAGTCTCTGCACCAATTAATTTGAACTTTTAAAATGAAAACTTTACATATTAAAACTCAAGAATCCTACTACCACTTTAAGTTACCTAACTCTTACATTAAATCTGATAATTAAACTATTCTCATTTTTCCTGTCAGAAGACTATGAACCTGAAAAAGAAAATCTAGACTCATTATGAGAGATCAAACACATGAAGCTCCTAACCCGCCATATTAAAACAAGGAATCCAATAATAATCTTTATACACATGCATTCACCAATGATAATTATAGTTGTTTTCCTCATCCCTTTTATTAAAATTTTAAATGTTTAAGTTTCAGTACACCAATACAAAACTGTGAAGCCGGCACCGCCATCGGTGGTGTTGATGGCTGCAACAACCTTTAATCCTCATTTTTTTTGGTAAAGAGAGAATCTATTGAGAAGAACTGAGAGTAACCAAGGCTTTATTTACATCAACTCCATGAAGCCAAGGAGTGGAGAGCGGCCAATCAACCAACCCCAAAATAGTTGAGGCCTTCTTGGCAAGGATATGAGCTACAATGTTTGCTCCCCTTGGAATAAATGAAAACCTTTCAGCCTCATTAACCTTTCACTATTGAGAACCTTTAATTCCATTTTAGTGTAACATTAAAATTGTATGCACAATGTATTGGATAAATTATATATTCTTTCCCCTTACGTGACGCTTTTCTCATGTGATTAATTAACCTTCTTTTTTCACTTCGCTTATATTGGATAATTTATATTTCCTTCTCACTTACGATCATTGCATAGTAATTAGGTCCATAAGATCCAATCAAAGATGATTAACCCAAGTTAGGTCTAACTCACTACGGAACTGTGTTGATTCATCATGGATTGCATGATTAGTGAGCTATGGGCCACTGTACGCATCACATGCTAGAATTAATGCTTTGTAGGGTCATTCCTGTGATAAAAATAGATTGAGAAATGATTATATTTTATGAACTTTTTTAGTAACACTATTAAAGGACATATCTTATTTAACATGTAAAAATACTTAGGGGTCATGGTTCAAGTTATCGGTTTTGGATCTGATTGATCTTCGATTCAAGTCATGTGTCAATTTTCCGTTGCATCTGTTATAGGCATTATTGTCTCCCCAATCAGAATCTAGAAGGCTACATGTGTCAGCTCAATGTTCGAGCTTCCACATCTCTTGGACTGTAAGATCCGTGCGTGTAATTTTTGAGGACAAAATTTCTATTAAAGGTGGTAGAGTTGTAAGACCCGCATGCTACAAATCCGGTTTAACCTTACATTCTCATGTCATGACCATTCTTTCCATCATAATTGACTCAAGGAAACCAATTGTATGAAGAAACCACAAGATGAGGTAAGCAATAAGTCCAATTTAGTTGGTATGATTGGCTGTTTAAGTTTGTGTGGAAGCAACCAATCAAAAACTAAAAACTAGTAAATTTTGGGCCTATGGTGGTAGTTTTGAGGGTTAAGAAGGCACCTATGGTCGACCATAGTGAGAGCGTATGACCTATGGTCACATGTTTTGGTGGCATGGTTGATGGTTTATGCGATCGTATGATCGATCGTACGAACCCAGAATTGACTCTGTGTTTAGAAAACTTTCCTAATTTGAGGAGGACTCTTTCCTAATTAAAGTGAGACTTTATATGGAGGTTTTTACTCTATATAAGGGACATTCCTTAGCCTCTCTCACTCTTTTAAAATTCATATTAAAACTCTAAACCTAAGAGAGAAAGAGAGAGAGGAAGAGAAGGAGAAAGGAGATTTGGAAAAGAAGGTTGAGAGGAAGGTTTTGCAGAAAAGAGTTTTATCTCTCTACAACAAGCTTAAGGTATGGACGTATGGTTGCAGCTATGGTCGACCATAGGATGAGAAAAGAGCCGATCACAGTCATTCGGAAAGAATTCAGGAAACATACGATCGTAGGTATGGTCACATGTAATGCCACCATAGGGTATCGATCGTATGTCCTACGGTGGCATATATTGCGACCATAGGATCGATCATAGCATCGATCGTAGGAAAACAACAAACATATTTTAAGACCAAACAAGGTTTTTGACTACTGTAACTTGGTAAACTTGAACCCTAACTTACATACATTAATTGTTTAGGTTCCTAATAGATTCAAAGTGACTTCCAAAGCTTGGGAGAGGAACAAGGAGAGGAACAAACATCAATCAAAGGTGAAGGGACAAGACCTAAACTAATTGGATAATAATAAACTGTTTCTTTTATTGAGTCCAATGCCATGATTGATTCTATGCTTGTATGCATATAATGTGCATCTCACATATCATCCAATATTTCTGTTACTATTGCTCATGCATATTTAATTCTGTTTATTTATAACATGATGATGATGATGCTAGGAATAGACATGTGATTGTATGCGTGTGGTTGGTGTGTTGGATGCTAGTGGAGCATCAGGGGGAGGGCGTGGCATGGGGTCTCTGACCTCGTCACTAGACTCTAACTCTATCTCTACTCAAGTCTTGCTCATTGACATAGTAGTATCGCCATTACCTTAGTAGAACTATTATGTCGTAGGGCATCCGGGGAGGTGGTCTCGGACCGTGTGATCTCTGACTCTGTCGGGGGGCCTTAGCTCTATCTCTTTGGACGTATTGAGGGATGCTGGGGTGAGCCTTGGATACATTGTATGGAATTAGGATTGGTTAGTTGCGAGCCTAGTTTGCAAGCCCTCGCCAGCAGGGGCTTACGTGTTGGTATGGATAGGGCATCAGGGGAAGTGTTGGTGGTGTTTGATCCGGACACTTTAGCTCTATCTCTATTCCATGGTGTGTGCATGTGGGACAACAATGGTGTTTAATCCATTGGACAGATTCACACACTCGTAAATAGAGGTGTGGGGGCCACCAAACCTTTCTATAGCATATTGTAAACTTAAAAATCAGACCAAAGATATGAATTGAATGCATGCATATGTTTGTTGCATTGTTTTTTTCACTCACTAAGCTCAAGTTGGAGAGTTGACCCTCGCGCATGCAATTCTTTTTAGTTTCTAATGTTGCAGGTGTTACGGTTGAAGATTATATGAATACGCCAACGTATGGAAATGCGGTGGCTATAGATGTGCAAGCTGTGGATGACAAATATGGCTCGTCAAGCTAGTATTTCAACTATGTTTACGCTTAGTGGTTAACTTTCTTATTGTGATACTTGTAATCAGTATTAATTTTGTTTTGGTTACTTGAAGATAACTTGTTAAATGTTTAATTATCACTGTAGACTCTCAATTCATTATTAATAAGACATTTGCTATTTATTTATTTATTTACTCTGATTATTATTATGGAATGTGTTTTGGTTTAACATGGTTGGCATAGCTTATACGAGATCCTGGTTTGAACTGTTGGTTCTCATGACGGTTCATTACACCACTGGTTAGTCCAGAATTAGGGTGTGACATGGACCATCATAATGGTCTGCATGCACTTCTCCTAAGTTTTATCTATACTCAACCAGCATAATTGAATGTGTGCTGCATTTAACGGGTAATAGCCGACATGTTGGATGTAACTAACATACCAATAATTCCACCCTGACCTTACAGACGACATGTTTGACGTAAACAACGGAAGAGTAAATCCATTCAATGACAAATCTGACTTTGCACCAGCCGACGCCATTCATTATATATACACCGGATTACAAAAGTAAATGGATCCAACTTCTTACACTCAAACTTTCTCTACAGCCTCACTTACTCGGACCTTATATACTCATACCGAGCTCTTTATCTTCTTGTACTCATGCGAAGTACTAACTTGGCATCAGAGTGGTCCAAGGGTCCAAAACCCATCCTCTCTTGCCTTTCTCTCCCAGGTCAGATTGGCTCCCAGAGAGGTAGTTTATATTCCAACTGCAACAGAATCGATACATTAATCCGCATCAATTTTAAACATATCGGATACTACATGTAAAAACTTGCTTAAGATTGATGAGTGAGGAATTATTTTATTTTATTTTATTTTATTTTATTTTATTTTTTTTGGGAGAGGGGGGTTGTAGGGGGTTGGAGTCTTGGAGAAATCATGTCTCACGCCTAGGGCTCTTACTCAACCCTATCAATAAAAAGAGATTCCAAAGGGAGGGAGAAAATTAACGCTTCTATACCCATATCGTCATCTTGGCATATGCAACTATTGTTTAAGACTTAGGATATTATCATATTGTTTTTATTACTTTTAATTTAGTATCGACCACATGTCACACTATCATTGATTTCATAATTGTCACACCTCAATTCTGGACTAACCAGAATAGTGTGATGAACCGTAAATAAACCAACAGTTTAACCAGGATTTTTGTTAGGTAGTACCCACCATATCAACCACACACACCTTCCACATAAATAATCAGAGATAAATAACAAATAAGAGGAAGCCTTATAGATAATAAACTGAGTGTCTAACAATGATATAATACTTATCTAATCCAATTATTTCCCAAAAACTCAAGACATAAAGGTAAATAATCT
Organism: Protea cynaroides; assembly: GCA_028583415.1. NCBI lineage: Eukaryota > Viridiplantae > Streptophyta > Magnoliopsida > Proteales > Proteaceae > Protea > Protea cynaroides. Next base: position 9,862,330 of record CM053269.1, read on the forward strand.
GTTACATGTCCCAATAACCAAATATAGCTAAACTAAAAAAAAATACACTGGTTGCACTCGCATGAAAGATCATGTGCATCTTCAATAGCTTCTACGTCCATGGCCACAATGTGTCCATACATCGACACATTCACATAATCTTCAACAGTAAAACCTACATCATCAACTAAAATATTCGACATCGAAAGGGTGAGCACACATCATGGCTCAGTGAGCAAACAAAATAATGCAACAAACATATGCATGCATTTAATTCATATCTTTGGTTTGGTTTTTAAGTTTGTAATATGCTATAGAAAGGTTTGGTGGCCCCTGCACCTCTATACACAAGTGTGTGAATCTACCCAATGGATCAAACATCATTGCTGTCCCACATGCACCCACCATGGAATAGAGATAGACCTAAAGTATCTGGATCAAACACCGCCAACACTTCCCCTGATGCCTTACTCATACCAACACGTAAGCCCCTATTGGCGAAGGCTTGTAAATTGGGATCGTAACTAACAAATCCTAAATGTCATCCAGTGTATCCAAGGCCTCACCCCAGCATCCCTCAATACGTCCATAGAGATAGAGCTAAGGGCCCCCGATAGAGTAAAAAACTACACAGTCTGAGACCACATCCCCTGATGTCCTACAACGTAACAGTTTTGCTAAGGTAATGGCGATACGTTGATGTTAGTGAACAAGACTTGAGTAGAGATAGATCTAGAGTCTGGTGACCGGGTCAAGACAACCAAGCCACGTCCTCCTCCTGATGCTCCACTCCCATCAAGCATACTAACCACACACACATAATCTCATGTCTATTCCTAGTATCATCATCATCATCATATTATAAATAGATAGAAATAAATATGCATGAGCAGTAATAGCAGGAATATTGGATGACATGTGAGATGCACATTACAAACACATAAGCATAGAATCCATCATGACATTGGACTCAAATAAATAAATAGTTTGTTATTATCCAATTAATTTAGGTCTTGTTCCCTCACCTGTTAGCAAAATTTGATCTCCTTTCAAGCCTTGTAGTTTTCTTTGAATTGATTTAATAACCTAAAAATTATATGAATTTAAGTTAAGGTTCATATGTAAAATGTTACAGTAGTCAGAAATCAAAATAGAGCACTGATATGTGTCTGACTGGTCCTATGGTCTCATACTGTGTCGACCTTACTGCCTACGGTCAATACCCTACGGTCACATATGGTGCGACCGTAGCTGCAACCACATGGTTTCTGAAATCTTTCCGAATGCCTATGGTCGATCCTCTGGTCATGCTAGTCATGCTATGGTCGACCGTAGCTGCAACCTTAAAACTTCTGGTCACCAACTACATTCAATTAGAGTTCTTCTTGGGTCAACTCCTCGGCTTTTCTCTTGGGTTCATACTAAGATTATCATATGGTCATCATTAGTAGTTTTTCATCAACCATTATCACCAAACTCACCCCTCATGATTAGCCTTGGGATTTACTCAAGGAATCACATGGATCATACTAGTTTGACATCTCCAATCCCCCATAGAAGCCTTATTCCATAGAATTTACATCTTCAGGGATTAGGTTCATACCTTTGCCTATGGTAGAGAGCTAAAATCTTCTCAGCAAAACCTTCTCCTTAGTCTTCTCTTTTTCTCCTTCCTTTCCTTCTCTTCCTCTAAGGTTTACTAATGTTCTAAAAGAGTGAAAAAGGATTGAGGGATGTCCTTTATATAGAGAATAATTCTCCATATAGAGTTCTCCAACATTAGGAAAGAAATCCCCCTTAAATTAGGAAAGTTTCCAACTCGGAGTCTGGTCTGGGGTCTCCCGGTCGTTGGCCTACGGTTGCAGAACCCGTTGTCGAAAACATCGATTGTAGGGTTGAAAACATCGATCGTAAGGGTCATTGATTAGTGTCCATTATTTCTTTCCATATGGTCGACCATATCTACCCAGGTATCCTATGTATACTTTTGAGTATTTTAACTCGATTCATACTTGGTTTTGTGATCCATCTTCACACGGTCGGTCCACTTGGTCAAGCAATGATGGGAAGACCTGGCACGACACGGTTAGACTAAGTTAATGGAGTGCGGGTCTTACAACTCCCCCCCTTATATAAATTTTGTCCTCGAAATTTACATATACCTTCTGTAAGACCCGTATCGAACTAATCGGTCTTACCACCTTGTACCAGGTCTACCTATCATGGTCGAGCCAAGTGGACCATGTGCGTGAAGAAACCACAAGACCAGGTATAAAATTTAACTCAAAAACAATCAAATATGAGTGTGTGGTCGCATGCCTAAATAGGTATGACCGACCCCACCTCAAAAGAGTCCAACCCATGACTTTTGGTCATGGGGTCGGATGTTTTAAAAAGGTAGGGTCGATGGATTCTACGACCCCACCTTCGACCCTACGGAAACAGTCAGAAACCGAATTTAGGAAACCTTCCTAATTCGAAGGGGGGTCTTTCCTAAACTCATTATGGCATATTATGGAGGGTTTTTCCTCTATAAATAGGACGTCCCTTAGCCTCTTTCATCCTTTTAGAACTCCAATTGAAAGTAAGAGAGAGAGAAGAGAAGGAAGAGAAGGAGAATTGAAGAAGAAGACCAAGGAAGAGGAAAGTTCAGAGAAAACTCTGAATCTCAGCAAACCTAAGGTACGAATCTAATTCCCTACATGAATTAAGAGCCTAGAATAGTTCATGAAGAAGATAGGATTAAGAGAAACCCAAATCATCCATCCATGGACAAATTCCAAGAGAATCCATGGAGGAAAATCATTGTGGACAATGGATAGTGTATAAAAATTATAGTTTTGAATCATAGAGCAATCATAGGAAGGACCATGATGGTAAGCCAGAGGATTCAAACATGAAAGAATGGACTTAAGAGTGAAAGGTCGACCATGACACGTGTGGTCGCACGTAGGGTCTCATGATATCCGACCCCACGAGACCCACATGTTCGACCACATGCCCTCGGGAAGTTCCAGGGAGGGTGTGGTCGCACGTAGGGGCAAAGTATGTCCGACCCCACCTACGACCCTACACCCTGTGGTCGTAGAAATTGAGACCCCAGGTGCTACCCCACCTGCGACCCCTCAGCTTCTGTTAGTCTAAACTTAAAGAAATTAATTCTAATTAAAATCTATCAACTTGATTAAGTTTTTCAGTGATTTAAAAGTGATTCATAACGCTTGGACGAGGATTTACGATTAACCAAAGGTGAGGGAACAAGACCTAAACTAATTGACTAATAATAAACTATTTTTATTCATTGAGTCCAATGCCATGAATGATTCTATGCTTGTATGCATGTATTGTGCATTTCACATGTAATCTAATATTCCTGCTATTAATGTTCATCCATATTTAATTCAGTTTATTTATAACATGATGATGATGATGATGCTAGGAATAGGCGTGTGAATGTATGTGTGTGGTTAGTGTACTTGATGAGAGTGGAGCATCAGGGGGAGGACGTGACACTGAAGTTCATCCTAGTCCCCAGACTCTAGCTTTATCTCTACTCAAGTCTTGTCCACTGACATCGTAGTATAGCCATTACTTTAGCAGAACTATTACGTCGTAGGACATCAGGGGAGGTGGTCTCGGATCGTGTAGTCTCTGACTCTGTCGGGGGGCCTTAACTCTATCTCTATGGACGTATTGAATGATGCTGGGGTGAGGCCTTGGATATACTGTTTGACATTAGGATTGATTAGTTGTGAGCCCAGTTTGCAAGCCCTCGCCAATAGGGGCTTACGTGTTGGTATGGGTAGGGCATTAGGGGAAGTGTGATGTGGTGCGGTCTTAAGCATTTTAGCTCTATCCCTATTCCATGGTGGGTGCATGTGGGATGGAAATGGTGTTTGATCCATTGGGTGGCTTTACACACTCGTGTATAGAGGTACGGCGGCCACTTATCCTTTCTATTACACATTGCAAACTTATGAACTAGACCAAAGATATGAATTGAATGCGTGCATATGTTTGTTGCATTGTTTTATTTGCTTATTGAGCCGTGATTTGTGCTCACCCTTTCTACGTTGAATGTTTTTAGTTGATGATGTAGGTACTACTGTAGAAGACTATATGAATGCTTCGATGTACAGACATACTGCGATGATGGATGCAGAAGTTATGATGGAGTCGCATGATTCGTCGTGTGAGTGCAACTATGCATCTTCAATTAGATTTATAGTTGGATTATTAAGAACATGTAATTGATTAATTTAATTTATTTTATGTCTTAGTCTTTTAGAGATAATTTGTTAATTTATTTATGTTATCACTATTAGATTCTCAGTTCATTAGTATTAAAAACTTCCGCTATTGTTTATTTAATCTGATTATGGTTGTGGGTGTGTATGGTTTAAGCAAACAGACATAGCCTATTCGAGATCCTGATTGAACCATTGGATCATAGACGGTTCATCACACCATTCTGATTGGTACGGAATTGGGTTGTGACAACTTGGTATCAGAGCTCTCGGGCCCTGTCTATTAAACCGATATACTTCCACAAAAGTTCGTGAATTGAGTTAGGATAAAATTTAAAAGCTGTAATAATAAACACACTATAAACACCTGTATTGTATGAGACAAAATTAAGAAAGAGAATAATGCACTATTAAGATGAGAAACAAGTTTCATATACACATCGAATAAAAAACAACGTATATACATATCCAAATCAGAGTACGGTCCACAATCCGGACAGTTACTCTATAGTACATGAAAAAACAAAAAAAAATGTGCATCATGGAGCTGGAGGTGCTGGTGGAGGAGGTGCTTCGCGATCTCTATCATAATCCTCAGCATACACTCTAGTCAGCCAGGCTACCTGAGTTTGGGTCACCTGGAGACTAGCTGTCAGGTCGGCCATCCGCTGATCAGACGCGCGCTGGGCATCTAGAAGCTCTCCTACTCTCCAATCAGTCACACGCTGAGCCTCTCTAATCTCATACAGCAGCCCCATCACAACATTAGATGGTAGGTGTGAATGGAGGAGGTATGGCATCTACATCCATATACATAAGATCATCATCCTCAGCATCACCCCCATGGACTCCTACTGCTGCTGCCGCCTCGGCGTCTGCCATCTTTACCCGGGTATGGGGACGCACCTAAGCGTTCCTCTCATCATCACTGACCTGCACATCTCGCATCCCCATCTTCCAGATGGCCCCCCTGTCCAGGTCAGAAGAGAAACTATCCTCATGAATCCTCTCATCCAATAAATCGACCTGTAGGTGTGTGAGCAGAGTAGTGATCAGACGTCCGTAGGGAAGGTTACCTATCTGACCTGGCGTCGTAGCACGGATCATCGTTTCGGATAATAATGTATAGAAGGCAGACCGGCTGCCTAGTGCAAATGCAGTACAGAACCCTGAGGTAGCTCAAGGCAGTTACCAGTATCAACCACTTATGTACGGGGCCTATGCTCAGTATTAGTTGGACCACTCTCGACTGATCGAGCGCTTCCTGAAAATGAAACCTAAAGAATATAATGGCAAGCCAGCAGATCCTTTGTGGTCAGCTCATTGGATCGACAAGATGGAAAGAAATTTTATGATGATGACAGTTAATGAGGAAGAAAAAGTGTTGTGCACTACATTTATGCTGAAGGGCGATGCACACCACTGGTAGAAGTCTACCCGGACATATTTATTAACAAAGCACGCCCAATTGACCTGGGCTATCTATAAAGAGGCATTCTTTGAGAAATACTTTTCCAGAAGTTTCAGAGGTGCTATGGAGAGAGAGAGTTCCTGAGTTTATATCAAGGATAGATGACTGTGGATGCATACCAACAGCGTTATGAAGAGCTATTTTTCTTTGCACCCTCTAGCATGCAAGAGGAAAATACTAAGACCCGAAGGTTCGTCATGGGACTTAGGGGAAGCATTCGTGAGCATGTTCTGGGACTAGAAAAGAAAGTTTACAAAGAAGCAGTACAGATTGCTCGAGTGATAGAGTCGAACTAGAGGGATAGCTACTTTGCTTAGAATAGAGGTATCAAAAGGCCTAACAAAAATTCATACAACGGAGGAAACACAAAGATATTTAAACCCGTCCATACTTAAGGCTTTAATGTGGTAGCCAAGACTACTCCAACAGCCCAACAACAACAAAAGAAAAATAATGAAGGAGTAAAATGCTTTAACTGTAATCAAATAGGACATTATTCAAGGGAGTGTCATAAGCCCAGGAAGCAGCTACAACAAGGAAAGGTTTATGCAGTTACATTTGAAGATGCTGCCGCATCACCTGATGTGGTCACAGGTATGACCTGAACCTTTCATTTTGTATTACCTTGTGTGAGCATGTAGACTCAATTAAAACAAATCGTAGGTATCGTACCTATTAATGGCATACCCGCTAAAGTACTCTTTGATTCTGAAGCTACTCATTCTTTTATATCTGTGTCATTTGGAAAGAAGCTAAATCTACCCCTTAGATCTTTAGACTACAAATTGCTTCTACGATCGCCTATGGGATTAGAAGTGGAATTAGAAAAAGGTTATGGACCATGTCCAATTCTTATCGGCGAGAAGATTTTGGATGCAACTCTGATTCAACTCGAAATGGTAGACTTTGACATTATCTTAGGAATGGATTGGTTAGCTCAGCATTCTGTAAACCTATTATGTGCAGAAAAGAAGCTGACATTTAAAGACAAGGAAGGAGTAGAGTTTAGTTTTGTGGGAACCAGACTACCCCGTAAACGAAAACTCATCCTCTCTACATTAAAGGTAATGCCTCGAGAAAAGAGGAGTTGGGTATCTAGTATCTGTGGTCGACCTCACCAAGGAAGTACCACGAATGGAAGATATTGATGTTGTGCGTGACTTTCCAGATATATTTTCTGAGGAACTACCAGGACTACCACCCTACCGAGCAACTGAGTACGTTATAGATCTGATACCCGGAGCTGCACCAGTATCTAAATCACCCAATCGAATGGCTCCTACTGAACTGAAGGAACTAAAGGTACAGTTACAAGAATTACTGGACAAGGATAATATCAGACCTAGCATATCACCATGGGGAGCTCCAGTATTGTTTGTGAAGAAGAAGGACGGTAGCGTTCGATTATGTATAGACTACCAGGAATTGAATAAGCTTACAATCAAGAATTGGTATCCGTTGCCTCGGATCGATGACTTGTTCGATCAGTTGCAAGGTGTCAAGGTTTCTACAAGATTGATCTTCAGTCAGGATACCATCAGTTGAAGATTATGGAAGGTGATATTCCAAAGACAACATTCAAACAAGATACAGACATTATGAATTTTTAGTCTTTGGATTGACTAACGTACCTGAAACTTTTATGGAACTCATGAATCGGGTATTCCATGATATGTTGGATACATCAGTCATTGTGTTTATTGATGATATATTGGTCTACTCCAAAGACAAGAAAACTCATGTCATGAATCTAGGAGCCGCTCTACAACGACTAAGAAAAGAGAAGATCTACGCCAAATTTACAAAGTGTGAGTTCTGGCTAAATGAGGTCACTTTCTTAGGCCATGTTGTATCCGCTGAAGGAATTAAAGTAGATCCTAGCAAGATTGAAGCCATTGTGGAGTGGGAAGCACCTAAGAGTATTGCAGAAATTAAAAGTTTCCTAGGTCTACCTGGGTATTATCGACGATTCGTGGAAAACTATTCTAGGATTGCCGTACCTCTCACCAGTTTGACTAAGAAAGGAGAAAAATTTGTTTGGACCGACAAATGTGAGAAACATTTTCAAACATTGAAGGCTAGATTGATATCTGCTCTCATCTTGACTATTCCTATTCCAGGACAACCATTTACCTTGTACACTGATGCGTCTGGATTGGGTTTAGGATGTGTACTTATGCAAGGGGAACAAGTAGTTGCGTATGCCTCAAGACAACTAAACACACATGAAAAGAACTATCCCACTCATGACTTGGAATTATCGATAGTAGTACATGCTATCAAGATATGGAGACATTATTTGTACGGATAGAAATTTCAGATTAGATCAGATCATAAGAGTCTCACTTATCTTTTTAATCAGAAGGAGTTGAACATGAGACAAAGAAGATGACTAAAATTATTGAAGGATTATGATTGCGATATCTAGTATCATCCAGGAAAAGCTAATGTAGTTGCTGATGCGCTAAGCAGAAAGGCAATGATAAAATCTCAAGGAGAGATTAACACGACAGTGGCAATGTGTGTTACAAGAAAAGTATTCCATCATGGTAATGAGAAGTTCGTGATAGATGCACCGTGTGGATCAACCAACCAAAGGTTTATTCATCAGTTTTCAAATATGTTCGCAACATTGAAGATTGTACCTAATATAATTGATGAAGTGAAAGCTGCTATTAAATCAGACCCCTATCTGAGAACGGTACAAGAAGACATCGAAAAAGGTAGAACTATTCCTGAGTTCACGTTGGAAGATGAAAAGGTACTGAAGTACAAAGGAAAAGTATGTGTTCCTGAAACAAAAAATTTGGACATTAGACACAGACTAATGAAGGAAGCTTATACCACCGCTTATTTGGTACATCCTGGAAGTACAAAGATGTATCATGATTTGAAGAAATTATATTGGTGGAGAGGAATGAAAGCAGATGTAGCTAAATTCGTGTCTCAATGCCTAAATTATCAGAGGGTAAAGGCTGAACGACAAAGACCTATAGGATTGTTACAGCCACTGCCAAAATTAGCATGGAAATGGGACTGCATCACTATGGACTTCATCACCGGGTTACCACTGACTCCTCGAGTACTTGACACGATCTGGGTGATTGTAGATCGTCTGACTAAGATAGCTAGCTTTATAGCTATACGACCACAGTATACCCTGGAGAGGTTAGTCAAGCTATATGTGGATAATATTGTTAGATTACATGGTGTACCTGAAAGCATTGTGTCCGATAGAGACCCACGCTTTACCTCAAAGTTTTGAAAAGGATTACAGAAGGCTATGGGTACCACGTTGAAATTTAGTACTACATTCCATACTCAGACAGAAGAACAGTCGGAGCGTACCATTCAGATTTTAGAAGACATGCTTCGAGCCTGTGTTATTGATTTCAGGTGATCATGGGATGAGAAACTACCATTAATCGAGTTTGCCTATAACAATAGCTATTAGGCTACTATACAGATGTCACCTTATGATGCACTGTATGGTAGCAAGTGTCAAACTCCTTTGTTTTGGAATGAAGTTGGTGAACGGAGTATTGTTGGACTAGAATTTGTTGAAGAGACTTGCCGTGTAGTCGACATTATTAATGAAAGAGTTAGAACGGCTCAGAATCGTCAGAAACAATATGCAGATACTTGATGTCGAGACCTTGAATTTGTCGTAGGTGATAAGGTATTCATGAAAGTATCACCTATGCAAGGCTTAAAACGATTCAGACAGAAAGGGAAGCTAAGTCCGAGATATGTCGGGCCATATGAGATTCTAGCTAAACGTAAAAAAGTGGCTTATCAGTTAGCACCACCACCATCTATGACAAGTGTGTATGATGTATTTCATATCTCATTATTGAAGAAGTACGTCAGAGATCCAACACACATTTTGACAGTGGATCCACCAGATCTAACTGATGATTTGACATTCAAAGTAGCACCAACTGAAATCACCAGACAAAAGTTTCAACGTCTACACAACCGTGACATTTATTATGTTAAGGTCACCTGGAGGAGCCGAGATATAGAAGAGATCACATGGGAAGAAGAGAATGCTATGCGGAAGCAATATCCTCACCTTTTTGACTCGGAAGGTATGTACAAATTTCGAGGATGAAATTTCTAATAAGAGGGGGGGGGGAGTTGTAAGACCCGTATCAAACTTATCGGTCTTACAACCTTGTACCAGGCCTACCTATCATGGTCGTGCCAAGTGGACCAAGTGCGTAAAGAAACCACAAGACCAGGTATGAAATTTAACTCAAAAACAGTCAAGTATGAGTATGTGGTCGCATGCCTAAACAGGTATGATCGATCCCACCTCAAAAGAGTCCAACCCATGACTTTTGGTCGTGGGGTTGGATGTTTTAAAAAGGTAGGGTCGACGGATTCTGCGACCCCACCTCTGACCCTACGAAAACAGTCAGAAACCGAATTTAGGAAACCTTCCTAATTCGAAGGGGGGTCTTTCCTAAACTCATTAGGACATATTATGGAGGGTTTTCCTCTATAAATAAGACGTCCCTTAGCCTCTTTCATCCTTTTAGAACTCTAATTGAAAGTGAGAAAGAGAGAGAAGAGAAGGAAGAGAAGGAGAATTTAAGAAGAAGACCAAGGAAGAGGAAAGTTCAGAGAAAACTATGAATCTCAGCAAACCTAAGGTATGAACCTAATTCCCTACATGAATTAAGAGTCTAGAATAGTTCATGAAGAAGATAGGATTAGGAGAAACCCAAATTATCCATCCATGGATAAATTTCAAGAAAATCCATGGAGGAATATCATTGTGGACAATGGATAGTGTATAAAAATTATAGTTTTGAGCCATAGAGCAATCATAGGAAGGACTATGATGGTAAGCCAGAGGATTCAAACATGAAGGAATGGACTTAAGAGTGAAAGGTCGACCATAACACGTGTGGTCGCACGTAGGGTCGCATGATATCCGACCCCACGAGACCCACATGTTTGACCACATGCCCTCGGGAAGTTCCAGGGAGGGTGTGGTCTCACGTAGGGTCGAAGTATGCCCAACCCCACCTGCAACCCTACACCCTGTGGTCGCAGAAACTGAGGCCCCAGGTGCTACCCCACCTGCGACCCCTCAGCTTCTGTTAGTCTAAACATAAGGGAATTAATTATAATTAAAAACTATCAACTTGATTAGGTTTTTCAGTGATTTAAAAGTGATTGATAAAGCTTGGATGAGGATCTACGATCAACCAAAGGTGAGGGAAGTAGACCTAAACTAATTGGCTAATAATAAACTATTTTTATTCATTGAGTCCAATGCCATGAATGAATCTATGCTTGTATGCGTGTATTGTGTATTTCACATGTCATCCAATATTCCTGCTATTAATGTTCATGCATATTTAATTCAATTTATTTATAACATGATGATGATGAGGATGCTAGGAATAGGCATGTGAATGTATGTGTGTGGTTAGTGTACTTGATGCGAGTGGAGCATCAGGGGGAGGACATGTCATTGTGATTCATCCTGGTCACCTGACTCTAGCTCTATCTCTACTGAAGTCTTGACCACTGACATCGTCGTATCGCCATTACTTTAGCAGAACTATTACGTCGTAGGGCATCAGGGGAGGTGGTCTCTGACTGTGTAGTCTCTGACTTTGCTGGGGGGCCTTAGCTTTATCTCTATGGATGTATTGAGGGATGCTAAGGTGTGGCCTTGGATACACTGTTTGACATTAGAATTGGTTAGTTGCGAGCTTAGTTTGCAAGCCCTCGCCAATAGGGGATTACGTATTGGTATGGATAGGGCATCAGGAGATGTGTGATGCGGTGCAGTCCTAAGCACTTTAGCTCTATCCCTAGTGGGTGCATCTAGGACGACAATGGTGTTTGATCCAATGGGTGACTTCACACACTTGTGTATAGAGGTGCGGCGGCCACCTATCATTTCTAATACACATTGCAAACTTATGAACCAGACCAAAGATATGAATTGAATGCATGTATATGTTTGTTGCATTGTTATGTTTGCTCACTGAGCCGTGATGTGTGCTTACCCTTTCAACGTTGGATATTTTTAGTTGATGAAGCAGGTACTACTGTAGAAGACTATATGAATGCTCTGATGTACGGACATACTGCGGCGATGGATGCAGAAGTTATGATGGAGTCGCATGATTCGTTGTGCGAGTGTAACTCATGCATCTTCGATTAGATTTATAGTTAGATTATTAAGAACATGTATTGAAGCGTGAAGCGTCATGCTCGTCCTCCCTTGCTTGCATGAAGCGTCATGCTCGTCTACCCTTGCTTGCACTTCCAAGGCAGTAGCACCTCCATACATTGGAGCATCCATGTAGTCCTCGACAATGTAACCTGCATCAACATCTAAAAACGTGTATATATACAAGGGTGAGCTCACAACTTAGCTCAGTAAGAAAATCAGACAATGCAACACATATCGTGCACGAATAACATTCACATTATGGTTTGGTTTTAAGTTTGCAATGTGCTATAGAAAGGATTGGCAGCCACTGCACCTCTATATATGAGTGTGTGAATTCGTCCAATGGATCAAACATCACTGTCGTCCCACATGCACCCACCGTGGAATAGAGATATAGCTAAAGTGTCCGAATCACACACCCCCAACACTTCCCCTGATGCCCTCCCCATACCAATACGTAAGCCTCTATTAGCAAGGACTTGCAAACTGGGCTCGCAACTAACCAATCCTATATGTCATCGCAGTAAGCCCTATCCCAGCATAGCTCCCTACAACATAGAGATAGGGCTCGAGTCTAGTGGCCAGGCTGGAGACCACAGTGCCACTTCCTCCAACTGATACCTACCCGCACCAAGCATGCTAAGACAGAAGCGATACGAAAAGGTGCTAGTGTGAGGAATGATCCTAGACCCCAGGCCCTTCCTATTCCACACACCAATGAAAATAATCACATGCCTAACAATTACATCCTAGCATAGTGAGTATGCATGAACAATATAATAATTGAAATTAAAGATGACATGCGAGTATACACAAACACCATTCCACATACTCATAATTACTAACAACGTTTTACTGTTATTAAGTTATTAGGGTTTAGGTCTGATTCCCTTACCTGACACTTGGTTGCTAGCTTGCTCCGCGTCACTGAATCCAAACTTTCTATCATAGGGCCCTACACGATGTTAGGGTTAAATTACAATTAGTTTTCTTGGGGTTTACGTTGGTCGGAAACCAACTAGGTCAACATATAACCCTCACGCATACAGGTCGCAGGGACCGGTCGCGGCACTGTGGGGAAAGGTGCGACCGGTATGGTTGATCGGTCCTCCACAGACCAGCTCCCAAGAGGTACCGGTCACTGTACCCATCGCATATGGTGCGACCGGTATGGTTGATCGATATGCCTCCGAAAGACCACTAACATGGTGTTCGCCTTCCGTCGTTCACCCATTATTGGTTCTAGGGTTACTCCTATGCATTCTAGGCCTAAGCAATGAGTTAGAGTTGTTTCATGTTCCATTCAAGTCTTAGTTTTGATGATCCTTAGCCTAGAATGCGAATCTTGGGTTTATCGATTGTATTAGGGTTTGACGGCAAATTTAAGAGTTTTAGATCAATACCTCGCCTTGCATGGTATTGATCAATTCATGATTATCATCTATAATGCTTAACTTAAAGAGAAGTTCAAGCACTTACCGTTGGTTCGCAACTATGGTGTTCTTCGTCCAACGGTGGATCCTCTCCCACCTTTCTTAGCTCCTTCTCCTTCTTTGATCTCTTTCTCTTCTCTAGGGTTTGTGAGAAATAATTAAAAAGTTCTAAGGAGGTTTAAGGGTACTTAAATAGACTAGGTTGGGGTTTAGGAAGTTTTTCTACGTTACGAAAGTCCCTAGGCTGGAGATTTGACAAGTAAGACCCACAGAGATCCGTTTCCAGATCTAACTAGGCTGCCCGTGCAGACATACTTGTCGACTATTACCATAAGACTGGTATGAAAATATCATATTTCTAGGTCTATTTTCATACCTGGTTGTCATCCGCTCATCCCGTCTGGCCGGGTAATGATTGGAAGACCTGTTACGACATGAAATAGAGGTTTAGATAGGGTTTATGGAGTGTGGGTCTTACACGTTGAACCTTCCGGCTAGTGATTTCAAAAGGTACTACTTCAAATGTCAAGTCTTCAGTTAAATCCGATGGATCTGTTGTTAACATGTCTGTTGGATCTCTGACATACTTCTTCAGTTGTGAGACATGGAATACATCATGTACACTAGACATTGATGGTGGTAGTGCTAACTGATATGCTACCTTTCCATGCCTTACCAGAATCTCATAAGGTCCAATATATCTAGGACATAGCTTTCCCTTCTGTCCAAACCTTTTTAAACCACACAAAGGAGATATTTTCAAAAATACTTTACCACCTATGGTAAATTCAAGATCTCTTCGTCGACTGTTTGCATATTGCTTCTGACGGTTCTGAGCTGTTTGGACTCTTTCCTTGATGATGTCGACCACTCGACATGTCTCTTCAACAAACTCTGGTCCAACAACACTATGCTCTCCAACTTCGTTCCAAAATAAAGGAGTTCGACACTTTCTACCATACAGTGCTTCATAGGGTGACTTCTGTATTGTAGCTTGATAGCTGTTGTTATAAGCGAACTCAAACAATGGTAACTTCTCATCCCATGATCCCTTAAAATTAATTACACAGGCTCGGAGCATGTCTTCTAAAATTTGAATGGTGCGCTCCGACTGTCCATCTGTCTGAGGATGGAATGCGATACTAAATTTCAATGTTGTACCTATAGCCTTCTGTTATCCTTCCCAAAACTTTGAGGTTAAGCGTGCGTCTCTATCGAACACTATGCTTTCAGGTACACCATGTAATCTGACAATATTATCCACATATAGCTTAGCTAACCTCTCTAGTGTATACTGAGGTCGTATAGCTATGAAACGAGCTATTTTAGTCAAACGAACTTCGATCACCTAGACTGTGTCAACTACTTTGGAAGTCAAAGGTAACCCAGTGACGAAATCCATAGTGATATAGTCACATTTCTATGCTGGTTCTGGTAGTAGTTTCAACAAGCCTACAGGCGTTTGCCTTCCAGCCTTTACTCTCTGACAATTTAGGCATTGTGACACAAACTTAGCAACATCTATTTTCATTCCCCTCCACTAGTATAGTTTCTTCAGATCATGATACATCTTTGTACTCCCAAGATGCACCAAATAAGTGGTATTGTGGGCTTTTTTCATTAGTCTGTGTCTAATTTCTGAGTCTTCACTTTCAGGGACACATACTCTCCCTTTGTATCGTAGTACCCTTTCAAGGTCCAAGGTGAAGTCAAGAGTAGTCCTACCTTTTCCAAGGTCTTCTTTCACTGTTCTCAGATAGGGGTCTGATTGAATAGCTATCTTTGCTTCATCTATCAGATCAGGTACAATCTTCATTGTAGCAAACATGTTTGAGAATAGATGAATAAACCCTAGGTCGATTGAATCACCTGGTTTATCAATCATGAATTACTCAATGCCACAATTGAATACTCTTCCTGCATCACACATTGCAGCATTTGTGCTAGCTTCTCCCTGCGACTTTGTCATTGCTTTTCTACTTAGTGCATCGGCAACTACATTAGCCTTCCTAGGATGATACTAGATTTCAAAATCATAATCCTTTAGCAATTCCGTCCATCTCCTCTGTCTCATGTTCAACTCCTTCTGATTGAAAAGATGAGTAAGACTCTTATGATCTGATTTAATCTAAAATTTCTCTCCATACAAATAATGTCTCCATATCTTAACAGCATGTACTACTGCTGCTAGTTCCAAGTCATGAGTTGGGTAATTTTTCTCATGTGTCTTTAATTTTCTGAAAACATACGTAATTACTTGCTCTCCTTGCATAAGCACACATCTCAAACCTAATCCAGACGCATCGATGTACAAGAAAAATGGTTCTCCTGGAATCAGAATAGTCAAAATGGGAGTTGATATTAATCTTGTCTTCAATGTTTGGAAACACTCTTCTCATTTATCGGTCCAAACAAACTTTTCTCCTTTCTTAGTCAGATTGGTTAGTGGTACTGCGATTCTAGAGTAATCTTCCCTGAATCGTCGATAATAACCAGCTAAACCTATGAAACTCCTGATTTCGGCAACATTCTTAGGTGCTTCCCATTTTACAATGGCTTTAATCTTGTTGGGATCCACTTTGATTCCTTTAGAAGATACAACATGGCCTAAGAAAGTGACTTCATTTAGCCAGAATTCACATTTTGTAAATTTAGCATAAAGTTTCTCTTTTCTTAATCGTTGCAGAGCGGCTCTTAGATTTGTGATATGAGTTTCTTTATCCTTGGAGTAGACTAGTATGTCGTTAATGAATACGATGACTGATGTATCCAATATATCATAGAATACCCAATTCATAAGTTCCATAAAAATTGTGGGAGCATTAGTCAATCCAAAAGACAACTAAAAATTCATAATGTCCATATCTGGTTCTGAAGGCTGTCTTCAGAATATTGCCTTCCTTAATCTTCAATTAATGGTATCCTGATCGAAGATCAATTTTGGAGAACACTTTGGCACCTTGTAACTGGTCGAATAAGTCATTGATCTGAGGCAAAGGATACCTATTCTTGATCGTGAGCTTGTTCAATTCCCGATAATCTATACAAAGTTGAATGCAACCGTCCTTTTTCACGAACAATACCGACGCTCCCCATCGTGATATACTGGGTCGAATATAACCCTTGTCCCGCAGTTTTTGTAATTGTACCTTCAGTTCATTCAGTTCAATAGGAGCCATTCGATAGGGTGCCTTCGATACTGGTGTGGCTCTGGGTATAAGGTTTATAACGAACTCTATCGCTCGATCAGGTAGCAATCCTGGTAATTCCTCAGGAAATACATCTTGAAATTCACACACAACTTCAATATCCTCCATTCGTGGTAGTTCCTTGGTGAGGTCGACCATGGACACTAGGTACCCAACTCCTTTCTCGAGGCATCTTCTAGTTTTTAATGCCGAAAGAATGAGTTTTTATTTACGGGGAAGTTTGGTTCTCGTAAAACTAAACTCTGCACCTTTCGTGTCTTTAAATGATATTTTCTTCTCAGCACAAATCAAACTCATAGAATACTAGGCTAACCAGTCCATCCCTAGGATGACATCAAAGTCTGCCATCTCAAGTTAGATTAAGGTTGCATCCATAGTTTTCTCACCGATAATAACTGGACATGGTCCATAACCTTGGTCTAGCTCTACTTCTAATCCCGTAGGTGATTGTATAAGCAGTTTAAAATCTAAAGACCTGAGGGGTAGACTCAACTTCTTTCCTAACGATACAAATATAAAAGAATGAGTAGCCCCAGAGTCAAAGAGTACTCTAGCGGGTATGCCATTAATAGGTACGATACTTGTGATTTGATTTAGTTTAGTCTACATGCTCACACAAGGTATTTCAAAACAAAAGGTTGAATCATATCTGTGACCACATCAGGCGATGCGACAACATCCTCAGAAGTAATTGCATAAACTTTTCCTTGTTGTGGCTACTTCCTTGGGTTAGGACAATATCATGAATAATGCCCTATTTGATCGTAGTTAAAACATTTGACTCCAGCATTACTTTGCTTCTGCTGAGGTTGAGTTGTTAGAGTAGTCTTCGATGCAGCATTGAAGCCTTGAGTACGGAAGGGCTTAAATGTTCTTGAGTTCCCTCCGTTGAACGTATTCCCATTCGGCCTCTTTATACCCCTATTTTGAGCAAAATAACTCTCCCTTTGGCTTGACTCTAAAACTCAAGAAATTTATACCGCTTCATTATAAATCTTATTTTCTAGTCTCAATACATGCTCACGAATGCTTCCCCTAAGTCCCATGACGAACCTTCGGGTTTTGGTATTTTTCTCCTGCATGCTAGAGGGAGCAAAGAAAAATAGCTCTTTAAAACACTGCTGATAAGCGTCTACTGACATTTGTCCTTGATATAGACTCAGAAATTCTTTTTCCATCTGGTCTCTGAAACTCATGGGAAAATACTTCTCGAAGAAAGCTTCTTTGTAAATAGCCCAGGTCAGTTAGGTGTGCTTTGTCAATAGATAACTTCGAGTAAATTTCCACCAATAGTGTGCATCACCTTTCAGCGTAAAAGTAGCACATAACACCTTTTCCTCTTCATTTATAGTCATCATCATAAAATTTCTTTCCATCTCGTCGATCCAGTGAGTTGGCCACAGAGGATCCGATGGCTTGCCATTGAATTCCTTAGGCTTCATCTTTGGAAAATGTTCGATCAATCTGGAGTGATCAAGTTGATACTGAGCATATGCTCCATACGTAGGCAGTTGGTACTGATAGTTACCCTGGTTATGTCCGCCTTGAAGTGCCTTAGTATTCTGCACTTGAGCTTGTAACACTGGCGTTTGAGGTGCTTGGGGTATCGTGTTGCTACCACCAGGTATGGTACTAGCTTGCCATGCAGGTAGAGGTGTTGCATTTGCAACTGGGGAAGCAATTCCCATAGTAGCTTGCATGTTGGCTTGCATTTGCTGTATCTGTTGCACTTGCTGCGCCAGATCCATCACCATAGTAGCAAAATCCGTAGGTGGTGCGGGTAAGTTGGTTGGGTTGGCTTGTAGGTGGACATCCTGAGGCAGAGTACCTTGATTCCCAACATTTTTTTCTTGTCCTTGCTGACCTTCGTTGTCATTGGTCTCCATAGGTGGTGGAGGTGGGTTTGGATTCTGTCTTCTTTGGCTAATTCTTCACCTAGCCATTTAAATTCCTGGATAAATGGTACTTGGAAAGGCTGTACATGTGAGACAAAATAGAATGGTAGTATTAGGTTAGTCTCACAATGGAAAGCGAGAGAAGAAACAAAAGCAACAGGCAAAAGTTTGAACATAATCAAAAGGCAGACAACAGTTAGTCATGCGGTCGACGGCCTACGATCGCATGTTGTGCGACCATAGGTTCGACCACCAAATCCCTTGCAACTTACCAAGGCCCTATGGTCGATCATACGATTGATGATACGATCAATGTTGGGACAAGAAGGTTCAAAATCAATTTTAAAACATATTTTCCAAGATTTTCCCTCTCATTTCCCTTTCTTCTTCCTATAGTCTCAACTCAGCTCGCCACCATTGAGTTGCTATAGCATCAACCATACGAACTTGGTGACTTTTCCATCGATCGACAATCTTCCTTCCATTCCTCAAGGTATTCTCTACTCTTTTCCCTTTTTAAGCTTTCATAACTAGGTTTTTACTCTTTATAGGGTTTTCATCAAATTAATATCTTTTTTACCATAAAAATTTGATTTTTTATTGGGGCTATTGTTATTGGATATTCAATGGATGAAAGCCCTCAGGAAAATTTGAGTTTCATCGGTTGGTTTGGTAGAAATTTGAAAATTCCTAGTTGTGACCTAAATTTTAGAGTTTTCCCAAATGTTCAAATTTCTTCAAATCAAATCTACCTAGTTAAAATTTTCCATTATATGAGCCTTGCAGGATGATTTGGAACCTATGTAAGTTCTGCTGCCTAAATGTTTGGGTGAAAAGTGAGGCTTTTTCCCATTTTACGTCGTTATGCTGTCCAAATTTTAAATTTTCTAACTTGTTTTCCTTATTTTCTTCTCTTGCAGTTATCATGGTTCACACCAAGGTTCCTTGAGTCCATGACTCTAATCCCTTCAGGTCCGTTGAAGTAGAGGTTCAATATTCTCAATTTGATCGAAAGAAAGTAAAAGGGGGTCGATATGTGAACTTAGCCCATTTAGCCTTGTTTTATGTGGAGAGGGCATTTAGAGATAGGGCTGGCTTCCAGTGATCTTGTATGAGGCTTGTTCTCGCCTAGATTTAGTAAAGCAGTTCTACTGTCACCTTCAAGTGGAGGGTGACCTAGAGGATATGGATAGGGGTAGAGAGCTTTGGATTACCAGTCGGGTGAAAGGGGTTCCTATCTCTTTTAACTGTCAGGAGTTGGCTGATCTCCTGGGCACTTTTAAAGATAAACAGTTGGTCTACTGTGCACCAAGGGAGCCCCAGTTCCTATCTACACAGGTGCATGTAGAGATAGACAATCTGATTCTTCGAGATGACCGCTGGAGAATGAAGGCGGTTAACCTATGTCTAGAGCCACGGGTCTACTGTAAGATTATCCAGCATAATCTGATCCCTCAAAGTGGACACTACAAGATGGTCTCTCAGCTGACTCAGTACATGTTGTACTGTATCTGTACTAGGCAGCTTGTCTGTCTCCTGTATATCATCCTTCGAACCATGTACACAGCTATGTTGCCTGACTCGAGAGGTAACTTGCCCTATGGAGGGCTGATCTCCACTTTGCTGGGGTGTCTACAGGTGAACCTAGAGGATGAGAGGATTTTTGAAGACACCTTCTTAGCTGATCTTGATTGGGAGGCCATCAGTAGGATGGGCATGAGAGAGATACAAGTCAGTGATGACGAGAGGAATGCTATGAGACGTCCTCTCACTTGGGTATCGGCAGCAAATGCAGAGACGGCAGCTATAGCAGCAGCAGCAGAGGCAGACGAGAGTGATGATAAGGGGGATGATGATAGGATGTACATTGATGTGGATGCCCTACCTCCTCCACCACTACAGCATTCCACTAGAGCTGGTCTCTCTCGAACTTCTCACTCAACTGGCCCTTTACGCCCACCATCAGATGACATAATAGATCTAATACATGAGATTCGTGAGGCTCAGCGTGCTATAGACCAGCGGTTAGTGATCTAGCGGTTAGTCTCCAAGCGACCCAGCCTCAGGTAGCCTGGCTTGCGAGACTGTATGCTGAGGACTATGTTAGAGACTGTGAGGCACCCCTCCTCCTGCAGCCGCAGCTCCATGATACCATTTATTTCTTTTTCGCTTTTATACTACAAAGTAACTGTCTGGATTATGGACCGTACTCTGATTCGGATGTACATTTGTCTTGTTCCCCTTTTTATATATAAAATTTGTTTTGCATTCACATCTGTGCATTATTCTCTTTTCAGTTTATGCCTCAAACCACACAGGTGCTTATGGTGTGTTCTTATTATAGTTTTTTAAATTTTATCCTAAATTCCTAACTCAGTTCATGACTCATGTGGAAGTAGTTAGGTCGATGGGTAGAACCTGGGAGAGCTCTGATACCAAGTTGTCACATCCCAATTCTGGACTAACCAGAATAGTGTGATAAACTGTAAATAAATCAACGATTCAACCAGGATCTCCATTAGGTAGTACCCACCATATCAACCACACACACCTTCTACTTAAATAATCAAAGATAAATAACAAATAAGTAAAAGTCTTATAGATAATGAACTGAGTATCTAATATTGATATAATAATTATCTAATCTAATTATTTCCCAAAAACTCTAGACATAAAAGTAAATAATCCGTTACATGTCCCAATAACCAAATATAGCTAAACTAATAAAAAATACACTGGTTGCACTCGCATGAAGGATCATGCGCATCTTCAACAGCTTCTACGTCCATGGCCACAACGTATCCATAGATCGACGCATGCACATAATGTAAGACCCGCACTCCATGAACCCGATCTAAACCTTTAATTCATGTCGTAACAGGTCTTCCAATCATCACCGGGCCAGACGGGACGAGCGGATGAAAACCAGGTATGAAAACGGACCTAAAAGTATGATATTTTTCATATTGGTTTATGGTACCGGTCGATGGTACCACTCGACCGGTATGTCTGTGCGGGCAGACTGGTTAGATCTAGAAATAGATCTCTGCGGGTCTCACTTTCCAAATGTTGAGCCTAAGGACTTTCCTAACATAAGGAAACTTCTTAAACTCTATTCTAGTCTATTTAAGGACCCTTAAACCTCCTTAGAACTCTTTCATTGATCCTCACAAACCCTAGATAGGAGAAAGAGATCGAAGAAGGAAAAAGAGCTAAGGAAAGAGGGAGAGGAGCCGCCGTTGTCGTTGGACGAAGAACACCATAATTGCGAACCAACGGTAAGTGCTTGAACTTCTCTTTAAGTTAAGCATTATAGATGATAATCATGAATTGATCAATACCATGCAATGAGAGGTATTGATCTAAAACCCTTAAATTTTCCGTCAAACCCTAATACAGTCGATGAACCCTAGATTTGCATTCTAGGCTAAGGATCATCGAAACTAAGATTTGAATGGAACATGAAACAACTTTAACTCATTGCTCAGGCCTAGAATGCATAGGAGAAATCCAAGAACCAATAGGGCTGACTGATGGAAGGCGAACACCAAGTTGATGGTCTTCCGGAGGCATATAGGTCGACCATACCTGTCGCACCATAAGCGATCAGTACTGCGATAGGTACCTCTCAGAGACTGGTCTGTGGGGGACCGGTCTACCATACCGATCACACCTTTCCCCACAGTGTCGCGACCGGTTCTTGCGACCGGTACTGCGACCGGTATGCACTGTGAGGAGTATTTTTGACCTAGTTGGTTTTCCGACCAACGTAAACCCTAAGAAACTAATTCTAATTCAACCCTAGCATCATGTAGGACCCTGTATTAGCAAGTTTGGATTCGGTGACGCGGAATAAGCTAGCAATCAAGCATCAGGTAAGGAAATCAGACCTAAACCCTAATAACTTAATAACAGTAAAATGTTGTTAATAATTATGATTCTGTGGAATGGTGTTTGTGCATACTCGCATGTCATCTTTACTTTCAGTTATTATATTGTTCATGCATACTCGCTATGCTAGGATGTGACTGTTAGGCATGTGATTGTTTTCATTGGTGTGTGGAATTTGAAAGGGCCTCGGGTCTGGGATCATTCCTCACACTAGCACATTTTCGTATCGCTTTTGTCTTAGCATGCTTGGTGCGGGTAGGGTATCAAGGGGAGGAAGTGGCACTGTGGTCTCTGGCCTGGTCACTAGACTCTAGCCCTATATCTATGTCGTAGGGAGCTATGCTGGGATAGGGCCTATTGTGACGACATATAAGATTGGTTAGTTGTGAGCCCAGTTTGCAAGCCCTAGCCAATAGGGGCTTACGTGTTGGTATGGGTAGGGCATCAGGGGAAGCGTTGGCGGTGTTTGATCCAGACACTTTAGCTCTATCTCTATTCCATGGTGGGTGCATGTGGGATGACAGTGGTGTTTGATCCATTGGACGGATTCACACACTCGTGTATAAAGGTGCGGTGGCCACCAATCCTTTCTATAGCACATTGCAAACTTAAAGCTAGATCATAATGTGAATGTTACTCATGCATGATGTGTGTTGCATTGTCTGATTTTCTTACTGAGCTAAGTTATGAGCTCACCCTTGTGTACACACTATTTTTAGATGTTGATGCAGGTTACACTATAGAGGACTACGTGGATGCTCCAATATATGGAAGAGTTGTTGTCCTGGAAGTGCAAGCAGGGGAGGACGAGCATGACGCTTCATGCGAGTGCCCTTTCTGTGTGTACCTCTAGGATATTGGATTTGTTTATTTTATTTATTTTCAGTTGGATTTATAAGTGATGTAAGGATAATTATTTACGTTCTGGTGTTTTAAGTAATTGGATAATTTATTTATCAATAGAAGTACTCAGTTCATTTAATTTAAGACTTTCGCTATATTTAATTATATTCTGATTATGGTTATGTGTAATGGTTTGTATGAGTGGACACTGTCTTACTGAGATCCTAGTGTAAATAATTGGTTCAGTGACGGTTCACTCACACTTCTGGTTCAGCCAGAATTGGGGTGTGATACATAATCTTCAACAATAAGACCTACATCATCAACTAAAATATTCGACGTCAAAAGGGTGAGCACACATCATGGCTCAGTGAGCAAACAAAACAATGCAACAAACATATGCATGCATTCAATTCATATCTTTGGTCTGGTTTTTAAGTTTACAATATGTTATAGAAAGGTTTGGTGGCCCCTTCACCACTATACACAAGTGTGTGAATCCCCCCAATGGATCAAACACCATTGCTGTCCCACATGAACCCACCATGTAATAAAGATAGAGCTAAAGTGTCCGGATCAAACACCGCCAACACTTCCCCTGATGCTCTACCCATACCAACATGTAAGCCCTTATTGACGAGGGCTTGCAAACTGGGCTTGCAACTAACCAATCCTAAATGTCATCCAGTGTATCCAAGGCCTCACCCCAGCATCCCTCAATACGTCCATAGAGATAAGGCCCCCCGGCTAGTCGAAGATTACATGGTTTGAGACCACCTCCCCTGATGCCATACGACATAATAGTTCTGCTAAGGTAATGGCGATACGATGATGTCAATGAACAAGACTTGAGTAGAGATAGAGCTAGAGTCTGGTGACCAGGTCAAGACCACCATGCCACGTCCTCCCTTTGATGCTCCACTCGCATTAAGCACACTAACCACACATACATAATTACATGCCTATTCCTACCATCATCATCATCATCATCATCATATTATAAATAGACAGAAATAAATATGCATGAGCAGTAATAGTAGGAATATTGGATGACATGTGAGATGCACATTACAAACATACAAGCATAGAATCAATCATGGCATTGGACTCAAATAAATAAACAGTTTGTTATTATCCAATTAGTTTAGGTCTTGTTCCCTCACCTGTTAGCAAAACTTGATCTCCTTCCAAGCCTTGTAATTCTCTCTGAATTGATTTAATAACCTAAAAGTTATATGAATTTAAGTTAGGGTTTATATGTAACATCATAGAGTAGTCAAAAATCAAAATAGAGCATTGATATGTGTCTGATTGGTCCTATGGTCTCATACTGTGTTGACCTTACTGCCTACTGTCAATACCCTACGGTCGCATAGGGTGCGACCGTAGCTGCGACCATATGGTTTTTAAAATCTTTCCTAATGCCTATGGTCGACTATAGCTGCGACCTTAAGACTTCTGGTCACTAACTACATTCAATTCGAGTTCTTCTTGGGTCGAACTCCTTGGCTTTTCTCTTGGGTTCATACTATGGCTATCCTATGGTCATCATTAGTAGTTTCTCATTAACCATTCTCATCAAACTCTCCCCTCATGATTAGCCTTGGACTTTACTCAAGGAATCATATGGATCATACTAGTTTGACATCTCCAATCCCCCATAGAAGCCTTATTCCATAGAATTTACATCTTCAGAGATTACGTTCTACCTTTGCCTATGATTGAGAGCTAAAATCTTCTCAGCAAAACCTTCTCCTTAGTCTTTTCCTCTTCTCCTTCCTTTCTTTCTCTTCCTCTAGGATTTACTAATGTTCTAAAAGAGTGAAAAATGGTTGAGAGACGTCCTTTATATAGAGAATAGTTCTCCATATAGAGTTCTCCAACATTAGGAAAGAAATCCCCATTAAATTATGAAAGTTTCCAACTCAGAGTTTGGTCTGGGGTCTCACGGCCGATCGCTTATGGTCGTAGAATCAGTGACCTTTGTTTCTTTCCATATGGTTTGACATTCAAAGTAGCACCAACTAAAATCACCAGACGAAAGTTTTAACGTCTACGCAACCGTGACATTTATTTTGTTAAGGTCACCTGGAGGAGCCGAGATATAGAAGAGATCACATGGGAAGAAGAGAATGCTATGCGGAAGCAATATCCTCACCTTTTTGACTCGGAAGGTATGTGCAAATTTCAAGGATGAAATTTCTAATAAGAGGGGGGAGTTGTAAGACCCGTATCAAACTAACCGGTCTTACCACCTTGTACCAGGTCTACCTATCATGGTTGAGCCAAGTGGACCAAGTGGGTGAAGAAACCTCAAGACTAGGTATGAAATTTAACTCAAAAATAGTCAAGTATGAGTGTGTGGTTGCATGCCTAAATAGGTATGACCGATCCCACCTCAAAAGAGTCCAACCCATGACTTTTGGTCGCGGGGTCGGATGTTTTAAAAAGGTAGGGTCGACGGATTCTGCGACCCCACCTCCGACCCTACGAAAACAGTCAGAAACCGAATTTAGGAAACCTTCCTAATTCGAAGGGGGGTCTTTCCTAAACTCATTAGGACATATTATGGAGGGTTTTCCTCTGTAAATAGGACGTCCCTTAGCCTCTTTCATCCTTTTAGAACTTCAATTGAAAGTGAGAAAGAGAGAGAAGAGAAGGAAGAGAAGGAGAATTGAAGAAGAAGACCAAGGAAGAGGAAAGTTCAGAGAAAACTTTGAATCTCAGCAAACCTATGGTATGAACCTAATTTCCTACATGAATTAAGAGCCTAGAATAGTTCATGAAGAAGATAGGATTAGGAGAAACCCATATTATCCATCCATGGATAAATTCCAAGAAAATCCATGGAGAAAAATCATTGTGGATAATGGATAGTGTATAAAAATTATAGTTTTGAACCATAGAGCAATCATAGGAAGGACAATGATGGTAAGCCAGAGGATTCAAACATGAAGGAATGGACTTAAGAGTAAAAGGTCAACCATAAGACGTGTGGTCGCACGTAGGGTCGCATGATATCCGACCCCCCACATGTTGGACCACATGCCCTCGGGAAGTTCAAGGGAGGGTGTGGTCTCACATAGGGTCAAAGTATGCCCGACCCCACCTACGACCCTACACCCTGTGGTCGCAGGAACTGAGGCCCCAGGTGCTACCCCACCTGCGACCCCTCAGCTTCTGTTAGTCTAAACATAAGGGAATTAATTCTAATTAAAAACTATCAACTTGATTAGGTTTTTCAGTGGTCTAAAAGTGATTGATAAAGCTTGGACGAGGATCTACGATCAACCAGAGGTGAGGGAACAAGACCTAAACTAATTGGCTAATAATAAACTATTTTTATTCATTGAGTCTGATGCCATGAGTGATTCTATGCTTGTATGCGTGTATTGTGTATTTCACATGTCATCCAATATTCCTGCTATTAATGTTCATGTATATTTAATTTAATTTATTTATAACATGATGATGATGATGATGCTAGGAATAGGCATGTGAATGTATGTGTGTGGTTAGTGTACTTGATGCGAGTGGAGCATCAGGGGGAGGACGTGACATTGTGATTCATCCTGGTCACCTGACTCTAGCTCTATCTCTACTCAAGTCTTGTCCACTGACATCGTCGTATCTCCATTACTTTAGCAGAACTATTACGTCGTAGGGCATCAGGGGAGGTGGTCTTTGACTATGTAGTCTCCGACTTTGTCGGGGGGCCTTAGCTTTATCTCTATGGACGTATTGAGGGATGCTAGGGTGAGGCCTTGGATATACTGTTTGACATTAGGATTGGTTAGTTGTGAGCTTAGTTTGCAAGCCCTCGCCAATAGGGGATTACGTATTGGTATGGGTAGGGCATCAGGAGATGTGTGATGCGGTGCGGTCCTAAACACTTTAGCTCTATCCCTATTCCATAGTGGGTGCATGTGGGATGAAAATGGTGTCTGATCCAATGGGAGACTTCACACACTCGTGTATAGTGGTGCGGCGGCCACCTATCCTTTCTATTACACATTGTAAACTTATGAGCCAGACCAAAGATATGAATTGAATGCATGCATATGTTTGTTGCATTGTTATGTTTGCTCACTGAGCCGTGATGTGTGCTTACCCTTTCCACGTTGGATATTTTTAGTTGATGATGCAGGTACTACTGTAGAAGACTATATGAATGCTCTGATGTACGAATATGCTGCGGTGATGGATGCAGAAGTTATGATGGAGTCGCATGATTTGTCGTGCGAGTGTAACTCATGCATCTTCGATTAGATTTATAGTTAGATTATTAAGAACATGTAATTGATTAATTTATTTTATTTTATGGCTTAGTCTTTTGGAGATAATTGATTAATTTATTTATGTTATCACTATTAGATTCTCAGTTCATTAGTATTAAAGATTTTCGCTATTGTTTATTAACTTTGATTAGGGTTGTGGGTGTGTATGGTTTAAGCAAACAGACACAGCCTATTCGAGATCCTGGTTGAACCGTTGGATCATAGACGGTTCATCACACCATTCTGGTTGGTACAGAATTAGGGTGTGACACCTTCTTAGTCAAACAGTTGAGGATATTGCTTCCGCATAGCGTTTTCTTCTTCCCATGTAGTTTCTTCCACATTTTGGCTTCTCCAAGTAACTTTAACATAGTAAATATCACGGTTGCGAAGTCGTTGTGTCACACCCCAATTCTGACTGAATCAGAAGTGTGAGTGAACCGCCATTGAACCAACAGTTCGCACCAGGATCTCGATAAGACCGTATCCACTTATACAAACCATTGCACATAATCATAATCATAATACGATTAAATACAGCAGATGTCTTAAATTAAATGAATTGAGTACTTCTATTGATAAATAAAATAAATTAACCAATTATTCAAAGTACCAAAATGTAACTAAATATCTTTACATCATTCATAATTCCAACTGAAAAATAAATAGAACAAACAAATCAAATATCCTAGAGGTACACGCAGAAAGGGCACTCGCATGAAGCATCATGCTCGTCCTCCCTTGCTTGCACTTCCAAGACAGTAGCACCTCCATACACTGGAGCATCCATGTAGTCCTCGACAGTGTAACCTGCATCAACATCTAAAAACATGTATATATACAAGGGTGAGCTCACAACGTAGCTCAGTAAGAAAATCAGACAATGCAACACACATCATGCATGAATAACATTCACATTATGGTTTGGTTTTAAGTTTGCAATTCATGAACTATTCTAAGGTCTTAGATTATCAAATAGAAAGCTTGCCCATACCTTAGGTTTGCTGAGATTCAGAGATTTCTCTGAATTCTTCAATTCGGTCCTCTTATCCAACTTTCCTTCTCTTCTTCTTCTCTTCTCTTTCTCTCACTCTCAATTAGGGTTTCAAAAGGAGTGAAAAAGGCTTAGGGACGTCCTATTTATAGAGTAGAAACTCTAAAAATATGTCCCATTGAGATTAGGAAGGAATCTCATTGAAATTTGGAAAGTTTCCTATTTGCGGTTTCTGTCAGCAAATAGGGGGTCGATGAGGGGGTCGGAGATCCCGTCAACCCTCAGTTCCTAAGTTGTCTGACCCCGAGTGAAAAATTAGGGGTCTGACTTCTATGTGAGGGGGGGTCGACCATGCCTACTTAGGTATGCGACCCTACCCTCCAATTTACTATTTTTGGGTCAGTTTAGTACCTGGTTTCGCCATTTCCTTCACGCACTTGGTCCATTTGGCTCGACCATGATGGGTAGACCTGGTACAAGGTGGTAAGACCGGTTAGTTCGATACGGGTCTTACACGGTTTTATTGAGATTCTGGTGTGAACCGTTGGTTTAATAGTTGTTCACTCACACTTCGGGTTCAGTCGAAATTGGGGTGTGACACCATGACCTTTTCACAACTTCCCACATAAGCATTAATCATCACATAATCACAAAATTCATATTCATGCAAATGGATGCAAAGTACAGTTATTGGATGGCATGTTTGTCACACCCCATTCCCGACGTATTGATACTATGGAATGTAATGGGATTCTTTACACTTAAGGTCATAGAAATCCCCTCCAGGATCACACGTTATGGTATAGCCATCCATTAATCCACAACTTAAATCTCACAAACAATTATTAGAGTAACAAAGAATTTAAATAAATCTATATTATCAAAATCTTAAAAGAAATAACAAAAGACTTATTGATCAATAATTCCAAGTTGACATTCTAGAGTTCATAGTTTAAATATTTAAATATTATCCAAGTCTTAAATGATTAAAATAAATCCTTCAGTTTAAAACATTATTTAGTTCCAAATCCTAGGATAAATGGTTTTCAAATAAAATAACCCAAAACTAAAAGTCAAAAGAGTAATAGCAACGTCTATGCGTATACACAATCTTTACACTCGCACGTGGGATCATGGACTTCCTCTTCAAGCTCACTATCATCATCGTTTATACCAGATGGATAGCATCCCAAATCATCGAACATTGTACCTGCATCATCTAAAATATTTGTGCGCACAAGGGTAAGCTCAACTACCGAGCTTAGTAAGAAAACCAAACATGCAATACACAAATGCATGCAACTATAACTACGGTCAAATATGAAACTGTATGTGCCAACTCATGGGCCACTAAGATGATTGTCACCTCCCTTGGCGTATAACAAACATCCCCAGGTTGCATGGATTACTCCCAAAAGATAAATGCCGTCTCACTCGACGTACAACAAACATCCCCATGTATAGGTCCGGTGTATTGGTCCTCTCCTGACCGTGACTCATCCCAAGTTCACCTACGTGACACTTGAGGAGATGATAATCCCACTAGTCGACTCTCCCGCCCATTTACACTACTTCAGAATTGGGGAGCATCGCAGCTATGATCATACCACCCTTTACTAAACCTATGCCGATACATAAATCGACAATCAAATAGAAAGTAATGCCCAAAGTAGTTGGATTCGGCCTAGAAAGCTCAGGAACTCCTAAACTTACGACAAGGTATGTACTTAAGGTAGGTGGGGCAGTCACACTTGTTACACCCAGTATTAGGAATGTTGGTGCTAGCCAAAAAAGGGGCTGGCAACAAGGAACCAGCCAAGTGTGGGCATAAAGGCTATTTGGTCAATCTGACAAATGGGTTATTGGGCAATCATTTAGGGTATGCGAGCCCCGACACATGGGATATCTGTCACACCCCAAATTCTGAATCAACCAGATTGGTGTGATGAACCGTTTATGGACCAACGGTTCAACCAGGATCTCGTATAGGCCATGCCCATTTGATTAAATCAGATACAACCACAACCATAATCAGAGTAAATAAACAATAGCGGAAGTCTTTAATATTAATGAACTGAGTATCTAACAGTGATAACATAATTAATTATCTAATTATCTCTAAATGACTCAAGACATAAAATAAAGTAATCAATTACATGTTCTGATAACCCAACAACTAAATCTAATCGAAAACACATCAGTTGCACTCGCACGATGAATCATGCGACTCCACCATAGCTTACACGTCCATCGCAGAAACATGTATGTACGTTGGTGCATTCATATAATCGTCCACGGTAGGACCTGCGTCATCAACTAAAAATATTCGACGTCGAAAGGGTGAGCACACATCATGGCTCAGTGAGCAAACAAAACAATGCAACAAACATATGCATGTATTCAATTCACATCTTTGGTCTGGTTTATAAGTTTGCAATGAGCTATAGAAAAGTTTGGTGGCCGCTGCACCTCTATACACGAGTGTGTGAATCTGCCCAATGGATCAAACACCATTACCGTCCCACATGCACCCACCATGGAATAGAGATAGAGCTAAAGTGTCCCAGATCAAACACCGCATAACACTTCCCTTGATGCCCTATCTATACCAACACGTAAGCCCCTATTGGTGAGGGCTTGCAAACAGGGCTCGCAACTAACCAATCCTAATGCCAAATAGTATATCCAAGGCCTCACCCCAGCATCCCTCAATACATCCATAGAGATAGAGCTAAGGCCCCCTGACAGAGTCAGAGACTACATGGTCCGAAACCACCTCCCCTGATGCCCTATGACGTAATAGTTCGGCTAAGGTAATGGCGATATGTTGATGTTAGTGGGAAAAACTTGAGTAGAGATAGAGCTAGAGTCTGGTGACCAAGATGAACCATAATGTCACGTCCTGCCCCTGATGCTCCTCTCGCATCAAACACACTAACCACACGCATACATTCACATGCCTATTCCTTACATCATCATCATCATCATGTTATAAATAAATAGAATTAAATATGCATGAACAGTAATAGATGGAATATTGGATGACATGTGAAATACACATTACAAGCATACAAGCATAGAATCATTTATGGCATTGGACTCAATAAGTAAAACAGCTTGTTATTAGCCAATCAGTTTAGGTCTTGTTCCCACACCTTTGGTCGATGGTTGTTCTTCGTCCAAGCTTTGTAAATCACTTTTATACTACTTGGAAACCTAAAAAAATTATAGATTCTAAATTAGAGTTTATTTCCATCAATTATAGTGTTTAAATGTACCATCTGGAATCATTCAGACTTCCAAAAGCTGAGTGGTTGCAAGTGTGGCTGCACCTGTGGTCTCAGTTTCTGCGACCACAGGGTGTGTGGTCGATATGTGTGGTCACATATCATGCGACCACACCCTCCCTGGAACTTTCCCGAGGGTGTGTGGTGGATCATATGTGCATCGTGTGGTTGCATATCATAAGACCACACATGCGACCACACCCTCCTGGAACTTTCCCAAGGGCATGTGGTCGATCATATGTGCCTCATGTGGTCGATCAAACTGCGACCACACAAGTGATGGTCAACTTTTCCACTCTCAACTCAATTCCATCGTGTTTTGATTCCTTGGCTTATCATAATGATCCTTCCTATGATTGTTCTATGGCTTAAAATTTATATTTTTACATAATCCATCATCCTAATAGATTTCCTCCATGGATCTCTTAGAATTTGTCCATGGTTTTATGATTGGGATCTCACTTTGAATCACTATCTCCTTCATGATCTATTCTAGGCATTCAACTAATGTGGGAGATGTTTTATACCTTAAACTTGTTGAAGAATCAGAGTTCTCTCTGAATTTCCTTCTCTTCGTCTTCCTCTTCAATTCTCCTTCTCTTCCTCCTCTTCTATTTCTCTCTCTTTCAGTTTGAGTTCTAAAAGAATGAAAGAGGCTAAGGAACGTCCTATATATAGAGAAAAACCCTCCATATAGAGTCATACTTAGATTAGGAAAGAACCCCCTTCAGATTAGGAAGGTTTCCTAATCACAGAGTCAGTTTGACATCGTGTGGTCGCACGTGGAGTCGTAGAATCCGTCGACTACACATCCAAAAAATGCAACCACACGTCCCAGACTGCCGTGGTCTCATTATTCTGAGGTGTGGTCATCCTCACCTGTTTAGGTATGCGACCACACGCTCCTAATTAGATGATTTTGGATTCAATTTCATACCTAGTCTTGTGGTTTCTTCACGCACTTGGTCCGCTTGGCCGGACCATGATAGGAAGACCTGATACAAGGTGGTAAGACCGGTTAGTACAATACGGGTCTTACAACTCCCCCCCCCTCTTATTATAAATTTCATCCTTGAAATTTGTACATACCTTTCGAGTCAAAAAGGGAGGATATTGCTTTCGCATAGCATTCTCTTCTTCCCATGTAATCTCTTCTACATCTTGGCTCTTCCAAGTAACCTTAACATAATAAATGTCATGGTTGCGTAGACGTTGAACCTTCCAACTGGTAATTTCGATTGGTGCTACTTCGGATGTCAAATCATCAGTTACACCCAGTGGATCCGCTGTTAATACGTGTGTTGGATCTCTGACGTACTTCTTTAGTAATGAGATATGAAATACATCATGCACACTTCACATAGATGGGGGTAGTGCAAACTGATACGCCACTTTCCCACATTTAGTTAGAATCTCATATGGCCAGACATATCTCAGACTTAGCCCTTTCTGTCCGAACCTTTTCAAATCACGTATAGGAGATATTTTTAGAAATACCTTATCACCTATGGTGAATTCGAGATCTCTACATCGATTATCTACGTATTGCTTCTGACGGTTCTGAGCTTTTCGAACTCTTTCCTTAATAATGTCAACTACTTGACAAGTTTCTTCAAAGAACTCTGGTCCAACAATACTCCGTTCTCCAACTTCATTCCAAAAAAAAAGAGTTCGACACTTCCTACCATATAGTGCTTCATAGGGTGACATCTGTATAGTAGCCTGATAGCTGTTGTTATAGGTGAACTCGATCAATGGTAGTTTCTCATCCCATGATCCTTTGAAATCGATGACACAAGCTCAAAGCATGTATTCTAAAATCTGAATGGTACGCTCCGACTGTGTCACACCCCAATTCCGTACTATTTAGAATGGTGTGATGAACCACTAACAAACCAACGGTTCAACCAGGATCTCGAGTAGGCTATATCCGTGTTATCTAAACCTCACACATTCACATTCATAATCAGAGTAAATACACAATAGCGGAAGTCTTATAGTAAAATGAACTGAGAAATCTAACTGTGATAATCATAAATAAAATATCAAGTTATGTTGTATCAACTGAGACATAAATAAGTAAAATATCAATTACATGTCTTTAATAATAAAAGAAATCTAATCGAATATGCATGAGTTACACTAGCATGAGGAGTCATGCGTATCCACTAAGTCTTCAACTTCCATCGCCGCCACGTGCCCGTACACTGGAGCGTTCATATAATCTTCAACGGTGGTACCTACATCATCAACTAAAAATATTCGAATTCGAAAGGCGTGAGCACACATCACGGCTCAATGAGCAAATAAAACAATGCAACAACCATATGCATGCATTCAATTCATAATTGTGGTTTGGTATGTAAGTTTGCAATGTGCAATAGAAAGGATAGGTGGCCACCGCACCTCTATACACGAGTGTGTGGAAACACCCAATGAAAATGGCATTGCTGTACTGGTTGCCCATACCAACACATAAGCCCCTGTTGGCGAGGGCTTACAAACTGGGCTCGCAACTAACCAACCCTAATATAAAACAATGTATCCAAGGCCTCACCCCAGCGTTCCTCAATACATCCATAGAGATAGAGCTAGGGTCTGCTGACCAGGCTGAACCACAATGCCACGTTTCCCCCCTGATGCCCTACGATGTATTAGTTCCGCTAAGGTAATGGCGATACGATGATGTTAGTGGACAAGACTTGAGTAGAGATAGAGCTAGAGTCTGGTGACCAGGCTGAACCACAATGCCACGTCCCCCCTGATGCTCCACTCGCATCAAGCACACTAACACTTGCTTAGTGGACATGACTTGAATAGACAATGGCACAATATACCCCGATGAGAACGGCATCGAAGTACCGGTTGATACCATCTCTACCCGCACCATATATACCAGCCAAATACAAACATTCACATGCCTATTCTTATCATCATCATCATCATCATGTTATAATCAATAAATTTAAATATGCATGAATAGTAATAATAGAAATATTGGATGACATGTTGAATGCACATTACAAGCATACACGCATAGAATCAATCATGGCCTTAGACTTAAGAAACAAAAACAGTTTGTTACTAACCAATTAGTTTAGGTCTTGTTCCCTCACCTTTGCTTAATTGTAGATCCTCTTTCAAGCTTTAAGAACCACCTTAATATCAATATTATATCATTAGAAGACCTAACCAAGTCGATAGAATTTAATTAGAATTAATTCCAATTTTAAAGCTTACTGTTAACTGGGGGTCGCAGGACGGGTCGCAGGTAGGTAGCAATTTTCTGTGACCCCCTGTAGTAAGATTGATGCCAGGGTCGGATGTTCCATCGACCCTGGGTGCGACCACCCCTTTCCTGGATTTCTCGAATGCTGGGGGTCAATGCTAGGGTCGATTCTCCATCGACCCCACGTGCGACCCCCCGTGGGTTGAGTCGAGAATTTCATCCTATGGTTCATTCTTTCAAGTTTGGTTCCCATGGCTTACTTCTATAACCCATTATATACATGTTCTATGGCTTAGAACTTCTCTCTGTACACTTACATGGTTTTTAATGATCCCTCCATGGTTTCCATTGAAACCTAACCATGGATGGATGATTTGGGTTTCTCCTAGAACATACCTTCTTCATTATCTACTCTAAGGTCTTAAGAAATTCATGGAGATAGTATCCATACCTGAGAAGTAGACTTATTTCTCTGAAGCCTTCTCTTTGGTCTTCTTCTCCACTTTCCTTCTCTTCTCCTTCTCTTCTCTTTCTCTCAATCCAATTAGGGTTCTAAAAGGAGTGAAAGAGGCTTAGAGACGTCCTATTTATAGAGTAGAAACTCCCAAAATAAGTCCCACTGAAATTAGGAAAGAATCCCCTTGAAATTTGGAAAGTTTCCAAATCACGGTTTCTGTCTTCAAACTGGGGGTCGATGAGGGGGTCGGAGATCCCGTCAATCCCTGGTTCTAAGTTGTCCGACCCCCGGTTATAAACTCAGGGTCTAACTTTTATATTGGGGGGTCCGACCCTGCCTAGCTGGGTATGCGACCCTACCCCCTATTTTAGTGTTTTTGGGTCAGCTTAATACCTAAGATCGTTATATCCTTCACACACTTGGTCCATTTGGCTCTACCATGATAGGTATACTGGTCACGACACGAAAAGTAAGGTTAGACCGGGTTCGTAGCGTCCGGGTCTTACAACTCCACCACCCTTAAAATAAATTTCGTCCTCGAAATTTAAACGTACGGATATTACAACGTCCCTAAATTTTGTCCTCAAAATTTGAATTTAGGTGGGAATTCTATTTCCGCATTGCATCTTCTTCTTTCCATGCAAAATCTTCTCCACGTCTTGTCTTCGCCGAGTTATCAAGTTGTCTTCACATACTAATCATCCCAGCTTTGGAGATGTTGTACCTTCCAACTAGTGAACTAGGCTGGCACCACTTCAATAGTTAAATCTTTTATCTAATCCGTTGGTTCCGTGATCTGTACCTTTGATATGAATCTCCAATGTACTTCTACGATAGAGACACACGAAATATGTCATGCATACTAGACATGGACAGCGGTAACGCTAGTTGATAAACTTTTCTACATCTCTCCAAATTTTATGAAGTCCAAAACATATATCGGATAAAACTTACCCTCCTCGTTGAATTTTTCTTTAATCCATGCATAAGTGATATCCTCAAGAACACTTTGTCACTTATGGCAAACTCGAGATCTTGGTGTCTTTTCTGACAACTTGAGCTATCCTGGGCCTTTTCTTTGATCTTGTCTGCCACTTGATAGGTTTCCTTAATAGGCTCAGGTCTTAAAACTCTTCATTCATCAACTTCATTCCAAAACAAAAGAATTTGACATTCCTACCGTACCATGCTTTATAGGTGACATCTACATAGTAGCTTGGTAGCAAATTCACTCCACAAATAGCTTAGTTAGCCGCTCCAAAGAATACCGAGGTCGTATAGCAATGGAATGAGCTATCTTCATAAGGCGATCAACAATCACCCAACCATGTCAACCGATTTGGGAGTCAGTGGCAAATCATTGACATAGTTCACTGTACTGCAATTCCATTCCCAAAACAAAAGTCAGGGTTTGGTTTTTCTTTTTCTAACACTGCTTACACCATTTTTATATACAGATCTAACAAATTTACTACTTTTACTTCATCCATCAATTCATAGATGATCTTTAATGCCACAAGCGCACGACGAACTATTGCTCCATAAGTTCATCCATAAATTCTCACTCAATTGGATTATCACGAGTTTCTATTATTTGTTCCCTCCTTTCAAATCTGAATCTATTGCTGTGAAACATAAGGTAGCATTTATATTGGGTCCTTCCTTGGACTTCATAATTCCCATCGGCGATCGTATAAGCCGTTTGTAGTCTAAAGATTTAAGGGGTATATTTAGCTTCTTTCCAAATGGCATAGATATAAAAGGATGAGTAGCTCCAGAATCAAAGAGCACTCTGGCAGGAATGCCATTACTAGGTACGATACCTGTGATTTGTTTTAATTTAGTCTACATGCTCATACAATGTAACATAGAATGAAAGGTTCAGGTCATACCTGTAACCACATCATGTGATGCGGCAGCATCCTTGGCTGAAACAGCGTAAACTCTTCCTTGTTGTAGTTGTTTTCTGGGCTTAGTACACTCTCTTGAGACATGCCCTACTTGATTGCAGGTAAAACATCTTATTCCTTCACCATTTTGCTTTGGTTGCAGTGGGGTTGCTAAAGTGGACTTGGCTGCAGCATTGAAGCCTTGAGTATGGAAGGGTTGGAATACCTTGGTGTTCCCTCCGTTGTAAAAATTTTCATTTGGCCTTTTGTTTCCCCTATTTTGAGCAAAGTAGCTCTCTTTCTGGCTCGACTCTATCACTCGAGCAATTTGTACAGCTTCATTGTAGATTTTCTTCTCAAGTCCCAGAACATGTTCGCGTATGCTTCTCCTAAGTCCCATGATGAACCTTCGGGTTTTCGTATCCTCCTCTTGCATACTGACTGGTGCAAAGAAAAACTGCTCCTCATAACACTGTTGATATGCGTCGATAGTCATCTACCCCTGATATAAATTCAGGAACTCTCTCTCCATAGAATCTCTGAAACTTTTAGGGAAGTATTTCTCAAAGATTGCCTCTTTGTATATATCCTAGGTCAAGTGGGTGTGTTTAGTTAATAGATATGTCCTGGTAGACTTCCACCAATGGTGTGCATCGCCCTTCAGCATAAATGTGGCATACAACACTTTTTCCTCCTCATTTACTGTCATCATCATAAAATTTCTTTCCATTTCATCAATCTAGTATGCCGGCCACAAAGGGTCTGCTGGCTTGCCATTGAATTCTTTGGGCTTCATCTTCAGAAAAGGCTCGACCAGTCTGGAGCGGTCCAGCTGATACGGAGCATAGGCCCCATACATAGGTGGATGGTACTGATAACCACCTTGAGCTATCTCAGGGTTCTGCACTTGAGCTTGAATGACTAGTGTTTGAGGTGTATGGGGTATTGCGTTACTTCCCCCTGGTATTGTGCTTGCCTGTCATGCTGGCATCGGTGTCGTATGTGCAGCTGAAAATGCCAAGCCTATGGCAGCATTCATATTAGCTTGCAATTGTTGGATTTGTTGTAGTTGTTGTACCAAGTTCATTACGGCTGTAGCTAAATCTATAGGTGGGGCTAGCATGTTTGTAGGATTTTACTGACCATTAGCTCCTGGCGGTGCCACGTTTGGATTCTCTTGTACTTCAGGAATTTCATGACTAGTTTCATCCACAGGTGGTGGTGGTGGAATTGGGTTACGTCCTCGTTTGTTCCCTCTTCGCCCAGCCATTTCCCTTTTTGGTGGTGGTAGTGTCTGAAAAGTCATAGAACACGTGAGGCAATCATTATATACTTCATTCTTATATTTAGATACACTACCAATGGTATTTTTAAACTTTTTAGATCATTCTGTCAAAATTTACTATCTTTTTAATGCAGGGTCGATGGGGGGTCAATGGCTCTCCGACCCTAGGATCGACCCTGGGAATCACTGATTCTTACCGAGAGCCGAGGGTCGATATGGGGGTCGATGGGTGTCCGACCATAGGTTCGACCTTTGGTTCTCTATCAAATTACCGAGAGCCATGGGTCGATGAGGAGGTCGATGGGTGGGTCGATGGTTTTGGACGAATTCTCTGACCCCCGGACTAAAAATCAGATTTTTAAATTCCGATTCTGAGTCCATTTACCATTCTTTCTCCTCCGTTCCGACCCGTCTCGTCCCTCTGAGTTGCTACAGTGACAACTCTGATCCGTTGGTGGTTTGTGTCACACCCCAATTCCACACACTTTAAAATGGTGTGATGAACCGCTAGCAAACCAATGGTTCAACCAGGATCTCGTACAGACGGTATCCAGCTGATCTAAACCTCATATATCCACATTCACAATCAGAGTAAATACACAATAGCGGAAGTCTTATAGTAAAATGAACTGAGAATCAACTGTGATATTAATATTTAAATAGGAAATTATTCTGTATCAACTAAGACATAAATAAATATCAAATACATGTCTTTATTAAATCCAAATAAAGAAAACTAGAAATCTAATACACATGAGTTGCACTCGCAAGAGGAGTCATGTACATCCACTTCATCTTCAACTTCCATCGCCGCCACGTGACCATACACTGGAGCATTGACATAATCTTCGACGATAGTACCTGCATCATCAACTATAAATATTCGACATCGAGGGGGTGAGCACATATCATGGCTCAGTGAGCAAACAAAACAATGCAACAATACATATGCATGCAGTCAATTCATATCTTTGGTCTGGTTTAAAGTTTACAATGCGCAATAGAAAGGTTGGGTGGTCAAAGGTTAACGTTTATTGACCCCGCCTCTATACACAGGGAGTGGAAGTCCGCCCAAAGGTTAACCTTTATTGTCATCCCCATCCACCCTACCATAACATTGTACAACAAAGGTTAATGTTTATTGATGTACACTGCCATACCAATACGTAAGCCCCTGCTGGCGAGGGCTTGCAAACTGGGCTCGCAACTAACCAATCCTAATGCCAAACAGTGTATCCAAGGCCTCACCCCAGCATCCCTCAGAACGTCCATAGAGATAGAGCTAAGGCCCCCCGGTAGAGTCAGAGACTACAAGGAACGAGACCACCTCCCCTGATACTCTACGATGTAATAGTTCTGCTAAAGTAATGACGATACGACGATGCTAATGCACAAGACTTGAGTTAGAGATAGAGCTAAAGTGCTGAGACCCGCCAAAGGTTAACGTTTATTGACGTTCCCATCACACCTCCCCTGATACTCGCTCGCATCAAGTACACCAACCACACACATACATTCACATGCCTATTCCTATCATCATCATCATCATCATGTTATAAACAATAAAGTAAATATGCATGAACAAATAATAGAAATATTGGATGACATGTTGTATACACATTACAAACATATTCGCATTGGATCAAGCATGGCATTGGATTCAAGAAAAGAGAAAACAGTTTGTTATTAACCAATTAGTTTAGAGTTATGTTTCCTCACCTTAGCTTGCTAATAGATCCTCTTACAAGCTTTAAGATTACCTTTATATTTTTATTATATTGCTAGAAGACCTAGCAAAGTCGATAGAATTTAATTAGAATTAATTCTGAATTTAAAAACCATTCTGTTAACTGGGGGTCGGAGGTAGGGTCAGAGTAATGATCGACCCTGGGTGCGACCACCCCTATTCTAGACTTCCCGAACACTGGGGGTCGATGCTCAGGGTCTGGTAGGGTCGATTGGCCATCGCCCCCCATGCGACCCCCTGTGGGTTTTGGTCGATTTTCTTCCTTCAATCCATTCTTCGTGTTTGGGGTCCTATGGCTTGTTCCTATAATCCATTCTACACATGTTCTATGGTCTAGAGCCATGATTCTACCACCTATATGGCTTTCATGATTTTCCACCATGGTTTTCCTTGAAAACCTAACCATAGGTTGATGGTTTGGGTTTCTCCGAGATCATACTCTCTGCATTATCTATCCTAAGGTCTTTAGCAATTCATGGAATTAGTATCCATATCTGAAAAGAATACTCCTTCTCTGCAACTCTTCTCCCTTGGCCTTCTTCTCTTCTTTCCTTCTCTTTTCCTTCTCTTCCTTCTGTTCTCTTTCTCTCAATTCAATTAGGGTTGTAAAAGGAGTAAAAGAGGCTTAGGGACGTCCTATTTATAGAGTAGAAACTCATAAAATAAGTCCCATTGAGATTTGGAAGGAATCCCATCGAAATTAGGAAACTTTCCTAATTTTCAGATTTACCGAGTATCGGGGGTCGATAGGGGGGTCAGAGATCCCATCGACCCCTGGTTCCTGAAGTGTCCGACCCCCCATGTAAAACTGGGGGTCTGACTTCTGTCTTGGGGGGGTCCGACCCTCCCTTGCTGGGTATGCGACCCTCCCCTTAATTAAGTGTTTTTCGATTAATTTAATACCTGGGATCGTGATCTCCTTCATGCACTTGGTCCATTTGGCTCATCCATGATGGCTAGACCTGGTTCAAGGTGGTAAGGCCAGGTTAGTTTGATACGGGTCTTACAACTCCCCCCTACTTCTAAAAATTTCGTCCCCGAAATTGTTCATACCTTCTGAGTCAAATAAGTGAGGGTATTGCTTTCGCGTAGTATTCTCTTCCTCCCATGTAATTTCTTCCATGTCTCTACTTCTCCAAGTGACCTTGACATAATAGATATCTCGGTTGCGTAGTCGTTGAACCTTTCGACTGGTGATTTCAGTTGGTGTTACTTCAAAAGTCAAATCTTCAGTTAAATCAGGTAGATCTACTGTCAGAACGTGTGTTGGATCTTTGACATACTTCTTCAATAAAGAAATATGAAATATGTCATGCACACTTGACATAGATGGTGGTAGTGCTAACTAGTAAGCCACTTTCCTACGCTTAGCTAGAATCTCATATGGCCCGACATATCTTGGACTTAGTTTCCCTTTCTGTCCAAACCGTTTCAGACCTCGCATAGGTGATACCTTCAAGAATACTTTATCACCCACAACGAACTCAAGATCTCTGCGTCGAGTATCTGCATATTGCTTCTGACGATTCTGGGCTGTTCTCACTCTTTCCTTGATAATGTCAACCACTCGACAAGTCTCTTCAACAAATTCTGGTCCAACGAGACTACGTTCCCCAACTTCATTCCAAAATAAAGGAGTTCGACATTTTCTGCCATACAGTGCTTCATAGGGTGACATCTGTATAGTAGCCTGATAGATATTGTTATAGGCGAACTCGATCAGCGGTAACTCTTCATCCCATGATCCTTTAAATTCAATCACACATGCTCGTAGCATATCTTTTAGAATCTGAATTGTACGCTCTGACTGTCCATCTGTCTGTGGATGGAATGCAGTACTAAATTTCAATGTTGTACCCATAGCCTTTTGCAATCCTTCCCAAAACTTGGAAGTAAATCATGGATCTCTATCGGACACAATGCTCTCTCGTACATCATGTAATCGAACAATATTATCCACATACAACTTTGCTAACCTTTCTAGTGTATACTGAGGTCGTATTGGTATAAAGCGAGCTGTTTTGGTCAGACGATCTACAATCACCCAAACTGCGTCAACTACTCGAGGAGTCAATGGTAACCCTGTGACGAAGTCCATGGTGATGCAGTCCCATGTCCATGCCGATTCCGGTAACGGCTGTAACAGTCCTGCGGGTCTTTGTCGTTCAGCCTTTACTTTTTGTCAATTTAGGCATTGAGACACAAACTTAGCTACATCTGCTTTCATTCCTCTCCACCAATATAGTTTCTTTATGTCATGATACATTTTTGTACTTCCAGGATGTATCGAATAGATGGTGGTATGGGCTTCTTTCATCAGTCGGTGTCTAATGTCCACACTTTCTGTTTCAGGTACACATGTTCTTCCTTTGTACTTCAATACCTTTTCTTCGGCCAAGGTGAACTCAGGGTTAGTTCTACCTTTTTCGATGTCTTCTTGTACCGTTCTCAGGTAAGGGTCTGATTTGATAGCTGTCTTCACTTCATCAATTATATCCGGTATAATCTTCAATGCAGCGAACATATTTAAAAACCGATGAATAAACCCTTGGTTGGCTGATCCATCCGGTGTGTCCATCACATACTGCTCATTGCCGTGATTGAATACCATTCTGATAGTACACATTGTTGCGGTTGTGCTAATCTCTCCCTGGGATTTTTTCACTACCTTTCTGCTCAACGCATCCTCTACTACATTAGCTTTCCCCGGATGATAATAGATATCACAATCATAGTCTTTCAGTAGTTCTAGCCATCTTCTTTGTCTCATATTCAACTTCTTCTGATTAAATAAATAAGACTGACTTTTATGGTCCGATTTAATCTGGAACTTCTCTCCGTATAGGTAATGTCTCCATATCTTGACAGCGTGTACTACTGCCGCTAACCCCAAATCATGAGTGGGATAATTTTTTTCTCGTGTCTTTAACTGTCTTGAGGTATAAGCAACTACTTGTTCTCCTTGCATAAGCACACATCCTAATCCCAATCCTGACGCATCAGTGTACAAGGTAAATGGCTGTCCGGGAACAGGAATAGTCAAAATCGGAGCGGATATCAATCTTGTCATCAAGGTTTGGAAGCTCTTCTTGCATTTATCCGTCCACACAAACTTTTCACCCTTCTTAGTCAAACTGGTGAGAGGTACGGCAATCCGGGAATAGTCTTCCACAAATCTCCGATAATAACCAACGAGACCCAGAAAACTTCTAATTTCTGCAATGCTCTTTGGTGCTTCCCACTTTACAATAGCTTCGATTTTGCTAGGGTCCACTTTGATTCCTTCAGCGGATACTACATGGCCTAGGAAGGCGACTTCACTTAGCCAAAACTCACATTTGGTAAATTTGGCATATAGCTTCTCTTTCCTTAAACGTTGTAGAATGGCGTTTAGATTCTTAATATGAGTTTCCTTGTCCTTGGAATATACCAATATATCATCAATAAATACGATAACCGACGTATCCAACATATCATGGAAAACCCGGTTCATAAGTTCCATGAAAGTTGCTGGTGCGTTTGTTAATCCAAAAGACATGACCAAGAATTCATAATGCCCATATCTGGTCCTGAAAGCTGTCTTAGGAATATCACCATCTTTAATCTTCAACTGATGGTAGCCTAACCAAAGATCGATCTTAGAAAATACTTTGCTCCTTGCAACTGATCGAACAAGTCATTGATCCGAGGTAGTGGATATCGATTCTTGATTGTCAGTTTGTTCAACTCCCGATAGTCGATACATAATCGAACGCTACCGTCCTTTTTCTTTACGAACAATACTGGCGCTCCCCATGGTGATATACTGGGTCGAATATAACCCTTGTCCAGCAGTTCTTGTAGTTGTACTTTTAATTCCTTCAATTCATTAGGAGCCATTCAGTAAGGTGCTTTTGATACTGGTACGGCTCCAGGTATAAGATCTATCACAAACTCTGTGGCTCGGTCAGGTGGTAATCCTGGTAGTTCCTCAGGAAATATGTCGGGGTAATCCCGCACGACATCAATATATTTCATTCGTGGTGCTTCTTTGGTAAGGTCGACCACTGATACTAGATATCCGACTGCTCCCTTCTCAAGGCACTTCTTTGCCTTTAGTGCTGATAGTATGAGCTTGCATTTACGGAGAAGTTTGGTTCCCGTAAAACTGAATTCTGCTCCTTCTTTGTCTCTAAATGTTAGCTTCTTTTCGGCACATAATAGGTTTGCCGAATGCCGAGCTAACCAGTCCATTCCCAAGATGACGTTAAAGTCTGCCATCCCAAGTTGGATCAAGGTTGCATCTAAAGTTTTCTCGCCAATGAGAACTGGACATGGCCCATAACCTTTCTCTAACTCCACTTCTAACCCCATCGGTGACCGTACAAGTATTTTGTAGT
Source organism: Protea cynaroides (assembly GCA_028583415.1). Classification (NCBI taxonomy): domain Eukaryota; kingdom Viridiplantae; phylum Streptophyta; class Magnoliopsida; order Proteales; family Proteaceae; genus Protea; species Protea cynaroides. The sequence goes on from CM053269.1 coordinate 9,907,044, forward strand.
TCAATGTTTTGATGGGTAAATTCAGCTTCTTTCCAAATGACACAGATATAAAGGAATGAGTAGCTCCTGAATCAAAGAGTACTCTAGCTGGTATGCCATTTATAGGTACGATACCTGTGATTTATTTTACTTAGTCTACATGCTCATACAATGTAATACAACTTAAAAGGTTTCAGTCATACCTGTGACCACATCGGGTGATGCGACAACATCCTCGGATGTAACAGCATAAACTCGTCCTTGATGTAGCTGCTTCTTTGGCTTAGGACACTCCCTTGCCATATGCCCCGCTTGATTGCAGTTATAACATTTCGGACCTTCAGAATTTGGCTTTGGCTGCTGTTGAATTATTGGGGTAGTCTTGGGTGCAGTAACAAAGCCTTGAGCACGGAAGGGTTTAAATGGCTTGTTATTCCCTCCGTTATAAGCATTTCCAGCTGGCCTTTTCATGCCTCTGTTCTGTGTAAAATAGGTTTCCTTCTGGCTCGATTCAATAACTCGAGCAATTTGCACAGCTTCATTATATACCTTCTTCTCCAAGCCGAAAACATGCTCTCTTATGCTCCCTCTAAGTCCCATAACAAACCTACGGGTCTTAGTGTCTTCTTCTTGCATGCTGAGTGGTGCAAAGAAAAACAGCTCCTCATAACGTTGTTGATATGCATCCACGGACATCTGGCCCTGATATAAACTCAGGAACTCCTTCTCCATAGAATCTTTGAAGCTTCGGGGAAAATACTTCTCAAAGAAAGCTTCTTTATAGATAGGCCCTGGTCGATTTCCACCAATGATGTGCATCACCTTTTAGCATTAAAGTGGTACATAATACCTTCTCTTCTTCTGTAATAGTCATCATAAGAAAATTCTTCTCCATCTCGTTGATCCAATGTGCTGGCCGTAAAGGATCAGACGGTTTACCATTAAATTCCTTGGGTTTCATCTTTAAGAATCTCTCAACTAGTCGAGAGTGATCCAACTGATTTTGGGGGTATGCCCCAAACATAGGTTGTGGATACTGATAATTAACCTGAGCTGATTTCGGACCTAGTACTGGGATCTGTACAGCTGGTGGTTGAGGTGTTTGAGGTGCTGGGTGGTTACCCACCGGTGCTGCACTGGTTTGTCCAGTCGGCATTGGTGTAGCATGGGCTACCTGGAACATAATCCCCATTGCTTCTTGCATTTGAGCCTGTGCGTATTGCATTTGTTGCAGCTGTTGTGATAAGTTCATAACCACGGTTGCTAGCTCCGATGCTGGAGGTGGCAAGTTTGTAGGATTTGCCTGAACGGAATTTACTGGTGGTGCAACCTGTGGATTTCCCTGTGCATATATATTTTTCTGACTAGTTTCCTCTACAGGTGGTGGTGGTGGAACTGTGTTTCGGCTTTGCTTGGTTACTCTACGTCCAACCATATCTTCCTCTGATAATGGTGATGCCTGAAAATCATTAAAATACGTGAGACAATCATTTATACTTCATGTAGGCAAGCTAACCGATGTTATTTTCAAAAATTTTAGATCATTCTGTGAAAAATACTATCTGTCGATGGATGTCCGATCCTCAGTATCCGACCCTGGGAATGTACCTATTCTTCTGAGAGCCGGGGGTCGATGCGGGGGTCGATGGGTGTCTGACCCCCAGGTTCGACCCCTAGTTTCTTGTCATATTCCCGAGAGCTGGGGGTTGATATGGGGGTCGATGGATGTCCGACCCCCAGGTGCGACCCCTGGTTTTCTGTCAGGTTCCCGAGAGCTGGGGGTCGATATGGGGGTCGATGTGGGGGTCGATTATCCTGGTCGAATTCTCCGACCCCCGGACCAAAAATTAGATTTTTAAGGTCCGATTCTGGGTTCATTTCCCATTATTCCTTCCCCGTTTCGACTCGTCTCCCACCTCTGAGTTGCTACAGTGCCACTCCGCTATATTGGTCATTTTGGTTCTGTGTTTCGACGTCCACATCATTCCTACAGGTATGTCTTCTCATTTTTACCTGTTTTTAAGTTTTCATTTCTAGGTTTTTACCCATTTATCTTGTATTTTTCAAATTAAACTTTTTCCAATCGTAAAAATTCGATTTTTATTGGGGGCTTTTGTTATTGGTGGCTCGAGGACCGAAAGCCCTTAAAAAATTTTGAGTTTCATCGGTTGGTTATCGAGAAACTTGGATTTTGCTCTTCTTGCCCTAATTTGTCGAAATTTTTGATTTCTCACAATTTCTTCAAATTGGATTCCATTAGTTAGAATTTTCTACTGTGTGAGTATTGTAGGATCTGTTAGAGCCTATGTAAGTCCTCCTGCCCACGTGTATGGGTGACAAGTGAGGCTTTTGGCCAACTTACGTCGTTATAATGTCCCAATTTTTGGTTTTTACTCTCTACTAACTCATTATTGGTTTCTCTTTCTTATTTGCAGATACTATGGCTCGTACCAAAGTGCCCAGAGTTCGTGATCCTCTTCGTGTCCGTTCCAACAAAGCTGAGGCACAGTATGCCCACTACGCTAGCAAGAAAGTAGAGGGAGGTCGTAAGGTGAACTTGGCTGAGTTAGCCCTATTCAATGTGGAGAGAGCATTTGGTGATATGGGATGGCTCCCTGTCATTACTTACGACGCGTGCACCTGCCCCGACTTGGTACGCCAGTTCTATTGTAACCTCCAGGTGGTGGGGGATTACAATGATGTTGAGAGGGATCACGAGTTGCGCATCACGAGTTACGTCAAAGGGGTGAACATCTCATTTGACTATCGGCAGCTAGCCGACCTACTGGGCATCTCCTATGATGGCCCCATGGTTTTTTGTGCTCCTGGAGAGCCCCAGTTCTTCTCTCTATAGATGAGGGCCGAGATCGATAACCAGCTCCTTCGTCCTGATCGCTGGCAGATGAGGGCATGTTATATGCGTCCAATTCCACGGGTATATTGCAAGATCATTCAGCATAACCTGATCCCGCAGAGTGGTCATTACGAGAGGGTTTCCCAGCTGACCCAGTATCTTCTATACAGTATTTGCACTAGGCAACCTGTCTGCCTTCCATACTTCATCATGCGTACCATGATCACTACTACGTTGCCCAGTCACACTGGTAACCTCCCTTACGGACGTATGATCACTATCTTGCTTACCCGCCTGGGGGTTGATTTAGTGGATGAGAAGATTCAGGAGAAGTCCTTCTCATCGCGAAGCTATTTGCAAGATGGGCATGTAGGATGCTCAGGTCAGTGATGAGGAGAGGAACGCGATGGTGTGCCCTCGCACTCGCGTAGAGATAGCTGACACTAAGGCAGCTGCCGCCGCCACTGGAGTTCATACGGAGCCTACTGGTGATGATGACCGTATGTACATGGATGTAGACTCTATACCACCTCCTTCACCTACACATGCGGCTGGAGCTAGTACTTCATATGCGGCGGGTCCTTCACATGTGGCTGGTCCTTCTCACCCACCTCCTGATATGATGGAGATATTACATGAGATCAGAGAGGCTCAGCACATATCTGATCTGAGGATGGGGGAGTTACTAGATGCTCAGCAGGTAAGAGTGGATGAGCTACTAGATGCCCAGCGTACATCAGTCATGAGGATGGGAGAGCTCATAGAGGCTCAGCGCCGGACTGATCAGCGGGTAGCTAATCTTACAGCTAGTCTTCAGACGTCCCATACTTAAATAGCCTGGTTAACTAGAGTCTACGCTGAGGATTATGATAGAGATCGTAAGGCACCGCCCCCTCCTTCACCTCCAGCTTCATGATTGTACTTATTTTCTTTCTTTATACTACAGAGTAACTGTCCGGGTTGTGGACTGTACTCTATTTTAGCTATTTGTACATGTTTGTTTATCTCTCATTGTATTTAAAATCATTCTTCCTTTAATAGATGCATTATTTTCTTTTCAAATTTGGACTCAAACATCACTTGTGCTTATAGTGTGTTAATATTACAGTTTTTTACTTTTATCCTATCTCAGTTCACAATTCGTCGTGGATGTATGCCAGTTTAGTGGACACGGCCCGAGATGCTCTGATACCAAGTTGTCACACCCCAATTCCGCACACTTCAGAATGCTGTGATGAACCGCTAGCAAACCAACGGTTCAACCAGGATCCCGTACAGATGGTATCTGGCTGATTTTAAACCTCATATATCCACATTCATAATCAGAGTAAATACACAATAGCGAAAGTCTTATAGTAAAATGAACTGAGAATCTACTGTGATATTAATATTTAAATAGCAAATTATTCCGTATCAACTAAGACATAAATAAATATCAAATACATGTCTTTATTAAATCCAAATAAAGAAAACTAGAAATCTAATCGAATACACATGAGTTGCACTCGCAAGAGGAGTCATGTGCATCTACTTCATCTTCAACTTCCATCGCCACCACGTGACCATACACTGGAGCATTGAGATAATCTTCGACGGTAGTACCTGCATCATCAACTAAAAATATTCGACGTCGAGGGGGTGAGCATACATCATGGCTCAGTGAGCAAACAAAACAATGCAACAATACATATGCATGCAGTCAATTCATATCTTTGGTCTGGTTTAAAGTTTTGCAATGCACAATAGAAAGGTTGGGTGGTCAAAGGTTAACGTTTATTGACCCCGCCTCTATACACAGGGTGTCGAAATCCGCCCAAAGGTTAACGTTTATCATCATCCCCATCCACCCTACCATAACATTGTACAACAAAGGTTAACGTTTATTGCTGTATAGTGCCATACCAACACGTAAACCCCTGTTGGTGAGGGCTTGCAAACTGGGCTCGCAACTAACCAATCCTAATGCCAAACAGTGTATCCAAGGCCTCACCCCAGCATCCCTCAGAACGTCCATAGAGATAGAGCTAAGGCCCCCCGGTAGAGTCAGAGACTACAAGGACTGAGACCACCTCCCCTGATACTCTACAACGTAATAGTTCTGCTAAAGTAATGGCGATACGACGATGCTAATGCACAAGACTTGAGTTTGAGATAGAGCTAAAGTGCTGAAACCCGCCAAAGGTTAAAGTTTATTGACGTTCCCATCACACCTCCCCTGATACTCGCTCGCATCAAGTACACCAACCACACACATGCATTCACATGCCTATTCCTATCATCATCATCATCATCATGTTATAAACAATAAAATAAATATGCATGAACAAATAATAGAAATATTGGATGACATGTTGTATGCACATTACAAACATATTCGCATCGGATCAAGCATCGCATTGGACTCAAGAAAAGAGAAAACAGTTTGTTATTAACCAATTTATTTAGAGTTATGTTTCCTCACCTTAGCTTGCTAATAGATCCTCTTACAAGCTTTAAGATCACCTTTATATTGTTATTATATTGCTAGAAGACCTAACAAAGTCGATAGAATTTAATTAGAATTAATTCTGAATTTAAAAACCATTCTGTTAACTGGGGGTCGGAGGTAGGGTCGGAGTAATGATCGACCCTGGGTGCGACCACCCCTATTCTGGACTTCCCGAACACTGGGGGTCGATGCTCAGGGTTTGGTAGGGTCGATTGGCCATCGACCCCCCATGCGTCCCCTTGTGGGTTTTGGTCGATTTTCTTCCTTCAATCCATTCTTCGTGTTTGGGGTCCTATGGCTTGTTCCTATAATCCATTCTACACATGTTCTATGGTCTAGAACCATGATTCTACCACCTATATGGCTTTCATGATTTTCCCCCATGGTTTTCCATGAAAACCTAACCATAAGTTGATGGTTTGGGTTTCTCCGAGGTCATACTCTCAGCATTATCTATCCTAAGGTCTTTAGCAATTCATGGAATTAGTATCCATACCTGAGAAGAATACTCCTTCTCTGCAACTCTTCTCCCTTGGCCTTCTTCTCTTCTTTCCTTCTCTTTTCCTTCTCTTCCTTCTCTGCTCTTTCTCTCAATTCAATTAGGGTTGTAAAAGGAGTAAAAGAGGCTTAGGGACGTCCTATTTATAGAGTAGAAACTCCTAAAATAAGTCTCATTGAGATTTGGAAGGAATCCCATCGAAATTAGGAAACTTTCCTAATTTTCAGATTTACCGAGTACCGGGGGTCAATAGGGGGGTCAGAGATCCCGTCGACCCCTGGTTCCTGAAATGTCCGACCCCCCATGTAAAACTGGGGGTCTGAATTCTGTCTTGGGGGGGTCCGACCCTCCCTTGCTGGGTATGCGACCCTCCCCTTAATTTAAGTGTTTTTCGGTCAATTTTATACTTGGGATTGTGATCTCCTTCACGCATTTGGTCCATTTGGCTCATCCATGATGGGTAGACCTGGTTCAAGGTGGTAAGACCGGGTTAGTTTGATATGGGTCTTACAGTTTGTGCTTCTCGTTTCGACGTCTACACCTCCTCTATAGGTATATCTTCTACGTTTTCATGTTTTTAGGTTTCCTTACCTAGGTTTTTACTCGTATATCTCGTTTTCTTCAAATTAAACTTTTTTCAACCATAAAAATTCAATTTTTATTGGGGGCTTTTGTTGTTGGTGACTCAATGGACGAAAACCCTCAAAAATATTTGAATTTCGTCGGTTGGTTATCAAGAAACTTAAATTTTCCCATTTTTTTCCTAATTTATTGGGATTTTTGAATTTCTTGAAATTTCTTTAATTCGATCTCTTTAAATGAAATTTCCAACTGTATGAGTCTTGCAAGATTGTTTAAAACCCTTATAAGTCCTCCTGCCCACGTGTATGGGTGAAAAGTGAGGCTTTTGACCAATTTACGTCGTTATAATGTCGAAATTTTGGGTTTTTCATCTCTACTAAGCCATTTTTTGTTTTTCTTTGTTATTTGCAGATACTATGGCTCGTACCAAGGTACCTAGTGTTCGCGACCGTCTTCGCTTCCGTTCCAATAAAGCCGATACGCAGTATGCCTGCTACGCTTGTAAGAAAGTAGAGGGAGGCCGCAAGGTGGACTTGGCTAGCCTGGCCTTGTTCAATGTGGAGGGGGCTTTTGGTGATATGGGTTGGCTTCCTGTCATCACCTATGATGCCTGTACCTATCCTGACTTGGTACGATAGTTCTATTGTAATATTGTAATCTCCAAGTGGTGGGGGATTACAACGACATTGAAAGGGGTAGTGAGCTCAGGATCACTAGCTATGTCAAGGGAGTTGAGATTTCCTTTGACTATCGGCAGCTAGCGAACTTGCTGGGTATCTCATATGACGGCTCATTCGTGTTTTGTGCCCCTGGAGAGCCCTAGTTCTTTTTATTACAGATGAGGGTTGAGATAGACTGTCAGCTCATCAGACCTGATCGTGGGAGATGAAAGCGAGTTACCTACGTTCAGATCCGCGGGTGTACTGCAAGATTATTCAGCACAACCTGATACCGCAGAGTGGACATTTCGAGAGGGTCTCCCAGTTGAATTAGTTTTTGTTGTACTGTATCTGTACTAGGCAGCCAGTATGCCTTCCTTATATCATCATGTAGACGATGATCAGTGCCACATTTCCCAATCATACTAGCAACCTGCCTTATGGATGCACGATCACTACGCTGCTTATCCGCCTGGGTGTTGACTTGATGGATGAAAAGATTCAAGATAAATCCTTCTCATCACCTCTGGATTGGGAGGCCATCTGTAAGATGGGCATGCGGGATGCCCAGGTCAGTGATGAGGAGAGGAACGCGATGGTGCACCCTCACACTCAAGTGGAGATGGCTGACGCTAAGGCAGCAGCAGCAGCCACTGGAGCAGGGGTTCATGGGGAACCTGCTGGTGATGACGATCGTCTGTACATGGATGTGGATTCCATACCTCCTCCATCACTTACACATACTACAGGAGCTGGTCCTTCTTATGGGTCTGGTCCTTCACACCCGCCTCTTGATGATCTGATGGGGGTACTGCATGATATCAGAGAGGCTCAGCGCATATCTGATCTGAGGATGGGAGAGTTGTTAGATGCGCAGCGCATATCAGATGTGAGAGTGGGTGAGCTTCTAGACGCCCAGCGCATGTCGGATGTGAGAGTGGGAGAGCTCATAGATGCTCAGTGCCGGTCAGATATGAGAATGGAGGAGCTTCTTGGTGCTCAGCGTGTGACTGATCAGCGGGTAGCTGATCTCACAGCTAGTCTTCAGACGACCCAGACTCAGATAGCTTGGTTGACTAGAGTCTACGCTGAGGATTATGATAGAGACCGCAAGGCACCGCCTCCTCCTTCACCTCCAGCTTCATGATTGTATTTTCTTTTTGTTTTCCTTTTTGTACTACAAAGTAACTGTCCGGGTTGTGGACTGTACTCCGCTTTAAATATATATACGTTTGTTTTCCCTTCGTTGTACTTGAACTTGTTTCTCCTTTGATAGATATATTATTCTCATTTCAATTTTGTCTCAAACATCACTGGTGCTTATAGTGTGTTAGTATTACAGTTTTTAACTGTTATCCTATCTCAGTTCATGAGTGCTTGTGAAAGTATGCTGGTTTAGCGGACAAGGCCTGAGATGCTCTGATACCAAGTTGTCACACCCCAATTCCATAATATTCAGAATTGTGTGATGAACCACTAACAAACCAACGGTTCAACCAGGATCTCGAGTAGGCTATATCCGTGTTATCTAAACCTCACACATTCACATTCATAATCAGAATAAATACACAATAGCAGAAGTCTTATAGTAAAATGAACTGAGAAATCTAACTGTGATAATCATAAATAAAATATCAAGTTATGTTGTATCAACTGAGACATAAATAAGTAAAATATCAATTACATGTCTTTAATAATAAAAGAAATCTAATCGAATATGCATGAGTTACACTCGCATGAGGAGTCATGCGTATCTACTAAGTCTTCAACTTCCATCATCGCCACGTGCCAGTATACTGGAGCATTCATATAATCTTCAACGGTGGTACCTGCATCATCAACTAAAAATATTCAAATTCGAAAGGGTGAGCACACATCACGGCTCAGTGAGAAAACAAAACAATGCAACAACCATATGCATGCATTCAATTCAAAACTGTGGTCTGGTATGTAAGTTTGCAATGTGCAATAGAAAGGATAGGTAGCCGCCACACCTATATACACGAGTGTGTGGAAATGTCCAATGAAAATGGCACAGTCACCCCACATGCACCCACCATGGACAATATACATCCAATGAAAACGGCATTACTGTACCGGTTGCCCATACCAATACGTAAGCCCCTGTTGGCGAGGGCTTGCAAACTGGGCTCGCAACTAACCAACCCTAAGGTCAAACAATGTATCCAAGGCCTCACCCCAGCGTCCCTCAATACATCGATAGAGATAGAGCTAGAGTCTGGTGACCAGGCTAAACCACAATGCCACGTTTTCCCCCTGATGCCCAACGACGTATTAGTTCCGCTAAGGTAATGGCGATACGATGATGTTAGTGGACACGACTTGAGTAAAGATAGAGCTAGAGTCTGGTGACCAGGCTGAACCACAATGCCACGTCCCCCCCCCCCCCTGATGCTCCACTCGCATCAAGCACACTAACACTTGCTTAGTGGACATGACTTAAATAGACAATGGCACAATATACCCCGATGAGAACGGCATTGAAGTACCGATTGATACCATCTCTACCCGCACCATATACACCAGTCAAACACAAACATTCACATGCCTATTCTTATCATCATCATCATCATCCTGTTATAACCAATAAATTTAAATATGCATGAACAGTAATAATAAAAATATTGGATGACATGTTGAATGCACATTACAAGCATACACGCATAGAATCAATCATGGCATTGGACTCAAGAAACAAAAACAGTTTGTTATTAACCAATTAGTTTAGGTCTTGTTCCCTCACCTTTGCTTAATTATAAATCCTCTTTCAAGCTTTAAGAACCCCCTTAATATCAATATTATATCACTAGAAGACCTAACCAAGTCGATAGAATTTAATTAAAATTAATTCCAATTTTAAAGCTTGCTGTTAACTGGGGGTTGCAGGATGGGTCGCAGGTAGGGTAGAAATTTTTTGTGACCCCCTGTAGTAGGATCGATGCTAGGGTCGGATGTTCCATCGACCCTGGGTGCGACCACCCCATTCCTGGATTTTTCGAATGCTGGGGGTCGATGCTAGGGTCGATTCTCCATCGACCCCACGTGCGACCCCCCATGGGTTGAGTCGAGAATTTCATCCTACGGTTCATTCTTTCAAGTTTGGTTCCCATGTCTTACTTCTATAACCCATTCTATACATGTTCTATGGCTTAGAACTTCTCTCTGTACACTTACATGGTTTTTAATGATCCCTCCATGGTTTCCATTGAAACCTAACCATGGATGGATGATTTGGGTTTCTCCTAGAACATACCTTCTTCATTATCTACTCTAAGGTCTTAAGAAATTCATGGAGATAGTATCCATACCTGAGAAGTAGACTTATTTCTCTGAAGCCTTCTCTTTGGTCTTCTTCTTCACTTTCCTTCTCGTCTCCTTCTCTTCTCCTTCTCTTCTCTTTCACTCAATCCAATTAGGGTTCTAAAAGGAGTGAAAGAGGCTTAAGGACGTCCTATTTATAGAGTAGAAACTCCCAAAATAAGTCCCACTGAAATTAGGAAAGAATTCCCTTGAAATTTAGAAAGTTTCCAAATCACGGTTTCTATCGGCAGACTGGGGGTCGATGAGGGGGTCAGAGATCCCATCGACCCCTGGTTCTAAGTTGTCCTACCCCCGATTATAAACTCAGGGTCTGACTTTTATATTGGGGGGTCCGACCCTGCCTAGCTGGGTATGCGACCCTACCCCCTATTTTAGTGTTTTTGAGTCAGTTTAATACCTGGGATCATTATCTCCTTTACACACTTGGTCCATTTGGCTCGACCATGATAGGTATACTGGTCACGACACAAAATGTAAGGTTAGACCGGGTTCGTGGCGTGCGGGTCTTACAGACTGTCCGTCTGTCTGAGGATGGAATACAATACTAAACTTCAACGTTGTACCCATAGCCTTATGTAATCCTTCTCAAAACTTTGAGGTAAAGCGTGGGTCTCTGTCGGACACAATGCTTTCAGGTACACCATGCAATCTGACAATATTATCCACGTATAGCTTGGCTAACCTCTCTGGGTATACTGAGGTCGTATAGCTATGAAATGAGTTGTCTTGTCAAACGATCCACAATCACCCAAACCGCGTCAACTACTCGGGGAGTCAATGGTAACCCGGTGACAAAGTTTATAGTGATGTAGTCCCATTTTTATGCCGGTTTTATCAGTGGCTGCAACAATCCTGCAGGTCTTTGCCTTTCAGCCTTTACCCTCTGATAATTTAGGCATTGAGACACAATTTTAGCTACATCCGCTTTCATTCCCCTCCACCAATAGAGTTCCTTTAAATCATGGTACATCTTTGTACTTCCAGGGTGTACCGAATACACAGTGATGTGGGCTTCTTTCATAAGTCTTTGCCTGATATCCAAGTCTTCACTTTCAGGAACACATACACTCCCTTTGTATCTTAACACCTTTTCAAGGTCCATAGTGAAATCAGGAGTAGTCCTACCTTTTTCGAGATCTTCTTGCACTGTCCTTAGATAGGGGTCTAATTTAATAGCTATTTTTTACTTCGTCTATCAGATCAGGTACAATCTTCAATGTGGCAAACATATTTGAAAACTGATGAACAAACCCTTGGTTGGTTGATCCATACGGTGTATCTCTCACGAACTGCTCATTACCATAATTGAATACTTTTCCTGTAACACACATTACCGCATTCGTGTTAACTTCTCCCTGGGATCAGTTCATTGCTTTTCTGCTTTGTAAATTTTGCGTAAAGCTTCTCTTTTATTAGTAGCTGGAAAGCGGCTCTTAGATTTGTGACATGAGTTTTTTTGTCCTTGGAGTAGACTAGTATGTCGTTAATAAATACAATGACTGACGTATCCAACATATCATGGAATATCCGATTCATGAGTTCCATAAAAGTTACGGGTGCATTAGTTAATCCAAAAGACATGACTAAAAATTCATAATGTCCATATCTGGTTCTGAATGTTGTCCTTGGAATATCACCTTCCTTAATCTTCAACTGATGTTATCCTGATCAAAGATCAATTTTGGAAAACACTTTGGCACCTTGCAACTGATCACACAAGTCATTGATCCGAGGCTACGGGTACCGATTCTTGATTGTAAGCTTATTCAATTCTCGATAATCTATATACAGTCAAATGCTACCGTCCTTCTTTTTCAAGAATAATACTGGCGCTCCCCATGGTGATATGTTGGGTCTGATATAACCCTTGTCCAGTAATTCATGTAATTGTACCTTTAGTTCCTTCAGTTCAGTAGGAGCAATTTGATATGGTGCTTTAGATACTATTGCAGCTCCGGGTATAAGATCAATAACAAACTCTGTCGCTCGATCGGGTGGTAGTCCTGGTAGTTCCTCAGGAAATACATCTGAAAAGTCACGCACAACATCAATATCCTCCATTCGTGGTGCTTCCTTGGTGAGATCGACCATGGATACTAGATACCCAATTCCCCCTTTCTTGAGGCATTTTCTAGCATTTAATGTAGAGATAATGAGTTTTCATTTATGGGGAAGTTTGGTTCCTGCAAAACTAAACTTTGCTCCTTCCTTGTCTTTAAATGTCAATTTCTTTTCTGCACATATTAGGTTTGTAGTTTGCCGAGGTAACCAATCCATTACCAAGATAACGTGAAAGTCTGCCATCTCAAGTTGAATTAAGATTGCATCCAAAATCTTCTCGCCGATAAGAACTGGACATGGTCCATAACCTTTTTTGAGTTCCACTTCTAATCCCACAGGTGAACGTACAAGTAATTTGTAGTCTAAAGGTCTGAGGGGTAGATTTAGCTTCTTTCCAAATGAGACAGATATAAAAGAATGAGTAGCTCTAGAGTCAAAGAGTACTCTAGCGGGTATGCCATTAATAGGTACGACACCTGTGATTTGATTTAATTTAGTCTACATGCTTACACAAGGTAGTACAAAATGAACAGTTTAGGTCATACCTATGACCAAATCAGGCGATGCGGCAGCATCCTTAGATGTAACTGCATAAACCTTTCCTTGTTGTAGCATCTTCCTTGGCTGAGGACACTCCCTTGAATAATGTCCTATTTGATTACAGTTAAAGCATTTAACTCCATCACTACTTTGCTTCTATTGAGGTTGGGCTGTTGGAGTAGTCTTGGCTGCAGCATTGAGCCTTGAGTACCGAAGGAATTAAATGTCTTTGTGTTCCCTCCGTTATATGAATTTCCATTAGGCCTTTTAATACCTCTGTTCTGAGCAAAATAACTTTCCCTCTGGCTCGATTCTAGTACTCGAGCAATCTGTACCGCTTCATTATAAATCTTCTTTCCCAATCCCAATACATGCTCACGGATGCTTCCCCTAAGTCCCATAACTAACCTTTGGGTTTGGGTATTTTCCTCCTGCATGTTAGATGTAGCAAAGAAAAACAGCACTTCGTAACGCTACTGATACGGATCCACTATCATCTATCCCTGATACAGACTCAGAAACTCTTTTTCCATTGCATCTCTGAAACTCCTGGGAAATTACTTCTCGAAGAAAGCTTCCTTATAGATAGCCCAGGTCAATTGGGTGTGCTTCATTAACAGATAACTTCGAGTAGACTTCCACCAATAGTGTGCATCGCCCTTCAGCATAAATGTGGCACATAGCACTTTTTCCTTCATTTACAGTCATATCATGAAGTTCCTTTCCATCTCGTCGATCCAATAAGCTGGCCACAAAGGATCCGATGGCTTGCCATTGAATTCCTTAGCCTTCATCTTCAAGAAACGCTCGATTAGTCGAGAATGGTCCAACTGATACTGAGCATATGCTCCATATATAGGCGGTTGATACTGGTAATTGCCTTGGTTATATCCGCCTTGAGGTACCTCAGGGTTTTGTACTTGAGCTTGTACAAATGGCATTTGAGGTGCTTGAGGTACCTTGTTGTTCATAGCCGATGCTTGGGGCACGGTGTTGCTACCCCCGAGTATGGTACTAGCTTGTCCCGCCGGTAAAGGTGTAGTGTTCGCAGTTGGAAAAGCCATTCCCATAGCAGCTTACATGTTGGCTTGCCCTTACTGTATTTGCGGCAATTGTTGTGCTAAATTCATCACTGCGGTAGCCAAATCTGTAGGTAGGGCTGGGAAGTTTGTGGGGTTGGCTTGGTCATTGACTCCTGGTGGTACCATATTCTGGTTCTCCTGTTCCTCAGGGTTTTCATGGCCATTTTCCTCTACAGGTGGTGGTGGAGGTGGAATTGGGTTACGTCCTCTCCGAGTTATTCTTCGCCAAGCCATTTCCTTTTTCTGGCGGTGGTAGTGTTTGAAAGTCAAGGAATATATGAGGCAATCATAATATACATCAATCTCATGTCAATTTCCAAGTAAACAAGGCAAAATTTCAATCTTTAAAGTCATTCAGTCAAAACAGAGTATTTTTCATCATGGGGTCAATGGTAGGGTCGCACTATATGCAACCACAGGGTTGCGACTACACAAACCCTGTCAGCTCACCGAAAGCCTGTGGTCGATCGTGGGGTCGCATATTTGGTCGAATTTTGCGACCACACGATCCCAAATCAGGTTTTTAAACCTGATTTTCATGCTATTTTCTTTATTTCTCTTTTGACTTCTACTGTTCACAACTCAACTCGCCACCACTGAGTTGCTACAGTGTCAACCATACAAATTTGGTGATTCTTTCATCGGTCTACGACCTACGTTATGTTCTTCCAAGTATGTTCCCTACTATTTCTCCTTTTTAAGCTTTCATACCTAGGTTTTGCTCCATTCATAGGGTTTTCTTCAAATTAATATTTTTTTGATCATAAAAATTTGATTTTTATTGGGGGTTATTACTATTGGCCACCCAATGAATCAAAGCCCTCAAGAAAATTTGAGTTTCATCAGTTAGTTTAATCCAGCTAGTCTAAATTTTTTATTGTATGAACCTTGCAGGATGGGGTGGGACCTATGTAAGTCCTCCTACCCAAATGTTTGGGTGAAAAGTGAGGCTTTTGGCCAATCATGCCGTCATAATTCCAAAATTTTGAATTTTCACTATATTTGATATGTTGCTTGTTGGTCTATGCCCTTGCAGATAACATGGCTCGCACTAAAGTCCCTAGAGTTCATGATCCCTATCGCTTCAGGTCTATTGAAATAGAGGCACAGTATGCCTGGTACGATCGTAAAAAGGTGGAAGGGGGTCGTTGTGTCAATTTGGCCAACGTAGCCCTATTTGATGTGGAGGGAGCATTCGGTGATATGGGCTGACTCCCTGTGATTCTATATGAGGGTTGCACCTGTCCTGAGTTGGTGAAATAGTTTTACTATAATTTACTGGTGGAGGGTGACCCAGAGGACATAGATAGGGGTAGAGAGCTCAGGATCACCAGTTTAGTTAAGCAGTGGAGATCTCATTTAACTACCAAGAGTTGGCTGATCTCCTGGGTATCTCAAATGATGGTCCCTTGGTATACTACGCACCCAAGGAACCCCAGTTCCTGTCAGTGAGAATGAGCACAGAAATTAACCACCAAATTCTTCAGGAAGACCGATGGCAGATGAAGGCAATCAACCTACAGTCGGAACCCCGAGTATATTACAAGATCATTTAGCACAACCTAATTCCCCAGAGTGAACACTATGAAAAGGTTTCGCAGTTAACCCAGTACCTTCTGTACTGCATCTGCACTAGGCAACCTATCTGCCTTCATTATATCATTATCAGGACCGTGCACTATGCCACGACACCTGGTCTGGTGGGTAACCTACCCTATGGGCGTTTGATCACCACTCTGGTCACTCGCCTGCAGGTAGACTTAGTCGATGAGAGGATTCACGAGGATACTTTTCTACTGACCTTGATTGGGAGGCCATCTGCAAGATGGGGATGCGAGATGTGCAGGTCAATGACGAGGAGAGAAATGCAATGGTGCGTCCCCATACTCGAGTAGAGGTAGCAGACACGGAGGCGGCAGTAGTAGTAGCAGCAGCAGCAAAGGTCCACAAGAGCGATGATGAGGAGGATGATGATCGGGTGTTCATGGACGTGGATGCTATACCTCCTCCATCACCACAGCATTCCACTGGAGCTGGCCCTTCTCGGGCTGCTTCCCACTCAGCTGGTCCTTCGCACCCACCACCAAATGACGTGATGGGGCTGCTGCGTGAGATTCGGGAGGCCCAGCGTGCTATTGATCAGCTGGTAGCAAATCTGGCAGCTAGTCTCCAGGTGATCCAGACTCAGATAGCCTGGCTTACGAGAGTATATGCTGAGGACTATGATAGAGATCGTGAGGCACCTCCTCCTCCAGCACCCCCAGCTCCATGATGCCTTCACTTCTTTTTACTTTATACTACAGAGTAATTATCTGAATTGTGGACCGTACTCTGATTCGGATATATGTTAGTTTTATTTTCACTTGATAAATACATAAAACCAGTTTCTTATTTATATATGTGCATTATTCTCTTTCTTAGTTTATGTCTCATACAACACAGGTGCTTATGGTGTGTTCTTATTAAAACTTTTAAGTTTATCCTAACTCAGTTCACGAACTCTTGTGGAAGTATACAGGTTTGATAGACAGAGCCTGAGTGCTCTGATTCCAAGTTGTCACACCCCAAATTCTGAATCAATCAAATTGGTGTGATGAACCGTCTATGGACCAACAGTTCAACCAGGATCTCGTATAGGCCGTGCCCATTTGATTAAACCAGATACAACCACAACCATAATCAGAGTAAATAAACAATAGCGAAAGTCCTTAATATTAATGAACTGAGTATCTAACAGTGATAACATAATTAATTATCCAATTATCTCCAAATGACTCAAGACATAAAATAAAGTAATCAATTACATGTTCTGATAACCCAACAACTAAATCTAATCGAAAACACATGAGTTGTACTCACACGACGAATCATGCGACTCCACCATAGCTTCCACATCCATCGCAGCAACATGTCCGTATATTGGTGCATTCATATAATCTTCCACGGTAGGATCTGCGTCATCAACAAAAAATATTCGACGTCAAAAGGGTGAGCACACATCATGCTTCAGTGAGCAAACAAAACAATGCAACAAACATATGCATGCATTCAATTCATATCTTTGGTCTAGTTAATAAGTTCGTAATATGCTATAGAAAGGCTTGGAGGCAGCCGCACCTCTATACACGAGTGTGTGAATCCGCCCAATGGATCAAACACCATTGCCGTCCCAGATGCACCCACCATGGAATAGAGATAGAGCTAAAGTGTCCCAATCAAACACCGCATAACACTTTCCCTGATGCCCTACCCATACCAACACGTAAGCCCCTATTGGAGAGGGCTTGCAAACTGGGTTCGTAACTAACCAATCCTAATGCCAAACAGTATATCCAAGGCCTCACCCCAACATCCCTCAATACGTCAATAGAGATAGAGCTAAGGTCCCCCAGCAGAGTCAGAGACTACACAGTCCGAGACCACGTCCCCTGGTGCCCTACTACATAATAGTTCTACTAAGGTAATGGCGATACGATGATGTTAGTAGGAAAAACTTGAGTAGAGATAGAGCTAGAGTTTGGTGACCAGGATGAACTACAATGTCACGTCCTCCCCCTGATGCTCCACTCGCATCAAGCACACTAACCACACGCATACATTCAAATGCCTATTCCTAAAATCGTCATCATCATCATGTTATAAATAAACAGAATTACATTTGCATGAGCAGTAATAGCAGGAATATTAGATGACATGTGAAATTCACATTACAAGCATACAAGCATAGAATCATTCATGGCATTGGACTCAATAAGTAAAACAACTTGTTATTAGCCAATTAGTTTAGGTCTTGTTCCCTCACCTTTGGTCGATGGTTGTTCCTCGTCCAAGCTTTGTAAATCACTTTTAGACTCCTTAGAAACCTAACAAATTTATAGATTCTAAATTAGAGTTTATTTCCATCAATTATAGTGTTTAAATGTCCCATCTGGAATCATTCAAACTTCCCAAAGCTGAGTGGTCACAGGTGTGGTTGCACCTATGGTCTCTATTTCTACGACCACAGGGTGTATGGTCGATATGTGTGGTCGCATATCATGCGACCACACATGCGACCACACCCTCCCTGGAACTTTCCTGAGGGCGTGTGGTCGATCATATGTGCATGCGACCACACCCTCCCTGGAACATTCCCAAGGGCTTGTGGTCGATCATATGTGCCTCGTGTGGTCGATCAAACTGCGACCACACGAGTGATGGTCGACTTATCCACTCTCAACTCAATTCCTTCTTGTATTGATTCATTGGATTATCATCATGATCCTTCCTATGATTGTTCTATGGCTTAAAATTCATATTTTTACATAATCCATGATCCTAATAGATTTCCTCCATGGATCTCTTAGAATTTGTCCATGGTTTTATGATTGGGATCTCACTTTGAACCACTATCTCCTCTATGACCTATCCTAGGCATTCAACTGATGTAGGGGATGTTTCATACCTTAAACTTGTTGAAGAATCTGAGTTCTCTCTGAATTTCCTTTTCTTAGTCTTCCTCTTCAATTCTCCTTTTCTTCCTCCTCTTCTCTTTCTCTCTGTTTCAGTTTGAGTTCTAAAAGAATGAAAGAGGCTAAGGAACGTCCTATATATAGAGGAAAACCCTCCATATAGAGTCCTACTTAGATTAGGAAAGAACCCCCTTCAGATTAGGAAGGTTTCCTAATCACGGAGTCAGTTTGACATCGTATGGTAGCACGTTGGGTCTCAAAACCCATCGACCACACGTCCAAAAAATACGACCACACGTCCCGGACTCCAGTGGTCTCATTATTCTGAGGTGTGGTCGATCCCACCTGTTTAAGTATACGACCATACGCTCCTAATTAGATGATTTTTTATTTAATTTCATACCTAGCCTTGTGGTTTCTTCACGCACTTCGTCCACTTGGCCCGACCATGATAGGAAGACCTGATATAAGGTGGTAAGACCGCTTAGTACGATACGGGTCTTACAGTATCCCATGCCCAAAATTTTAGGCTACCATGCCTAATCGAAATGGCCTGCATTGGGATATGAACCATAACTGTAACTGGGGGCATCCCAATCTGGCCGTAGCAGTACCAAGGTGGTATGATAGCCAATGCCTTGGCCATGGAGTTTGAAACCATATGGCATGCAAAGGAGAAACCCCAAGACCTTGGTTTCCCTTCTATACCCCACTATGCTAGGTAAAAGGAAACCCTAGTCGAGTGGACAACATAGGGAAAAGCTAGGGCTGGGCCACCCGGCCCTACCAGCACCACAATGGTACTGCCAGATAGCTAAAATATTTAGGGGGGGGGGGGGGGGGGATTTAAAACCCAAAGGGTTCAGGGTAGGGAAGATCCAAAATCCTAAGGTTCCTCCTATTACCCATTTGTTTGCAGAATAAGGTGCCCTAATTGAACCAAAGTAAAATACAGGGAAGAATGAGAGGAGAAATCTTACAAAGTCGAATGTCGGGGATGAAATGGAGTTGGGAATGTTTCCAAAACACCCCAGGAAGACTCAAGGAGGCTCTGCCGGTGCCTTAAGGTTCTTTCCCTCTAGTTAGGACTTGTGGGGTTAAAAATGAAACACATGAGTACTTTTTATAGGCACAGGGTTCTGTGAAACCGGTGGACTAGACACATAAATGCCTGGGGCTAACACGATTCCACCGGATAGGCCAAACCTTAAATTTTTAAATTTTGGCTCCTTAACTGAGCCGACGGATCCACAGTGCAGGCAAACACTCCAGGCACCTTGTGCCGCCTCCTTTGTAAGACTCGTATCGTACTAACCGGTCTTACCACCTTGTATTAGGTCTCCCTATCATGGTCGGGTTAAGCGGACCAAGTGCGTGAAGAAACCACAAGGCTAGTATGAAATTGAACCCAAAATTAGCTAATTAGGAGCGTGTGGTCGCATACCTAAACAGGTGTGGTCGGCCACACCTCAGAATAAAGTGACCACAGAAGTCAGGGACGTGTGGTCACAATTTTTGGCTGTGTGGTCGACGGGTTCTGCGACCACACGAAGTCAAACAGACTCCGTGATTAGGAAATCTACCTAATCCGAAGGGGGTTCTTTCCTAATCTAAGTAGGACTCTATATATAGGATGTCCCTTAGCCTCTTTCATCCTTTTAGAACTCAAACTGAAAGAGAGAGAAAGAGAAGAGGAGGAAGAGAAGGAGAATTGAAGAGGAAGACTAAAAGAAGGAAATTTAGAGAGAACTCTGAATCTTCAACAAATATAAGGTATGAAACCACCTCACACATCAGTTGAATACCTAGAATAGATCAAGGAGGAGATAGTGATTCAAAGTGAAACCCCAATCATCAAACCATAGACAAATTCTAAGAGATCCATGGAGGGAATCTATTAGGATGATGGATTGTGTAAAATATGAATTTTAAGCCATAGAACAATCGTAGGAAGGATCATAATGATGAGCCAAGTAATCAAAACATGAAGGAATTGAATTGGGAGTGGAAAAGTCGATCATCACATGTGTGGTCGCATGTGTGGTTGCATGATATGCGACCACACGAGACATACATAACCGACCACACACCCTCGGGAAGTTACAGGGAGGGTGTGGTCTCATGTGTGGTCGCATGATATGCGACCATACGAGACACACATAACCAACCACACACGTTCGGGAAGTTCCAGGGAGGGTGTGGTCGCATGTGTGGTCGCATGATATGCGACCATACAAGACACACATAACCGACCACACACCCTCGGGAAAGTTTCAGGGAGGGTGTGGTCGCATGTATAGTCGCATGATATGCGACCACACATAACAACCACATGCCTTCGGGGAAAATTCAGGGAGGGTGTGGTCGCATGTATGGTCGCATGATATGCGACCACACCTTGCAACCACACATCTTGTGGTCGTAGAAACTAAGACCACAGGTGCAGCCACACCTGCGACCACTCAGTTTCTGGAAGTTTAAATTGTTGGAAATAAAATCTAATTTAAAATCTATAAATTTGTTAGGTTTCCAAGTAGTCTAAAAATGATTTACAAAGCTTGAAGAGGAACAACCATCGACCAAAGCTGAGGGAACATGACCTAAATTAATTGGTTAATAATAAACTGTTTTACTTATTGAGTCCAACGCCGTGAATGATTCTATGCTTGTATGTTAGTAATGTGCATTTCATATGTCATCCAATATTCCTGCCATTACTGCTCATGCATATTTAATTCTGTTTATTTATAACATGATGATGATGATGATGTTAAAAATAGGCATGTAAGTATATGCGTGTGGTTAGTGTGCTTGATGTGAGTGGAGCATCAGGGGGAGGACATGACATTTGGGTTCATCCTGGTCACCAGACTCTAGCTCTATCTCTACTTAAGTCTTGTCCACTGACATCGTCGTATTGCCATTACCTTAGCAGAACTATTACATCATAGGGCATCAGGGGAGGTGGTCTCAGACCGTGTAGTCTCTGACTCTGCCAGGGGGCCTTAGCTCTATCTCTATAGACATATTGAGGGATGCTGAGGTGAGGCCTTGGATACATAGTTTGACATTAAGATTGGTTAGTTGCGAGCCCAGTTTGCAAGCCCTCGCCAATAGGGGCTTACATGTTGGTATGGGTAGGGCATCAAGGGAAGTGTTATGCGGTGTTTGATCCGGACACCTTGGCTCTATCTCTATTCCATGATGGGTGCATGTGGGACGGAAATGGTGTTTGATCCATTGGGCGGCTTCACACACTCTTGTATAGAGGTGCGGCGGCCATCAATCCTTTCTATAGCACATTACAAACTTATAAACCAGACCAAAGATAGGAATTAAATGCATGCATATGTTTGTTGCATTGTTTTGTTTGCTCATTGAGCCATGATGCTTGCTCACCCTTTCGACGTCAAATATTTTAGTTGATGATGCATGTCCTACCATAGAAGATTATATGAATGCACCAATATACGGACATATTGTTGCGATGGATGTAGAAGCTATGGTGGAGTCGCATGATTCGTCATGCGAGTGCAACTCATGTGTTTTAGATTAGATTTAGTTGTTGGATTATTAGAACATGTAATAGATTACTTTATTTTATTTTATGTCTTTAGTCATTTGGAGATAATTGGATAATTAATTATGTTATCACTGTTAGATACTCAGTTCATTTATATTAAAGACTTTTGCTATTATTTATTTACTCTGATTATGGTTGTGGTTGTATCTGGTTTAATCAAATAGACACGGCCTATACGAGATCCTGGTTGAATCGTTGGTTCATAGACGGTTCATTACACCATTCTGGTTGGTTCAGAATTTTGGTGTGACAACTTGGTATCAAAGCTCTTGGGCTCTGTCTATTAAACCTGTATATTTTCACAAGAGTTCGTGAACTGAGTTAGGATAAAATTTAAAAGCTTTAATAAGAACACACCATAAGCACTTGTGTTGTATGAGACAATAACTAAGACACAGAATAATGCACATACGAAAAGGAGAAACAAGTTCTATGTATATATCAAATGAGAATAAAACTAACATATATCCGAATCAGAGTACGGTTCGCAATCCAGACAGTTACTCTGTAGTATATAGTAAAAAGAAATAAAGGCATCATGGAGCTGGGGGTGCTGGAGGAGGAGGTGCCTCACGATCTCGATCATAATCCTCAGCATATACCCTCGTAAGCCAGGCTACCTGAGTCTGGGTCACCTGGAGACTAGCTACCAGATTCGCCACCCGCTGATCAGTAGCACGTTGGGCCTCCTGAATCTCACGCAGTAAGCCCATCACATCATCTGGTGGTGGGTGTGAAGGACCAACTGAGTGGGAAGGAACCCGAGAAGGGCCAGCTCTAATAGAATGTTGTGATGATGGAGGAGGTATGACGTCCACGTGCATGAACATCCTATCATCATCCTCATCATCATCGCCCTCGTGGACTTTTGTTGCTGCTGCTGCTGCCGCCTCTGCGTCTGTTATCTCTACTCGAGTACGGGGATGCACCATGGCGTTTTTCTCCTCGTCACTGACCTGCGCATCTCGCATCCCCATCCTGTAGATGGCCTCCCAATCAAGGTCAGTCAAAAAAGTGTCCTCGTGAATCCTCTCATCAACCAAGTTGACCAGCAAACGAGTGAGCAAAGTGGTGATCAAATGCCCATAGGGTAGGTTACCCACCAGACCAGGTGTCATGGCACGGAGCATGGTCCTGATTATGATATAAGGAAGGTAGATAGGTTGCCTAGTACAGATGCAGTACAGAAGGTACTGGGTCAACTATGAAACCTTCTCATAGTGTCCACTTTGGGGAATCAGGTTGTGCTGAATGATCTTGCAATACACTAGGGGTTCCGACCGTAGGTTGATTGCCTTCATCTGCCAGCGATCATCCCTAAGAATCTGGTTGTCAATCTCTGCGCGCATTCCCACTGACAGGAACTGGGGTTCCTTGGGTGTACAGTATACCAAGGGACCATCATTTGAGATAACCAGGAGATCAACCAACTCCTAGCAGTTAAAGGAGATCTCCACCCCTTTAACTAAACTGGTGATCTTGAGCTCTCTACCCCTATCTATGTCCTTTGGGTCATCCTCCACCTGTAAGTTACAATAAAACTGTTTCACCAACTTAGGACAGGTGCAGCCCTCATACAGAATTACAGGGAGCCAGCCCATATCACCGAAAGCTCCCTCCACATCAAATAGGGCTAGGTTGGTTAAGTTGACACAACGACCCCCTTCCACCTTCTTACGCTTGTACCAAGCATACTATGCTTATGTTTCAATAGACCGGAAGCGATAGTGATCATGAACTCGGGGGCTTTAGTGCGAGCCATGTTATCTGCAAAGACATAGACCAACAAGCAATACATCAGATATAGTGAAAACTCAAAATTTTGACATTATGACGGCGTGATTTGGCCAAAAGCCTCACTTTTCACCCAAACAGTTGGGCATGAGGACTTAAATAGGTCCCAAACCATCCTACAAGGCTCATCAATCGAAAATTTAAACTAGGTAGGTCGAATTTGAAGAAATTTTGACAATTGGGAAAAAAAACCCCAAAATTTAGGTCAAAAGTGGGAATTTTCAAGTTTCTAACAAACTAACCAATGAAACTCAAATTTTCTTGAGGGCTTCCATACATTGGGTGACCAATAGCAAAAGCCCCCAATAAAAATCAAATTTTTACAACCAAAAAAATATTAATTTGAAGAAAACCCAATAAATGGAGAAAAACCTAGGTATGAAAGCTTAAAAAGGAGAAAGAGTAGGGAACATACCTGGAAGAACGAAACGTAGGTCGTGGATCGATGAAAGAATCACCAAATTTGTGCGGTCGACACTGTAGCAACTTAGTAGAGGCGAGTTGATTTGAAGACAAAAAAGAAAAATGGAGAATGGCTCTAAAAATCAAGTTTAAAAACCTGATTTGGGGTCATGTGGTCGCAAAATTCGACCAAAAAATGCGACCACACGATCGACCACACGATAGACCACAGGATCTCGATGAGTTGACAGGTTTTGTGTGGTCGCAACCCTATGGTCACATATAGTGCGACCACACGATCGACCACAGGCTCTCAGTAAGCTGACAGGGTTTGTGTGGTCGCATACCCTGTGGTCGCATATACTGCGACCCCACCATCGACCACATGATGAAAATTACTCTGTTTTGAGTACATGAAAATTACTCGCTTTCATCTCCGAGTGGTCAGGTCTGATGAGTTGACTATTAATCTCAGCCCTCATCTGTAGAGAAAAGAACTGGGGCTCTCCAGGAGCACAGAACACCAAGGGGCCTGCATAGGAAATACCCAACAAGTCGGCCAGCTGCCGATAATCAAATGAAACATCAACCCCCTTGACGTAGCTGGTGATCCGAAGCTCACCACCCCTCTCAACATCATTGTAATCTCCCACCACCTGAAGATTATAGTAGAACTGGCGTACCAAGTCAGGACGGGTACACACGTCATAGTTGATGACGGGAAGCCATCCCATCTCACCCAAAGGCCCCCTCCACATTGAACAAGGCTAAGCTAGCCAAGTCCACTTTGCGGCCTCCCTTTACCTTCTTGCGAGCATAGTGGGCATACCGTGTCTCAGCTTCATTGGAACGAAAGTGAAGACGGTCACGAACTCTGGGAACCTTGGTACGAGCCATAGTATCTGCAAATAAGAAAGAAAAATAAATAATGGATTAGAAGAAAGGAAAAACCCAAAATTTTGACATAATAACGACGTAAATTGGTCAAAAGCCTCACTTTACACCCATACATGTGGGCAGGAGGACTTACATAGATGCTAAACTACCCAGTGAGACTCATACAGTCAGAAATTTCAACTAATTAGATTGAATTGTAAGAAATTTCAAGAAATTCAAAATCCCGACCAAAATTAGGGCAAAAAGTATAAATTTTGAGTTTCTCGATAAACAACTGATGAAACTCAAATATTTTTTAGGGCTTTCATTCCTCGAGTCACCAACAACAAAATCCCTCAATAAAAATCAAATTTTTACGGTTGGAAAAAGTTTAATTTGAGAAATACGAGATAAACGAGCAAAAACCTAGGTAAAGAAACCTAAAAACATGGAAAGGTAGAAGACATACCTGTAGCGGAGGTGTAGACGATGAAACAACGAGTACAAACCACCAACGGATCGGAGTTGTCATTTTAGCAACTCAGAGGGACGAGTTGAGTCGAAGCGGAGAAGAAAGAATGGGAAATGTACTTTGAATCGGAACTTAAAAATCAGATTTTTAGTCTGAGGGTCGAAAAATTCGATTAAAACAATTGACCCACCCATTGACCCCCGCATCGACCCTCGGCTCTCGGGAATCTGACAGAGAACCAGGGGTCGCACCCTGGGTCGGACATCCTCCGACCCCCCCCCCACATCGACCCCCGGCTCTCGGGAAGAATGGGTGATTTCCTAGGGTCGCAGACTGAGGGTCGGACACCCATCGACCCTGCAGTGAAAATACAGCATTTTCGATAGAATGATCTGAAAATTTTGAAATTTGCAATTGTTAGTGGTTTTAAAATATGAAAATGAAGTATTTAATGATTGTCTCTCGTGTTTACTGATTTCAGGCAATCCCACTATCAGGTTAATTAATGGCGGGATGCAGTGCAATCAGACAAAGCCGTAACTCTATCCCACCACCACCACCTGTGGGGGAAGATAACCAGACACACCTGGAAACCCAGGGAAACATAAACACGGCATTGTCCATCATAAATGGGTAGACAAATCCTACAAATCTGCTAGCTCCACCTATAGACTTGGTCACAGTCGTAATGAACTTGGCCCAACAGCTGCAACAGATGCAACAGGCACAAGCTACTATCCAAGCTGTCATAGGCATAACTCTTCTAGCTGCACAAACACCTCCAATGCCAGTTGGACAGGCAAGCACAGCACCAGGGGGAAGTAACACAGTACCCCACGCACCTCAGACTCCTATCATGCAGGCTCAAGTACCGAATCCTGAGATAGCTCAAAGTGGATATCAATACTAACCACCTATGTATGGAGCGTACGTCCCGCAGCCACTAGACCACTCCAGACTGGTGGAGCGTTTTCTGAAACTGAAGCCCAGAGAGTTTAATGGCAAGCCAGCAGATCCTTTATGGTCGGCACCCTGGGTTGACGAAATGGAAAGAAATTTTATGATGATGACACTAAATGAAGAAAAAAAAAGTGTTGTGTGCCACCTTTATGCTGAAAGGAGATGCACACCATTGGTGGAGGTCTACCAGGACGTATTTACTTACAAAGCACGCCCAACTGACTTGGGATATTTATAAAAAGGCATTCTTTGAGAAGTACTTTCCAAGAAGTTTCAGAGATTCTATGGAAAGAGAGTTCCTGAGTTTATATCAGGGGTAGATGACCGTGGATGCGTATCAACAGCGTTATGAAGAGCTGTTCTTCTTTGCACCCACTAGTATGCAAGAGGAAAACACAAAGACCCGAAGGTTCGTCATGGGACTTAGGGGTAGTATCCGCGAGCACGTTCTGGGACATGAAAAGAAAATTTATAATGAAGCGGCACAAATTGCTCGAGTTATAGAATCGAGCCAAAAGGAGAGTTATTTCATGCAAAACAAAGGTATAAAAAGGCCAGCTGAAAATTCTTATAATGGAAGGAATAACAAGACATTCAAACCCTTCCGTGCTCAAGGCTTTACCACTGCAACCAAGACTACTCCCGTAGTTCAACAGCAACAGAAGCCAATTACTGAAGGGATAAAATGTTTTAACTGCAACCAAGTGGGACATATAGAAAGGGAATGTCCTAAGCCCAAGAAGCAATTACATCAAGGACGAGTTTACGCGGTTATATCCGAGGATGCTGCCGCATCGCCTGATGTGGTCACAGGTATGACTTACATTTTTAGTTAGTTATATTACATTGTATGAGCATGTAGACTAAACCAAAACAAATCACATGTATCGTACCTATTAATGGCATTCCCGCCAGAGTACTCTTTGATTCAAGAGCTACTCATTACTTTTTATCTATGACGTTTGGAAAGAAGTTAAATCTACCCCTTAAATCCTTTGACAATAAACTACTTGTACGATCACCTATGGGATTAGAAGTGGAGTTAGAAAAAGGTTATGGACCATGTCCAGTTCTTATTGGTGAAAAGACCTTGGATGCGACCTTGATCCAACTTGAGATGGCAGATTTTGACGTCATCTTGGGAATGGACTAGTTAGTTTGGCATTCTGCAAACCTATTGGGTGCAGAAAAGAAGCTGACATTTAAAGACAAGGAAGGAGCAGAGTTTAGTTTTTCGGGAGCCAAACTTCTCCGTAAACGAAAGCTCATACTCTCGGCGCTAAAGGCTAAGAAATGCCTTGAGAAAGGAGCAGTCGGGTATTTAGTATCTCTGGTCGACCTTACCAAGGAAGCACCACGAATGGATGATATTGATGTCGTACGGGACTATCCGGACGTATTTCCTGAAGAATTCCCAGGATTACTACCCGACCGAGCTACAGAGTTTGTTATAGTTCTTATACCTGGAGCCGCACCAGTATCAAAAGCACCTTATCGAATGGCTCCTACTGAACTGAAGGAATTGAAAGTACAACTACAAGAACTGCTGGACAAGGGTTATATTCGCCCTAGTATATCACCATGGGAAGCGCCAGTATTATTCGTGAAGAAGAAGGATGGTACCGTTCACTTGTGTATAGACTACCGAGAACTGAATAAACTGACAATCAAGAATCGGTATCCATTGCCTCAGATCGACGACCTGTTCGATCAGTTGCAAGGTGCCAAAGTGTTCTCAAAGATCGATCTTCAGTCAGGCTACCATCAGTTGAGGATTAAAGACAGAATATCTCCCAAGACAGCATTCAGGACCAGATATGGACATTATGAATTTTTGGTCATGTCTTTTAGATTGACAAACGCACCAGCAACCTTTATGGAACTTATGAACCGGGTTTTCCACGACATGTTGGATACGTCGATTATTGTATTCATTGATGACATATTAGTCTACTCCAAAGACGAAGAAATGCATGTTAATAATCTAAACGCCGCTCTGCAACGACTACGTAAGGAGAAGCTCTACGCCAAATTTACAAAGTGTGGCTAAAGGAAGTTGCATTTCTAGGCCATGTAGTATCCGCTGAAGGAATTAAAGTGGATCCCAGCAAGATCAAGGCTATTGTAAAGTGGGAAGCATAGAAGAGCGTTGCAAAAATTAGAAGTTTTCTGGGTCTAGCTGGGTATTATCGACGATTTGTGGAAGACTATTCCCAAATTGCCGTACCTCTTACCAGTTTGACTAAGAAGGGTGAGAAGTTTGTTTGGACGGACAAATGCGAGAAGAGTTTCCAAACCTTGAAGGCTAGATTGATATCAGCTCCAATCTTGAAAATCTCGATTCCAGGACAACCATTTATCTTGTACACCGATGCATCAGGACTGGGATTAGGATGTGTACTTATGCAAGGAGAACAAGTAATTTCTTATGCCTCAAGACAACTGAAGACACATGAGAAGAACTATCCGACACATGATTTGGAACTAGTGGCAATAGTACATGCTATCAAAATATGGAGACATTATCTGTATGGGGAGAAGTTTCAGATTATATCAGACCATAAAAGTCTTACTTATCTATTTAATCAGAAGGAGCTGAATATGAGACAAAAAAGAAGGCTGGAACTATTGAAAGACTATGATTGTGATATCCAGTATCATCCAGGGAAAGTAATGTAGTAGCCGATGCGTTGAGTAGAAAGACAATGATAAAATATTAGGGAGAGGTTAGCACAACTACCGCAATGTGTACTACCAGAAAGGTATTCAAGCACGATAATGAGCAGTTTGTGATAGATGCACCAGATGGTTCAGCCAACCAAGGATTTATTCATCGGTTTTCAAATATATTCGCCGCATTGAAGATTATACCGGATATAGTAGATGAAGTGAAGACAGCTATCAAATCAAACCCTTACCTAAGAACGGTACAAGAGGACATCGAAAAAGGTAGGACGAACCCTGAGTTCACCTTGGACGAAGAAAAGGTACTGAAGTACAAAGGAAGAATATATATACCCGAAACAGAAAGCTTGGACATTAGACACCGATTGATGAAAGAAGTTCATACCACCATCTATTCGATACATCCTGGAAGTACAAAAATGTATCATGATCTAAAGAAATTATATTGGTGGAGAGGAATGAAAGCAGATGTTGCTAAGTACGTGTCTCAATGTCTAAATTGTCAGAAAGTAAAGGCTGAACGACAAAAACCGGCAGGACTATTACAGCCGTTACCAGAACCAGCATGGAAATGGGACTGCATCACTATGGACTTCGTCATAGGATTACCATTGACTCCTCGAGTAGTTGACAAGTGGATACTAGAGCCAGTGAAACGGTAGCTACTAAAGCGTAAACTGCTCGTTTTTCCTTCCCCGCGAGTATAGCATGATGAGCCCAAGTTACGGCAGCAATTTGGGTGATTGTAGACCGCCTGACTAAAATAGCTCGCTTTATACCTATATGACCTCAGTATACACTGGAGAGGTTAGCTAAGCTGTATGTGGATAACATTGTGCGATTACACGGTGTACCTGAAAGCATTGTGTCCGATAGAGATCCACGATTTAATTCAAAGTTTTGGGAAGGATTACAAAAGGCTATGAGTACAACATTGAAGTTTAGTACTGCATTCCATCCACAGACAGATGGACAGTCAGAGCGTACAATTCAGATTCTAGAAGATATGCTTCGAGCATGTGTAATTGATTTTAAAGGATCATGGGATGAAAAGTTACCACTGATTGAGTTCGCTTATAATAATAGCTATCAGGCTACTATACAGATATCACCCTATGAAGCACTGTATGGCAGAAAGTGTCGAACTCCCTTGTTTTGGAATGAAGTTGGGGAACGTAGTATTGCTGGACCAGAATTTGTTGAGGAGACTTGTCGAGTGGTCGAAATTATGAAAGAAAGGGTGAGAACAGCTCAGAATCTACCCGACGCTGAGACCTTGAGTTCGTCGTGGGTGATAAAGTATTCTTAAAAGTATCGCCTATGAGAGGATTGAAACGGTTCGGACAGAAAGGGAAACTAAGTCCAAGATATGTCGGGCCATATGAGATTCTAGCTAAGCGTGGGAAAGTAGCTCACCAATTAGCATTACCACCATCTATGTCAAGTGTGCATGACGTATTTCACATTTCCTTATTGAAGAAGTATGTCAAGGATCCGACGCACGTTTTGACAATGGACTTACCCGATTTGACTGAAGATTTGACATTTGAAGTAGCACCAACTGAAATCACTAGTCGGAAGGTTCAATAACTACGCAACCGTGATATCTATTATGTCAAGGTCACCTGGAGAAGTAGAGAAATGGAAGAAATCACATGGGAATAAGAGAATGCTATGCGAAAGCAATATCCTCATTTATTTGACTCGGAAGGTATGTATAATTTCGAGGACGAAATTTTTATAAGTAAGGGGGAGTTGTAAGACCCGTATCGAACTAATCCGGTCTTACCACCTTGAACCAGGTCTACCCATCATGGTCGAGCCAAATGGATCAAGTGTGTGAGGGAGATCACGATCCCAGGTAATAAACTGACCCAAAAACACTAAAATAAGGGGGAGGGTCGCATACCCAGCAAGGCTGGGTCGGACCCCCCCAGTATAAAAGTCAGACCCTGAGTTTTTAACCGGGGGTCGGACATTTTAGAACCAGGGGTCGACGGGATCTCCGACCCCCTAATCGACCCCTAGTCTGTCAACAAAAACCGTGAATTAGGAACTTTCCTAATTTCAATGGGATTCTTTCCTAATCTCAATGGGACTTATTTTGGGAGTTTCTACTCTATAAATAGGACATCCCTAAGCCTCTTTCACTCCTTTTAGAACCCTAATTGGATTAAGAGAAAGAGAAGAGAAGGAAAAGAGAAAGAGAAGAGAAGGAAAGTGGAGAAGAAGATCAAAGAGAATGTTTCAGAGAGACAAGCCTAATTCTCAGGTATGGATACTATCTCCATGTAATTCTACAGACCTTAGAATAGATAGTGAAGAGGGGATGATCTAGGAGAAACCCAAATCATCCACCCATGGTTAGGTTTTCATGGAAAACCATGGGGAGATTATAAAAACCATAGAGGTAAATGAACTACAATTTTAGACCATAGAACATGTATGGAATGGATTGTAGAAGCAAGCCATAGGTGTAAGACCCGCACGCCATGAACCCGGCCTAACCTTACATTTTGTGTCGGGACCCGTCTACATATCATGGTCGAGCCAAGTGGACCAAGTGTGTGAAGAAACCCAAGACCCAATATGAAAATTTACCCAAAAATAGTCAAAATGAGGGTAGGGTCGCATGTTTTAACAGGCAGGTCTGACCCTCCCATCGACCCTCACCATCGACCCTCAACCATGGGTCGCAGGGTCTATGAGTTGTCCGACCCTCCCATCGACCCTCACCATCGACCCTCGGCATTCGGGAAAAACAGCACGAACCGAAAATTGAGAAACCTTCCTAATTTCAATTGGAACTTTTCCTGAACTCAATGGGACTTATTTTGGGAGGTTTTGCCCTATAAATAGGACGTCCCTAAGCCTCTTTCACTCCTTTTACAACCCTAATTGGATTGAGAGAAAGAGAAGAGAAGGAAGAGAAGAAGAGAAGGAAAACTTGAAGAAAAGGCTAAGGAAGAAGAGGAAATTCAGAGGAACTCTGAATCTCAGCAAACCTAAGGTATGGATACATTCCCCATGATTTATTTAAGACTTTAGAATGGTTTATGAAGAGGGTATGACTTAGAAGAAACCCAAATCATCCATCCATGGTTTTGTTTCAATGGAAACCATGGAGGAGATCATTAAAACCATGTAGGTGAATAAAGTATAGTTCTAAACCATAGAACATGTATAGAATGGATTGTGGAAGTAAGCCATAGGACCTAACCATGAAAGAGAGAACGAAATCTGATATTTTTGACTCAAACCATGGAGGGTCGCACCTAGGGTCGATGGAAGATCCGACCCTAGCATCGACCCTCAGTGTTCGGGAAGTTCAGATTAGGGGGAGGGTCGCACCCAGGGTCGATCATGACTCCGACCCTACCTCCGACCCTCAGTTAACAAGATGGTTTTTAAATTCAGAATTAATTCTAATTAAATTCTATCGACTTTGTTAGGTCTTCTAGTAATATAATAACATTATAAAGGTGATTCTAAAGATTGGAAGAGGATCTATTAACAAGCTAAGGTGAGGGAACAAGACCTAAATTAATTGGTTAATAATAAATTGTTTTTATTTCTTAAGTCCGATGCCATGAATGATTTTATGCGTGTATGCTTGTAATGTGCATTCAACATGTCATCCAATATTTCTATTATTACTGTTCATGCATATTTAAATTTATTGTTTATAACATGATGATGATGATGATGATAGGAATAGGCATGTGAATGTTTGTGTTTGGCTAGTGTATATGGTGCGGGTAGGGATGGTATCAACCGGTACAACCATGACCGTTCTTCATGGGGTGTATATTATGCCATGGTCTATTCAAGTCATGTCCACTGAGCAAGTGTTAGTGTGCTTGATGCGAGGGGAGCATCAGGGGGAGGACGTGGCATTGTGGTTCAGCCTGGTCATCAGACTCTAGCTCTATCTCTACTCAAGTCTTGTCCACTAACATCGTCGTATCGCCATTACCTTAGCGGAACTAATATGTCGTAGGGTATCAGGGGGGGGACGTGGCATTGTGGTTCAGCCTGGTCACCAGACCCTAGCTCTATCTTTATGGATGTATTGAAGGATGCTGGGGTGAGGCCTTGGATACATTGTTTGGCATTAGGGTTGGTTAGTTGCGAGCCTAGTTTGCAAGCCCTCGCCAACAGGGGCTTACGTGTTGGTATGGGCAACCGGTACAGCCATGCCATTTTCATGGGGTGTATATTGTCCATGGTGGGTGCATGTGGGGCGACAGTGCCGTTTTCATTGGGCGTTTCCACATACTCGTGTATAGAGGTGCGGCGGCCACCTATCCTTTCTATAGCACATTCCAAACTTATATACCAGACCAAAGATATGAATTGATTGCATGCATATGTATTGTTGCATTGTTTTGTTTACTTACTGAGCTCAAGTTGGAGAGCTGACCCTTGCGTGCGCAATTCTTTTAGTTTATGATGTTGCAGGTACTATGATTGAAGATTATGTCTACATACCAATATATGAATGGGTGGAGGCTATGAATGAGCAAGCTGTGGAGAACGAACATGGTTCGTTAAGCGAGCGTTTCAACGGCGGATACGTTTAGTGTTTAGTTTTCATGTTTGGATATTGTAATATGTATTAAATTATGTTTTGGTTACTTGAAAATAAATAGAATATTAATTATTTATCATGATTAGACCTCAGTTCATTATCTGTAAGACTTTCGCTATTTATTTTATTACCTTTGATTAATGTGGAATGTGTTTTGGTTTATCATATGTGGGATAGCCTATTTTGAGATCCTGGTTGAACCGTTGGTTTGTTGACGGTTCATCACACCGTTCCGAATGGTACGGAATTGGGGTGTAACAACTTGGTATCAGAGCATCTCGTGGGCCTTACCCATTAAACCTGAATACTACCACTGGAGTCCATGAACTGAGTTAGGATAAATTAAAAACTTTAATATAAACACACCATAAGCACGTGTGTTGGTTGAGACAGAACTTAAACAAGAGAATAATGTACATATAAAAGGTGGAACCATATATATATACTCACACGGAAAGATAAGACCAAAAAATTATCCTAATAAACAACCAATATAGGGTATTATCTATAAGTTGGGTAGTTATCCAAGTAACAAGAATATTGTACAGTAGCAAGAAGGAAGCATCTGTATAGTAAAAAAATTGGAATACCGAGTTGGTACTCACAAGATGTAAAACTTGATGTAAGACAGAGGAAGAAGGAAAATGGCTAGTAATGCCAAAACCCCTGTAGAGATAAAGAAAAATATCTCGGGCTAAATCCAAATAGAGATAAGAAGATAATGGCCATGTAAGTAGATATGTTTATATAGGATGCGGTGCATTATTGACTTACTCTTATGATTATAGAGGATGCACATACTTGATTTTAATTCTCGTACCTAGACATGACACCTTCTTGATTTAACCTGTCAATTGGAGTTATAGATATTGATTCTTTAGTCTTAGTCCTGATTATACCAATCTGAACCACTCTCATGATCAACAACATGAACAGAGATATGAACTGAATGAACAGTTAAATGTTTAATCATGTTGAGCATATATCTACTGATTTATACTTGATTTACCGATGTACGAAATCTTTCTCTAGATTTACTCCTGTAGTGTCTTGACCAATGGCATTATATACTCGGTAGAACCTGTAACCATGAGGTTAAGAACTGTAAAGCCTCTATTTGCATGTATTTGGACCACCGTGCAACTTAACGATCTTTTGATGCCGGTTGGATTACTACAGATTTACTCCTGATTCTTTAAACCTAGGTTCACCAGATAAAGCAAGTGTTTGCCATTATGCTAATTGAAAGAAGGAAATGAATTGTTTTGGACAAACAGTCTGATTTATACACTCCCTGATCATTGTTGATAAAGATGTGTAGTGGTAATAGAATTATTGGAAGAAAGATGATTGGATTTAGATTAAATGCTATGACCAATGAACCTCAGATGAAGTAATGGAGGATCTATTTTGAGATTACTAAATGGATGGATATGAGTCATGTCTATAAAAGAGTGCATGAATAAAAATGAGAACTATCAGGAGTAGCCAGTAAGAAAATAGATAGCACTCAAGTGGAGTTAAGGATGGCTATATCAGTACAAATTTTGACAAGGTAAAAGATTCCTAAAGGTAAATTTAAGAGTGGATACAAGGATAAAGTCATGGCATAAGTAGTACACGATTTAATACAATGATAATTGATTTATGCCCAATGTTGAGTGATTGATTAAGAAAAGACCAAAAGAGTTTAGATGAATTAATGAATTTATAAGCATATACCCTAATACTTATAGATAGACTTGGGATATGAGGTAACAATCACAAGATATTTTTCGAGGTATATGAAAGAGAGATTAGGATAGAACAGAAGTGATAAAGGAAATATAAGCTAATGAACTTTTCAAGATATGAGATTGTTAGCAATAGTCTTAAGAGATGAAGAAACTAGACGAGCTCTTAAGACCGTTACACCAGATTTTCTAGTTCAAGTCTTTTTGGACTAGATGTTCAATTGGATGAGTGTTATGAACGAAGTCCAAATAGTATGGATGGATGGAATTTGGACGCAACCTAATTAGACTTGAGATGGCAGACTTTGATTTCATCTTGGGGATAGACTGGTTGTCTCAACACTCTACAAGTGATTATGTGCATAGAAGAGGTTATCATTCAAGAATAAAAACGGCATATGATTTAGTATCATTGGGAGTATGTTTCCTAGGAAGTGAAAGCTGATCCGCTCTATGCTAAAGGCGAAGAGATGCTTTGAAGAGAAATGAGTTGGATATATGGTATTTGTGGTATACGTTACCAAAGAAGCACTACAGATGATAGATATTGATGTGATGCATAAATTCCCTGATGTGTTTCCAGGAGACTTACCGGGTTATTACCTGATCGTGCGACTGAGTTCGTCATCGACTTGTTACCAAGGACGATACTCGTGTCAAAGGCACCTGTAGAGTAGCTTATATGGAGTTAAAGGGATTGAGATGCAACTGCAACAGTTATTATAAAAGGGTTCTAATTGGCTAAGTATTGCATCATGGGAAGTGCCAATGCAATTCATGAAAAAGAAGGATGGTAGTGTTGTTTGTGTATAGACTACTGGGAACTAAACAAGCTCACAGTCAAGAATCGATATCTACTACCTTAGATCGATGACTTGTTTAAACAGTTGCAAGGAGCAAAGGTATTTTCTTCAGTCAAGATATCATCAGCTGAAGAATTTTGGACAGAAATATCTCGAAGATAGCTTTTAGAATCGGGATTGGACATTATGAGTTCTCGATTATGACGTTTGGATTAACCAATGCCCTTACATCTTTTATGGAGCTGATGAACTGGGTGTTTCATGACATGTTGGACACGTTGGTGATAGTTTTCATAGATGATATTTGGTTTATTTCAAGAATGAAGCAACTCATACAACGGATCTTAGAATAGCTTCACAACAGCTGAGAAGTGAAAAGCTTCATGTCAAGTCCAAGAAACATGAGACATGATAAAACAAAATGATCTTCTTAGATCACGTAGCATCATATAAAGGGATTAAAGTGGACCCTATTCAGATGGAAGCAATTGTATGGAATATTGCGAAGATAAGAAGTTTCTTAGTTTTAGCTGATTATTACAGACGATGCTTGGAGGACCACCCTAAGATCGCAAAACCTCTTACCAAGCTAACCAGGAAGGGAGAGGAATTTATTTGAACCTACAAGTGTGAAGAATGTTTCCAGATTCTAAGGTAAGGTTGATATCAGCTCCCATCTTGATCATTCCGGCACCAGAGGATCTAGGATGCGGGTTGATGTAAGGTAAATAAGCGATTTCATATGCTCTAAGAAAACTGAAAGAGCATGAGAAGAGTTACCCAACTCATGATTGGAGTAAACAATTGTGATTCATGCAATCATGACTTGGAGACATTACCTATACAGAGAAGAATTTTAGATTAGATCGGATTACAAGTGTTTTATTTATCTCTCCATTAGAAAGAGTTGAACATGAGGATAAGGAGATGGTTGGAAATTGCTCAAGGATTATGACTGTGATATTCAGTGTCACCTGAGCAAGGCTAATGTAGTAGCTAAGCCTTAAGCAAAAAGGGATTATGAGGTCTGAAGAAGGACCCAGTATAAATGTTGCCTTATGTTCTGCAGCAACAAATTCAGATTTGAAAAAGAGTAACATATAATAGAAGCTAGTGATGATCCAATTGACGAGAACTTAGGGATGAAGAAAAAGTAGTAATTTTGTTATATCTGTTTATAAGAGCGGTACAATAAGATTTAGAGAAAGAAAAACCTAGCCCGGACTTACTTTGGATGCGGAGACGGTAGTCAGATACAGAGGTAGATTCTGAATACCTGAAGATAAAGACTCAGATATCATGAAGAGGATAATGATGAGAGCCCATTGTACTCCATATTCAGGACATCCTGGAGTACCAATATGTATCATGACCTGAAGAGATAACAAATGTGGCTTAGTGCGTGTTCCAGTGTCTGAATTATCAGCAAGTAAAAGCAATAAGACAAAGACCACCATGGCTTACAATAAAAACTATCGGAGCCAGTCTGAAAGTGGAACTGCATTACAATGAACTATGTCACCGGTATACCACTGATTCTTAAATTGGTTGATGCAGTTTGGGTGACTGTTGATCGCCTTATGAAGATAGCTCATTCCATTGTTATACGACCTCAGTATGTTTTGGAGCGGCTAACTAAGCTATATATGGATAATATTGCCAGATTGAATGGTATGCATGAGAGCTTAGTGTCGGTCAGAGGCTTATGCCTTATCTCGAAGTTTTGGGAGAATTTACAGAAATAATATAGACAAAGTTGAAGTTTAGTACCGCAGTTTACCATAAATCGACAGACAGTCAGAGCGGACTATACAGATCCTAAGAGATATGCTCCGAGCTTGTAAAATTGATTTCAAGGAACTTGAGTTGAGAAGTTACCGTGGATTGAAGTTGCCACTAAGCTACCATGTAAATGTCACCTATAAAGCATGGTACGGTAGAAATGTCAAACCCCTCACTTATGGAATGAAGTTAGTGAATGAAGAATTTTAAGACCTAAGTCTATGGAGGAAAACTATCGAGTGGAAGAGAAAGGGCTAAGATAGCTCAGAATTGTCAGAAGAGACACCAAGACCATGAGTTCGCCATAAGTGACAAAGTATTTTTGCAGATATCACTTATACGCAGTTTGAAACGATTAGACAAGAAGGGAAAGTCATAATTTATATATGTGTTGGATCTTATAAACTTTGGAGAGACGTAGAAAGGTTGCATATCAATTAGCGTTACCGCTATCCATGTCTAGTGTGCATGATGTATTTCGTGTGTCTCTATTGAAGAAGTACATTGGAGATCCATATCAAAAGTATTGACCACGGAATCACTGGATTAAATAGGAGATTTAACTATTGAAATGGTACCAGCCTAGTTCACTAGTTGAAAGGTATAACACCTTAAAAACTTGGTATCAATTATACGAAGATAATTTGACGAAGACAAGACGTGGAGATGATGGCATGAAAAGAAGAAGATGCAATGCGAAAATAGAATCCCACCTATTGACTCCGAGGTAAATTCAAAATTTTGAGGACAAAATTTATTTTAAGGATGGGGGAAATGTAAGATTCGTTCAAATTTTGAGGACAAAATTCATTTAAGGATGGGGGAGTAGTAAGATCCGTACTTTCAAATTTCGAGGACGAAATTTCTTTTAAGGGTGGTGGAGTTGTAAGACCCGCACGCCATGAACCCGGCCTAACCATACATTTTGTGTCGGGACCCGTCTACATATCATGGTCGAGCCAAGTGGACCAAGTGTGTGAAGAAACCCAAGACCCAATATGAAAATTTACCCAAAAATAGTCAAAATGAGGGTAGGGTCGCATGTTTTAACAGGCAGGTCTGACCCTCCCATCGACCCTCACCATCGACCCTCAACCATGGGTTGCAGGGTCTATGAGTTGTCCGACCCTCCCATCGACCCTCACCATCGACCCTCGGCATTCGGGAAAAACAGCACGAACCGAAAATTGAGAAACCTTCCTAATTTCAATTGGAACTTTTCCTAAACTCAATGGGACTTATTTTGGGAGGTTTTGCCCTATAAATAGGACATCCCTAAGCCTCTTTCACTCCTTTTACAACCCTAATTGGATTGAGAGAAAGAGAAGAGAAGGAAGAGAAGAAGAGAAGGAAAACTTGAAGAAAAGGCTAAGGAAGAAGAGGAAATTCAGAGGAACTCGAATCTCAAAGAAACCTAAGGTATGGATACATTCCCCATGATTTATTTAAGACTTTAGAATGGTTTATGAAGAGGGTATGACTTAGAAGAAACCCAAATCATCCATCCATGGTTTCGTTTCAATGGAAACCATGGAGGAGATCATTAAAACCATGTAGGTGAATAAAGTATAGTTCTAAACCATAGAACATGTATAGAATGGATTGTGGAAGTAAGCCATAGGACCTAACCATGAAAGAGAGAACGAAATCTGATATTTTCGACTCAAACCATGGAGGGTCGCACCTAGGGTCGATGGCAGATCCGACCCTAGCATCGACCCTCAGTGTTCGAGAAGTTCAGATTAGGGGGAGGGTCGCACCCAGGGTCGATCATGACTCCGACCCTACCTCCGACCCTCAGTTAACAGGATGGTTTTTAAATTCAGAATTAATTCTAATTAAATTCTATCGACTTTGTTAGGTCTTCTAGTAATATAATAACATTATAAAGGTGATTCTAAAGCTTGGAAGATGATCTATTAACAAGCTAAGGTGAGGGAACAAGACCTAAACTAATTGGTTAATAATAAATTATTTTTATTTCTTGAGTCTGATGCCATGAATGATTTTATGCGTGTATGCTTGTAATGTGCATTCAACATGTCATCCAATATTTCTATTATTACTGTTCATGCATATTTAAATTTATTGTTTATAACATGATGATGATGATGATGATGATAGGAATAGGCATGTGAATGTTTGTGTTTGGCTAGTGTATATGGTGCGAGTAGGGATGGTATCAACCGGTACAACCATGACCGTTCTTCATGGGGTGTATATTGTGCCATGGTCTATTCAAGTCATGTCCACTGAGCAAGTGTTAGTGTGCTTGATGCGAGGGGAGCATCAGGGGGAGGACATGGCATTGTGGTTCAGCCTGGTCATCAGACTCTAGCTCTATCTCTACTCAAGTCTTGTCCACTAACATCGTCGTATCGCCATTACCTTACCGGAACTAATATGTCGTAGGGTATCAGGGGGGGGATGTGGCATTGTGGTTCAGCCTGGTCTCCAGACCCTAGCTCTATCTCTATGGATGTATTGAGGGATGCTGGGGTGAGGCCTTGGATACATTGTTTGGCATTAGGGTTGGTTAGTTGCGAGCCCAGTTTGCAAGCCCTCGCCAACAGGGGCTTACGTATTGGTATGGGCAACCGGTACAGCCATGCCGTTTTCATGGGGTGTATATTGTCCATGGTGAGTGCATGTGGGGCGACAGTGCCGTTTTCATTGGGCGTTTTCACACACTCGTGTATAGAGGTGCGGCGGCCGCCTATCCTTTCTATAGCACATTGCAAACTTATATACCAGACCAAAGATATGAATTGATTGCATGCATATGTATTGTTGCATTGTTTTGTTTACTCACTGAGCTCAAGTTGGAGAGCTGACCCTTCGCGCGCGCAATTCTTTTAGTTTATGATGTTGCAGGTACTATGATTGAAGATTATGTCTACATACCAATATATGAACGGGTGGAGGCTATGAATGAGCAAGCTGTGGAGAACGAACATGGTTCGTTAAGCGAGCGTTTCAACGGCGGATACGTTTAGTGTTTAGTTTTCATATTTAGATATTGTAATATGTATTAAATTATGTTTTGGTTACTTGGAAATAAATGGAATATTAATTATTTATCATGATTAGACCTCAGTTCATTATCTGTAAGACTTCCGCTATTTATTTTATTACCTCTGATTAATGTGGAATGTGTTTTGGTTTATCATATGTGGGATAGCCTATTTTGAGATCCTGGTTGAACCGTTGGTTTGTTGACGGTTCATCACACCATTCCGAATGGTGCAGAATTGGGGTGTGACAATAGGACCCAAACACGAAGGAATGGACTGTAGGATGAAAAATTGACTTGACTAAACCCATGGGGGGTCGCACGGCGGTTCGATGGCCAATCGACCCTACCAGACCCTAACAATCGACCCCCAATGTTCGGGAAGTCCAGAATCTGGGTGGTAGCACCCAGGGTCGATGGAACCTCCGACCCTGGCATCGACCCTGGCATCGACCCCCAGTTAACAGCATGCTTTTAAAATCAGAATTAATTCTAATTAAATTCTATCAACTTGATTAGGTCTTCTAGTGATATAATATTGATATTTAGTTGATTCTTAAAGCTTGAAAGAGGATCTACGATCAAGCAAAGGTGATGGAACAAGACATAAGCTAATTAGTTAATAATAAACTATTTTATTCTTGAGTGCAATGCCATGATTGATTCTATGCATGTATTCTTGTTATGTGCATTCAACATGTCATCCAATATTTCTATTATTACTCTTCATGCATATTTAATTATTGTTTATAACCTGATGATGATGATGAAGATAGGAATAGACATGTGGATGTATGTGTGTGGTTGGTGTGCTTGATGCGAGCGAGTATCAGGGGGAGGTGTCATAGGCGGGGCCTCAGCACTCTAGCTCTATCTCTAACTCAAGTCATGTCCACTGACATCGTCGTATCGCCATTACCTTAGCAGAACTATTACGTCATAGGGTATGAGGGGAGGTGGTCTAGGATCGTGTAGTCTCTGACTCTACCAGGGGGCCTTAGCCCAATCTCTATGGACGTATTGAGGGATGGTGGGGTGAGGCCTTGGATACACTGATTGGCATTAGGATTGGTTAGTTGCGAGCCTAGTTTGCGAGCCCTCGCCAACAGGGGCTTACGTGTTGGTATGGGCAACGAGTACAATAATAAACGTGACATTTGCGTGTACATTATCCATGGTGGGTGCATGTGGGACGACAATAAACGTTACCTTTGAGTGGCTTCACACACTCGTGTATAGAGGTGCGGTGTCAATAAACGTGACCTTTGGCCACCTATCCTTTCTATAGCACATTGCAAACTTATTTACCAGACCAAAGATATGAATTGAATGCATGCATATGTTTGTTGCATTGTTTTGTTTGCTCACTGAGCCATGATGTGTGCTCACCCTCTCCACGTCGAATATTTTTAGTTGATGATGTAGGTACTACGATCGAAGATTATACGAGTGCTCAGTGTATACGCGTGTTGCTACAATGGAAGCCGAAGACTTAGTGGATATGCATGACCCCTCATGCGAGTGCAACTCATGCGTATTCTATTAGAATTTTATTTGAATTTATAAAGGGATATAATTGATATTCTATTTATTTATGTCTCAGTTGATACAACAATAACTTAATATTTTAATTATGATTATTACAGTTAGATTTCTCAGTTCATTTTCTATAAAACTTCCGCTATTGTGTATTTATTCTGATTATGGTTGTGGATGTGCATGGTTTTATTTTTAATGGACATAGTCTATTAGAGATCCTAGTTGAACCATTGGTTTATTAACGGTTCATCACACTGTTCTGAATGGTGCAGAATTGGGGTGTGACATTTGCCTGGCCACTAACCACTGGCAGAGCCATATTCAGATTCTCCTGTGCTTCATGATTTACATGGTTGTCTTCCTCCATAGGTGGTGGTGGTGGAATTGGGTTACGGCCTCGTCTGGTCATCCTTTGCCCAGTCATTTCCTGTTCTGGTGGTGGTAGTGTCTGAAACAATTATAGCACATGTGAGGCAATCAATATAAGTTGTTCTCAAGTCAAAAATCCAACTAATCAATATAAATTCCAACTTTTCAGATCATTCTGACAGAATACTGTATTTTCCATCGTAGGGTCGATGGTAGGGTCGGTCCTTATGCGACCCTAATAAACCCTGTCAGCTTACCGAGAGCCTAGGGTCGATCGTAGGGTCGGTATATGTCTGACCCTAGGTCCAACCCATGGTTCTCTGTCAGATCACCGAGAGCCTAGGGTCGATGGTAGGGTCTAACGTAGGGTCGCACATTTTGGTCGAATTCTGCAACCCTACGATCCAAAATTAGGTTTTTAAGCCCGATTTTGGATTCATTTCTCATTCCTTCTCTTTTCTTCCAACTCAACTCGTTTCCCTGAGTTGCTACAGTATCGACCCCTAGTGTTTGGTGATCATTCCTTCAGTTCACGACTTCCGTTCTTTCTCTTCAGGTATGCTCTCCACTATTTCACATTTTTAAACTTTCCAAACTAGGTTTTTCGTCCATTACATTGTTTTCTTCAAATTAAACTTTTTCCAACCATAAAAATTTAATTTTTATTGGGGGCTTTTGCTATTGGTCATCCAATGGACGAAAGCCCTACAAAATATTTGAGTTTCATCGGTTGGTTATCGAGAAACTTGAAATTTTCCATTTTTTGGACCTAATTTTTGAGATTTTTCGAATTTATTGAAATTTCTTCAAATTCAATCTTTCAAGATTAAATTTCCAATTGTATGAGCTTTGCAGGATGGTTTGGAACCTATGTAAGTCCTCCTGCCCAGTTGTTTGGGTGAAAAGTGAGGCTTTTGACCAAATCATGTCGTTATAATGCCGAAATTTTGAGTTTTTCACTATTACTAATATCTTATTTGTTTTTCTTTATCTTGGCAGATAGTATGGCTCGTACCAAGGTGCCTAGGGCTCATGACCCCGGTCATTTCTACTCCAACGAGGCAAAAGCTCAGTATGCTCACTGTGAGTGCAAGAAAGTAGAAGGGGGTCACTGTGTGAACTTGGCTAGTCTGGCCATGTTCAACGTGGAGGGTTCTTTTAGTGAAATGGGCTGGCTCCCTGTGATCACCTATGAGGCTTGTACCCGTCCTAATTTGGTGAGCCAGTTCTATTGCAATCTCCAGGTAGTGGGGGATCGCAATGACACAGAGAGGGGTAGGGAGCTCAGGATCACTAGCTACGTCAAGGGGGTGGAGGTTTCATTTAACTGCCAACAGTTGACTGATCTTTTGGGCATATCAAATGACGGCCCTTTGGTGTACTGTGCTTCCAAGGAGCCCCAATTCCTATCCTTGGAGATGCGTGCTGAGATTGATAGTCAGCTCATCAGAGATGATCGCTGGGAGATGAAAGCGATCAACCTACGTCCAGAGCCTCGGGTGTACTACAAGATTATCCAGCACAACCTAATACCCCAGAGTGGACATTATGATAGGATCTCCCAGTTGACTGAGTATGTTCTCTACTGTATTTGCACCAGGCAGCCTGTCTGCCTTCCTTATATCATTATTTGGACGATGATCCATGCTACGTTACCTGGTCAGTTGGGAAACCTACCCTATGGACGTCTGATTACTACACTACTCACTCGCCTACACGTTGATTTAATAGATGAGAGGATTCAGGAGAAGACCTTCTCATTGGATCTTGATTCGGAGGTCATCTGTAAGATGGGTATACGGG
This sequence comes from Protea cynaroides, assembly GCA_028583415.1. Classification (NCBI taxonomy): domain Eukaryota; kingdom Viridiplantae; phylum Streptophyta; class Magnoliopsida; order Proteales; family Proteaceae; genus Protea; species Protea cynaroides. The sequence continues at coordinate 9,951,986 of CM053269.1, forward strand.
ATTCTCAGGTTAGTGATGATGAGAGGAATGCTTTGGTGCGTCCTCGTACTCGAGTAGAGGTAGCAAACGCCACGGCGGCAGCAGCAGTAGCAGGAGCAGGGGTCCATGGGGGTGATGCTGAGGATGAGGATCGTATGTACATGGATGTAGACTCCATACCTCCTCCATCACCTCTACATTATACTGGAGCTGGTCCATCTCTGGCTCCTTTACACATGGTTGGTCCTTCACGCCCACCATCTGATGATATGGTGGGGCTACTACGCGAGATGAGAGAGGCTCAGCTCGTGACTGATCTGAGAGTGGGAGAGCTTCTAGATGCTCAACGCGTGACTAATGGGAGAGTAGGCGAGCTTCTAAATGCTCAGCGTGCTACTGATGGGAGAGTAGGCGAGCTCCTAGACGCTCAGCGTGCATCCGATTAGTGGATGGCCGAGTTGACAGCTAGTCTCCAGATGACCCAGACTCAGGTAGCCTGGTTGACTAGAGTGTATGCTGAGGACTACGACAGAGATAGCGAGGCACCCCCTCCTCCAGCACCTCCAGCTCCATGATGTATATCTTCTTTTTATCATTCATTGTACTACAGAGTAACTGTCCAGATTGTGGATTGTACTCTGATTTGGATATGTATAAACGTGCTTTTTATTTGATGTATATGAAATATGTTTCTCCTTTTATATATGCATTATTCTCTTTCTTAATTTTTATCTCAAACAATACAGGTGCTTATAGTGTGTTCTTATTATAGCTTTTAAATTTTTATCCTAACTCAGTTCACAACTTTTTGTGGAATTATACTGGTTCAATAGACAGGGCCTGAGAGCTCAGATACCAAGTTGTCACACCCCAATTCCACACTATTCAGAATGGTGTGATGAACCGCTAATAAACCAACGCTTCAACTAGGATCTCGAATAGGCTGTATCTGTCACACTCCAATTCTGTACTATTCAGAATGGTGTGATGAACCGCTAACAAACCAAAGGTTCAACCAGGATCTCGAGTAGGCTATATCCGTGTTATCTAAACTCCATACATCCACATAAATAATTAGAGTAAATAAAACAAATAGTGAAAGTCTTATAATAAAATGAACTGAGAATCTACTGTGATATCAATATTTAAATAACAAATTATTTTGTATCAACTAAGACATAAATAAATAAATATCAAATACATGTCTTCAATAAATCCAAATAAATAAAACTAAAAAAAATATAATCGAATACACATGAGTTGCACTCGAAAGAGATGTCATGTGTATCCACTTCATCTTCAGCTACCATCGCTGCAACGTTCCCGTACTCTGGAGCATTTATATAGTATTCAATGGTTAAACCTACATCATCAACTAAAAATATTCGACGTCGAAGGGTGAGCACACATCATGGCTCAGTGAGCAAACAAAACAATGCAACAATACATATGCATGCAATCAATTTATATCTTTGGTCCAGTTTAAAGTTTGCACTGTGCTATAGAAAGGATAGGTGGCCGCCGCACCTCTATACACAAGTGTGTGGATACTCTCAATGACTCCTGCACTGTCGCCCACAGCACCCAAAATGGTACAATATACACCCCATGAAAATGGCAAGGCTGTACCGGTTGATACCGTACCAACAAATAAACCCCTGCTGGCTAGGGTTGCAAACTGGGCTCGCAACTAACCAATCCTAATGCCAAACAGTGTATCCAAGGCCTCACCCCAGCATCCCTCAGAACATCCATAGAGATAGAGTGAAGGTCCCCCGGTAGAGTCAGAGACTACAAGGACCAAGACCACCTCCCCTGATGCTCTACGACATAATAGTTCTGCTAGGGTAATGGCGATACGACGACATCAGTGGACATGACTTAAGTAGACCATGGCACAATATACACCCCATGAAGAACGATCATGCTTGTACCGGTTGATACCATCCCTACCCTCACCATATACACTGGCCAAACACAAACATTCACATGCCTATTCCTATCATCATCATCATCATCATGTTATAAGCAGTAAAGTAAATATGCATGAACAATTAATAGAAATATTGAATGGCATGTTGAATGCACACACAAGCATACACGCATAGAATCAATATGGCATTGGACTCAAGAATTAAAACAGTTTATTATTAACCAGTTAGTTTAGGTCTTGTTCCCTCACCTTAGCTTGCTAATAGATACTCTTCCAAGCTTTAGAAAATTCTTTATAATATTATTATATTGCTAGAAGACCAAACAAAGCCGATAAAATTTAATTAGAATTTATTCAGAATTTAAAAACCATTATGTTAACTGATGGTCGGAGGTAGGGTCGGAGTCATGATCGACCCTAGGTGCGACCCTCCCCAATCTGGACTTCCCGAACACTGAGGGTCGATCCTCAGGATCACATAGGGTCGGATGGTCATCGACCCTCTATGCGACCCTTGGTGGATTTTGGTCAATTTCCCTCCTTTTAGTCAATCCTTCGTGTTTGGGGTCCTATGGCTTTCTCCTACAGTCCATTCAACATTCATTCCATGGTCTAGAACCATGAATCATCCACCTAGATAGCTTTCATGTAATCTCCCATAGTTTTCTATGAAAACCTAACCATAGGTTGATGGTTTGGGTTTCTCCGAGATCATACTCTCATTATTATCTAACTTAAGGTCTGTAGAAACTCATGGAATTAGTATCCATACCTGAGAAGATTTCTCCCTCTCTGTAACTCTTCTCCTTTTTGCTATCTTCTTTTCCTTGCTTCTCTTCTTCTCATTTTCCTTCTCTTCTCTTTCTCTCAATTCAATTAGGGTTGTAAAAGGAGTGAAAGAGGCTTAGGGACATCCTTTAAATAGAGTAAAAACATCCTAAAATAAGTCCTTTTGAGATTAGGAAAGAATCCAAATCAAAAATTAGGAAATTTCCTAATTTCAGTTTCGACGGCAACTGAGGGTCGATGGGAGGGTCGATGATCCCGTCGACCCTAGGGTTCCTAAGGTGTCCGACCCTCCCTATAAAACTGAGGGTCTGACTTTCTGTCTTGGGGGGTCCGACCCTCCTTTGCTGGGTATGCGACCCTCCCCTTAAATTGAGTGTTTTCGGGTCGATTTGAATCCTGGGATCATGATCTCCTTCACGCCCTTGGTCAATTTGACTCAACCATGATGGGTAAACCTGATTCAAGGTGATAAGACCGGGTTAGTTTGATACGGGTCTTACAACTCCCCCCTACTTATAAAAATTTCATCCTCGAAATTGTACGTACCTTCAGAATCAAATAAGTGAGGGTATTGCTTTCGCATAGCATTTTCTTCTTCCCCTGTAATTTCTTCCATGTCTCTACTTTTCCAGGTGACCTTAACATAGTAGATATCTCGGTTGCATAGTTGTTGAACCTTTCGACTGGTGATTTCAGTTGGTGTTACTTTGAATGTCAAATCATCAGTCAATTCCGATAAATCTACTGTCAACACGTGCGTTGGATCCTTGACATACTTCTTCAATAGGGAAATATGAAATACGTCATGCACACTTGACATAGATGGTGGTAGTGCTAACTGATAAGCCACTTTCCCATGCTTAGCTAAAATCTCATACGGCCCGACATATCTTGGACTTAGTTTCCCTTTCTGTCCGAACCTTTTTAATCCTCGCATAGGCGATACCTTCAAAAATACTTTATCACCTACGGCGAACTCAAGATCTCCGCGTCGAGTATCTGCATATTGCTTCTGACGGTTCTGAGCTATTCTCACTCTTTCCTTGATAATGTCGACCACTTGACAAGTTTCTTCAACAAATTCTGGTCCAACAATACTACGTTCTCCCACTTCATTCCAAAACAAAGGAGTTCGACACTTTCTGCCATACAGTGCTTCATAAGGTGACATCTGTATAGTAGTTTGATAGCTATTGTTATAAGCGAACTTGATCAGTGGTAATCTTTCATCCCATGATCCCTTGAAGTCAATTACATATGCTCGTAGCATATCTTCTAGAATCTGGATTGTACGCTCTAACTGTCCATCTGTCTGTGGGTGGAATGCGGTACTGAACTTCAATGTTGTACCCATAGCCTTTTGCAATCCCTCCTAAAACTTGGAAGTAAATCGTGGATCTCTATCGGACACAATGCTTTCTGGTACACCGTGTAATCGAACAATATTATCCACATACAGCTTTGCTAACCTTTCCAGTGTATACTGCGGTCGTATTGGTATGAAGCGAGTTGTTTTAGTCCGACAGTCTACAATCACCCAAACTGCGTCAACTACTCGAGGAGTCAGTGGTAATCCCGTGACGAAGTCCATAGTGATGCAGTCCTATTTTCATGCTGGTTCCGGTAACGGTTGTAATAGTCATGCGGGTCGTTGTCGTTCAGCTTTTACTTTCTGACAATTTAGGCATTGAGACACGAACTTAGCTACATCTGCTTTCATTCCTCTCCACCAATACAGTTTCTTTAAATCATGATACATTTTTGTACTTCCCGGATGTATCGAATAGATGGTGGTATGGGCTTCTTTCATCAGTCGGTGTCTAATGTCCATACTTTCTGTTTCAGGTACACATATTCTTCCTTTGTATTTCAGTACTTTCTCTTCGTCCAAGGTGAACTCAGGATTAGTCCTACCTTTCTCGATATCTTCTTGTACAGTTCTCAGATAAGGATCTGATTTGATAGCTGTCTTCACTTCATCCATTATATCCGGTATAATTTTCAATGCAGCGAACATATTTGAAAATCGATGAATAAACCCTTGGTTGGCTGATCCATCCGTTGTATCTATCACATACTGCTCATTGTCGTGATTGAATACCATTCCGGTAGTGCACATTGTTGCGGTTGTACTAACCTCTCCTTGAGATTTTATCATTGCCTTTCTGCTCAACGCATCTGCTACTACATTAGCTTTCCCCGGATGATACTGGATATCACAATCATAGTCCTTCAATAGTTTCAGCCATCTTCTTTGTCTCATATTCAATTCCTTTTGATTAAATAAATAAGTAAGACTTTTATGGTCCGACTTAATCTGAAATTTCTCTCCGTAAAGGTAATGTCTCCACATCTTGACAGCATGTACTACTGCCGCTAACTCCAGATCATGAGTGGGATAATTTTTCTCATGTATCTTTAACTGTCTTGAGGCATAAGCAATTACTTACTCTCCTTGCATAAGCACACATCCTAATCTCAGTCCTGACGCATCAGTGTATAAGGTAAATGTCTGTCCTGGAATAGGAATAGTCAAAATCAGAGCTGATATCAATCTGGTCTTCAATGTTTGGAATCTCTTCTCACATTTATCCGTCCACACAAACTTTTCCCCTTTCTTAGTCAGACTGGTGAGAGGTACGGCAATCCGGGAATAGTCTTCCACGAATCTCCGATAATAACCGGCGAGACCCAGAAAACTTCTAATTTCTGAAACGCTCTTTGGTGCTTCCCACTTTACAATAGCCTCGATCTTGCTGGGGTCCACTTTGATATCTTCGGTGGATACTACATGGCCTAGGAAGGCGACTTCACTTAGCCAAAACTCACACTTGGTAAATTTGGCATATAACTTCTCTTTCCTTAAACGTTGTAGGGCGGCGTTTAGGTTCTTGATATGGGTTTCTTTGTCCTTGGAATATACCAATATATCATCAATAAATACTATAACCGACGTATCCAACAGGTCGTGGAAAACCCGGTTCATAAGTTCCATGAAAGTTGCTGGTGCGTTTGTTAATCCGAAAGACATGACCAAGAACTCATAATGTCCGTATCTGGTCCTGAAAGCTGTTTTAGGAATATCACCCTCTTTAATCTTCAACTGATGATAACCTGACCGAAGATCGATCTTAGAAAATACCTTTGCTCCTTGCAACTGAACGAACAAGTCGTCGATCCGAGGTAGTGGATATCGATTCTTGATTGTCACTTTATTCAACTCCCGATAGTCGATACATAATTGAATGCTACTGTCCTTCTTTTTTACGAATAATATCGGTGCTCCCCATGGTGATATACTGGGTCGAATATAACCCTTGTCCAGTAGTTCTTGTAGTTGCACTTTCAATTCCTTCAGTTCAGTAGGAGCCATTCTATAAGGTGCTTTTGATACTGGTGCGGCCCCAGGTATAAGATCTATCACAAACTCTGTGGCTCGGTCGGGTGGTAATCCTGGTAGTTCCTCCAGAAATACGTCAGAATAGTCCCACACTACATCAATATCTTCCAGTCGTGGTGCTTCCTTGGTTAGGTCGACCACTGATACTAGATACCCGACTGCCCCCTTCTCAAGGCACTTCTTAGCCTTCAGTGCTGAGAGTATAAGCTTGCGTCTACGGGGAAGTTTGGTTCTCGAAAAACTGAATTATGCTCCTTCTTTGTCTTTGAATGTTAGCTTCTTTTCGGCGCATAATAGGTTTGCAGAATGCCGAGCTAACCAGTCCATTCCCAAGATGACGTCAAAGTCTGCCATCTCAAGTTCTATCAAGGTTGCATCTAAGGTTTTCTCGCCAATGAGAACTGGACATGGTCCATAACCTTTCTCTAATTCTACTTCTAACCCCATTAGTGACCGTACAAGTAGTTTGTAGTCCAATGTTTTGATGGGTAGATTCAACTTCTTTCCGAATGACACAGATATAAAGGAATGAGTAGCTCCTGAATCAAAGAGTACTCTGGCGGGTACGCCATTTATAGGTACGATACCTGTGATTTATTTTTACTTAGTCTACGTGCTCATACAATGTAATTACAACTAAAAAGGTTTCAGTCATACCTGTGACTACATCGGGTGATGCGGCAGCATCCTCGGATGTAACAGCATATACTCATCCTTGATGTACTTGCTTCTTGGGCTTAGGACACTCCCTTATCATATGTCCCACTTGATTGCAGTTGTAACATCTCGGACCTTCAGAATTTGGCTTTGGTTGTTGTTGCGTTACCGGGGTAGTCTTGGATGCAGCAGTAAAGCCTTGCGCACGGAAGGGTTTAAATGTCTTGTTGTTCCCTCCGTTATAGGTGTTTTCGGCTGGCCTTTTTATGCCTCTGTTCTGTGTAAAGTAGCTTTCCTTCTGGCTCGATTCTATGACTCGAGCAATTTGGACAGCTTCATTATATATCTTCTTTTCCAAGCCCAGAACGTGCTCTCTGATGCTTCCTCTCAGTCCCGTGACAAACCTACGGGTCTTAGTGTCTTCTTCCTGCATGCTGAGTGGTGCAAAGAAATACAGCTCTTCGTAATGCTGTTGATATGCATCCACGGACATCTGTCCCTGATATAAACTCTGGAATTCCTTCTCCATAAAAATCTCTGAAGCTTCGGGGAAAATACTTCTCGAGGAACGCTTCTTTATAGATAGCCCAAGTCAGTAGGGCGTGCTTGGTCAATAGGTAAGTCCTAGTAGATTTCCACCAATGATGTGCGTCAACCTTTAGCATGAAGGTGGCACATAGTACTTTTTCTTCTTCAGTGATAGTCATCATAAGAAAGTTTCTCTCCATCTCGTCGATCCAATGTGTTGGCCATAACGGATCCGACGGTTTACCGTTAAATTCCTTGGGCTTCATCTTCAGAAATCTCTCAACTAGTCGAGAGTGATCCAGTGGATTTTAGGGGTATGCCCCAAACATGGGTTGTGGATACTGATAGCTAACCTGAGCTGGTTCCGAACCTGGTACTGGAATCTGTGCAGCTGGTGGTTGAGGTGTTTGAGGTGCTGGGTGGTTACCCATCGGTGCTGCACTGGCTTGTCCCGTCTGCATGGGTGTAGCATGTGCGGCTTGGAACATAATTCCCATTGCAACTTGCATTTGAGCATGTGCGTGTTGCATCTATTGCAGCTATTGTGCTAAATTCATCACCACTGTTGCTAACTCTGGTGGTAGAGGTGGCAAGTTTGTAGGATTTGCCTGATCTGGGTTTTCTGGTACATATATATATTCTCCTGGTTAGTTTCCTCCACAGGTGGTGGTGGTGGAACTGCATTTCGGCTCTGTCTGGTTATTCTACGTCCAGACATATTTTCTTTTGAGATTGGTGGTGCCTGAAAATCATCAAAATAGGTGAGACAATCATTTATACTTTATGTAGGCACGTTAACCGATGTAAAATTCCAAAATTTCCAGCTCATTTTATGAAAAATACTATCTTTTCTATGCAGGGTCGATGGTGGGGGTCGATGGTATGTCCGACCCTCAGTATCCGACCCTGGGAATGACCTGTTCTTCCCAAGAGCTGAGGGTCGATGTGAGGGTCGATGGGTATCCGACCCTCAGTATCCGACCCTGGGTTTTCTGTTAGATTCCCGAGAGCCGAGGGTCGATGGGAGGGTCGATCCGAGGGTCGATGGTCCTGGTCGAATTGTCCGACCCTCAGACCAAAAATCAGACCTTTAAGATCCGATTCTAGGTTCATTCTCTGTTATTTCCCTCCCGTTTCTACTCGTCTCTCACCTCTGAGTTGCTACAGTGCCACTCCGCTATTTTGGTCAATTTGGATCCGTGTTTCAACATCAACATCATCCCTACAGGTATGTTTTCTCATTTTTACCTGTTTTTAGGTTTCCATTTCTAGGTTTTGGTCCAATTAACCTGTATTTTTCAAATTAAACTTTTTCCAACCGTAAAAATTTGATTTTTATTGGGGGCTTTTGTTATTGGTGTCTCGAGGAACGAAAGCCCTCAAAAATTTTTGAGTTTCATCGGTTGGTTATCGAGAAACTTGGATTTTTTCTCTTTTTGCCCTAATTTGTCGAAATTTTTGATTTCTTGAAATTTCTTCAAATTGGACCTCATTAGTTAAAATTTCCTACTGTATGTGTGTTGTAGGATATGTTAGAACCTACGTAAGTCCTCCTGCCCACGTGTATGGGTGACAAGTGAGGCTTTTGGCCACTTACGTCGTTATAATGTCAAATTTCGAATTTTTATCCTATTAACTCATTATCTGATTTTCTTTGCAGATACCATGACTCGTACTAAGGTACCCAGAGTTCGTGATCCGCTTTGCTTCCGCTCCAATGAAGCCGAGGCACAGTATGCCCACTACGCTCATAAGAAAGTAGAGGGTGGTCGTATGGTGAACTTGGCTGAGCTAGTCCTGTTCAATGTGGAGAGAGCATTTGGTGATATGGGGTGGCTCCCTGTCATCACTTACGACGCGTGCACATGCACGGATTTAGTGCGACAATTTTATTGTAATCTCCAGGTGGTGGGGGATTACAATGATGTGGATAGGGGTCACGAGCTACGCATCACTAGCTATGTAAAGGGATTGAACATTTCATTTGACTATCGGCAGCTGGCCGATCTACTCGGCATTCCCTATGATGCCCCTATGGTTTATTGTGCGCCTGGAGAGCCCTAGTTTGTTTCCATGGAGATGAGGGCTGAGATTGATAGTCAGCTGCTACGACCTGATCGCTGGCAGATGAGAGCTTGTTATATGCGTCTGGCTCCACGGGTCTTCTGCAAGATTGTCTAGCATAATCTGATTCCGCAGAGTGGCCATTACGAGAGGGTTTCTCAGCTGACCCAGTATCTGCTGTACAACATCTGTACTAGACAGCCCGTCTGCCTTCCTTACATTATCATGCGGACTATGATCAGTGCCACACTGCCCACTCATAGGGGTAATCTACCCTATGGACGTATGATCACTGTTCTTCTTACTCGCCTGGGGGTTGATTTGGTGGATGAGAAGATTCAGGAGAAAACCTTCTCGTCGCCTCTAAATTGGGAGGCTATCTGCAAGATGGGTATGCGGGATTCCCAAGTCAGTGACGAGGAGAGGAACGAGATGGTGTGCCCTCACACTCGCATCGAGATTGCTGACGCTGAGGCAGCTGCTGCCGCTGCTAGAGCTCATGCGGATCCTGCCGATGATGATGACCGCATGTATATGGATGTCGACTCGATACCACCGCCTTCACCTACGCATGCAGCTGGAGTTGGTACTTCTTCTGCGGCGGATCCTGCACCTGAGACTGGTCCTTCTCATGCGGCTGGTCCTTCACGTATGATGGAGATGTTGCATGAGATCAAAGAGGCTCAGCGCAGATCTGATCTGAGGATGGAGGAGTTGCTGGACACCCAGCGTCGGACTGATCGGCGGGTGGCTGATCATACAGCTAGTCTTCAGGCGACTCAGACCCAGGTGGCCTGGTTGACCAGAGTCTATGCCGAGGACTATGACAGAGATCGCGAGGCACCGCCTCCTCCTTCACCTCCAGCTTCTTGAGTGTATCTTTTCCCTTGTACTACAGAGTAACTGTCCGGGTTGTGGACTGTACTCTGCTTTAGTTATGTATATACATTTGTGTCTCTCATATTGTATGTAAAATTGTTTCTCTTTTAATAGATGCATTTTCTCTTTTTAAATTTGGTCTCAACCATCACTTGTGCTTATAGTATGATTGTATTAAATTTTTTACTTTTATCCTATCTCAGTTCACAATTGTCTTGAATGTATGCTAGTTCAGCGGACAAGGCCTGAGATGCTCTGATACCAAGTTGTCACACCCCAATTCCGCACTATTCAGAATGGTGTGATGAACCGCTAACAAACCAACGGTTCAACGAGGATCTCGAGTAGGCTATATCCGTGTTATCTAAACTCCATACATCCACATAAATAATCAGAGTAAATAAAACAAATAGCGGAAGTCTTATAATAAAATGAACTGAGAATCTACTGTGATATCAATATTTAAATAACAAATTATTCTATATCAACTTAGACATAAATAAATAAATATCAAATACATGTCTTCAATAAATCCAAATAAATAAAACTAAAAAAAATCTAATTGAATACACATGAGTTGCACTCGCAAGAGATGTCATGTGTATCCACTTCATCTTCAGCTACCATCGCTGCAACGTTCCCGTACTCTGGAGCATTTATATAGTTTTCAACGGTTAAACCTACATCATCAACTAAAAATATTCGACGTCGAAGGGTGAGCACACATCATGGCTCAGTGAGCAAACAAAACAATGCAACAATACATATGCATGCAATCAATTTATATCTTTGGTCCGGTTTAAAGTTTGCACTATGCTATAGAAATGATAGGTGGCCGCCGCACCTCTATACACAAGTGTGTGGATACACCCAATGACTCCTGCACTGTCACCCACAGCACCCAAAATAGCACAATATACACCCCAAAAAAATGGCATGGCTGTACCAGTTGATACCATACCAACAAATAAACCCCTGCTGGCTAGGGTTGCAAACTGGGCTCACAACTAACCAATCCTAATGCCAAACAGTGTATCCAAGGCCTCACCCCAGCATCCCTCAGAACATCCATAGAGATAAAGCTAAGGCCCCCCGGTAGAGTCAGAGACTACAAGGACCGAGACCACCTCCCCTGATGCTCTATGACATAATAGTTCTGCTAAGGTAATAGCGATACGACGACATCAGTGGACATGACTTAAGTAGACCATGGCACAATATACACCCCATGAAGAACGTTCATGGTTGTACCGATTGATACCATCCCTACCCTCACCATATACACTGGCCAAATACAAACATTCACATGCCTATTCCTATCATCATCATCATCATCATGTTATAAGCAATAAAGTAAATATGCATGAACAATTAATAGAAATATTGGATGGCATGTTGAATGCACACACAATCATACACGCATAGAATCAATATGGCATTGGACTCAAGAATTAAAACAGTTTATTGTTAACCAGTTAGTTTAGGTCTTGTTCCCTCACCTTAGCTTGCTAATAGATACTCTTCCAAGCTTTAGAATCACCTTTATATTGTTATTATATTGCTAGAAGACCTAACAAAGTCGATAAAATTTAATTAGAATTTATTCAGAATTTAAAAACCTTTCTGTTAACTGAGGGTCGGAGGTAGGGTCAGAGTCATGATCGACCCTGGGTGCAACCCCCCCCCAATCTAGGCTTCCCGAACACTGAGGGTCAATCCTCAGGATCACATAGGGTCGGATGGTCATCGACCCTCTGTGCGACCCTCGGTGGATTTTGGTTAATTTCCCTCCTTTTAGTCCATCCTTCGTGTTTGGGGTCCTATGGCTTTCTCCTACAGTCCATTCAACATTCATTCCATGGTCAAAAACCATGAATCATCCACCTAGATAGCTTTCATGTAATCTCCCATAGTTTTCTATGAAAACCTAACCATGGGTTGATGGTTTGGGTTTCTCCGAGATCATACTCTCATTATTATCTAACCTAAGGTCTGTAGAAACTCATGGAATTAGTATCCATACCGGAGAAGATTACTCCCTCTCTGTAACTCTTCTCCTTTTTGCTATTTTCTTTTCCTTGCTTCTCTTCTTCTCCTTTTCCTTCTCTTCTCTTTCTCTCAATTCAATTAGGGTTGTAAAATGAGTGAAAGAGGCTTAGGGACGTCCTTTAAATAGAGTAGAAACATCCTAAAATAAGTCCCTTTGAGATTAGGAAAGAATCCAAATCGAAAATTAAGAAATTTCCTAATTTCAGTTTCGGCGGCAACTGAGGGTCGATGGGAGGGTCGATGATCCCGTCGACCCTAGGGTTCCTAAGGTGTCCGACCCTCCCTATAAAACTGAGGGTCTGACTTTCTGTCTTGGGGGGATCCGACCCTCTTTTGCTGGGTATGCGACCCTCCCCTTAAATTGAGTGTTTTAGGGTCGATTTGATACCTGGGATCATGATCTCCTTCACGCCCTTGGTCTATTTGACTCAACCATGATGGGTAAACCTGGTCCAAGGTGATAAGACCGGGTTAGTTTGATACGGGTCTTACAGTATCCGTTTGCATAAACCATACACATCCACAACCATAATCAGAGTAAATACACAATAGCGGAAGTCTTCTATATTAAATGAACTGAGAGTCTAAAGGTGATAACATTAAATAAAATATTCAATTATCTTCAAAAATGCTAAGACATAGAATAAAATAATTTAATCAATTACATCCTCTGTATAATTTGAATAAAAATCTAATCGAAAACACAAGAGTTGCACTCGCATGCTGAATCATGAGACTCCATCATAACTTCAGCGTCCATCGCTGTCGCATATCCATACATCAGAGCATTTATATAATCTTCTACGGTATTACCTGCATCATCAACTAAAAATATTCGATGTCGAAAGGGTGAGCACACTTCACGGCTCAGTGAGCAAACAAAACAATGCAACAAACATATGCATGCATTCAATTCATATCTTTCGTCTGGTTCATAAGTTTGCAATGTGCAATAGAAAGGATTGGTAGCCGCCGCACCTCTATACACGAATGTGTGGAACCGCCCAATGGATCAAACACCATTGTTGTCCCCACGTGCACCCACCAAGGAATAGAGATAAAGCCAAAGTGCTTAGGATCGCACCGCATTACACTTCCCCTGATGTTCTACCCATACCAACACATAAGCCCCTGCTGGCGAGGGCTTGCAAACTGGACTCGCAACTAACCAATCCTAATGTCAAACAGTGTATCCAAGGCCTCACCCCAACATCCCTCAATACGTCTATAGAGATAGTGCTAAGGCCCCCCGGCAGAGTTAGAGACTACACGGTCCGAGACCACCTCCCCTGATGCCCTACGACGTAATAGTTCTGCTAAGGTAATGGTGTTACACGATGTTAGTGGACAAGACTTGAGTAGAGATAGAGCTAGAGTCTGGTGACCAGGATGAACCACAGTGTCACGTCCTCCCCCTGATGCCCCACTCGCATCAAGTACACTAACCACACACATACAATCACATGCCTATTCCTAGCATCATCATCAACATCATATTATAAATTAACAGAAATTAAATATGCATGAAAAATAATAATAGGAATATTGGATGACATGTGATATGCACATTACAATCATACAAGTATAGAATCATTCATGGTATTGGACTCAATAAACAAAAATAGTTTATAATTAGTCAATTAGTTTAGGTCTTGTTCCCTCACCTTTGGTTGAGCGTAGATCCTCGTTCAAGCTTTATGAATCACTTTTAAATCACTAGAAAGACCTAACAAGTCGATAGATTTTAATTAGAATTAATTCCAATAGATTTAGACTAACTGAAATCGTAGGGTCGTAGGTAGGGTAGACCTAGGGTAGCAGTTTCTGCGACCCTAGGGTGTAGGGTCGGACGTGGGGTCGGATACCATTCGACCCTACGTGCGACCACACCCTCCCTGGGACTCCCCGAAGGCATGTGGTCGATCCTATGGTCTCGTAGGGTCGGATATCATTTGACCCTACGTGTGACCACACATATTCTGAGTCGACCTTTCATTCTAAAGTCCATTCTTTCATGTTTGGATCCTTTGGCTTACTTTCATGGTTCATTCTATGATTATTCTATTGCTCAAAACTACAAGTTATACACTATTCATTGTCCATAACGTTTTTCCTCTATGGAATCTCTTGGAACTTATCCATGGATGGATGATTTGGGTTTCTTCTAATCCTATGTTCTTCATAACTATTCTAGGATCTCTTATTCAGGTAAGAAATTAGGTTCATACCTTTATTCAGAGGTTTCTCTGAACTTCCTCCCCTTCCTTAGTCTTCTTCTTCAAGTTTCCTTCTCTTCTTCTCTTCCTTCTCTTTCTCTTTCTCTCACTTTCAATTAGGGTTGTAAAGGAGTGAAAGAGGCTAAGGGACGTCCTATTTATAGATGAAAATCCTCCATAATAAGTCCCAATGAGTTTAAGAAAGATCCCCTTGGAATTAGGAAAGTTTCCTAATTTTTGATTTATGTCTGTTATCGTAGGGTCGAACGTAGGGTCGCAGGATCCGTCGACCCTACACCTTCTTAGTCATCCAACCCTACGACTAAAAAGTCATGGGTTGGACTTCTGTTGAGGTGGGGTCGACTCTACCTGTTTAGGCATGCGATCCTACCCTCACATTTACTGTTTTTGGGTTACACTCATACCTAGTCTTGTGATTTCTTCACGCACTTGGTCCACTTGGCTCGACCATGATAGGTATACCTGGTACAAGGTGGTAAGACCGGTTAGTTCCATACGGGTCTTACAGCCTATATATGGAGCATATGCTCAGTATCAGTTAGACCATTCTCGATTGATCGAGCGTTTCCTGAAGATGAAGCCTAAGGAATTTAATGGCAAGCCAGTGGATCCTTTGTGGCCAGCTCACTGGATCGATGAGATGGAAAGGAACTTCATGATGATGACTGTAAATGAAGAGGAAAAAGTGCTATGTGCTACATTTATGCTGAAGGGTGATGCACACCATTGGTGGAAGTCTACTCGAAGTTATCTGTTAACGAAGCACGCCCAATTGACCTAGGCTATCTATAAGGAAACTTTCTTCAAGAATTATTTTCCCAGGAGTTTCAGAGTTGCAATGGAAAAAGAGTTTCTGAGTCTGTATCAGGGACAGATGACTGTGAATGCATATCAGTAGCGTTACGAAGATCTATTTTTCTTTTCTCCCTCTAGCATGCAGGAGGAAAATACCAAAACCCAAAGGTTCGTTATGGGACTTAGGGGAAGCATCTGTGAGCATGTATTGGGATTGGGAAAGAAGATTTATAATGAAGCGGTACAGATTGCTCGAGTACTAGAATCGAGCCAGAGGGAAAGTTATTTTTCTTAGAACAGAGGTATTAAAAGGCCTAACGGAAATTCATATAACGGAGGGAACACAAAGACATTTAAACCCTTTCGTACTCAAGGCTTCAATGCTGCAGCCAAAACTACTCCGATAGTCCAACCTCAACAGAAGCAAAGTAGTGAGGGAGTAAAATGCTTTAACTGTAATCAAATAGGACATTATTCAAGGGAGTGTCCTAAGCCCAGGAAGCAGCTACAGTAAGGAAAGGTTTTATGTAGTTACATCTGAGGATGTTGTCGCATCGCCTGATGTGGTCACAGGTATGACCTGAACCTTTCATTTTGTATTACCTTGTGTGTGCATGTAGACTAAATTAAATCAAATCACAGGTATCGTACCTATTAATGGCATACCCTCCAGGGTACTCTTTGATTCTGGAGCTACTCATTCTTTTATATCTGTGTCATTTAGAAAGAAGATAAATCTACCCCTCAGACCTTTAGACTACAAATTGCTGGTACGTTCACCTATGAGATTAGAAGTGGAATTAGAAAAAGGTTATGGACCATGTCCAGTTCTTATCGGCGAAAAAAATTTGGATGCAACCTTAATTCAACTCGAGATGGCAGACTTTGATGTTATCTTGGGAATGGATTGGTTAGCTCGGCACTCTGCAAATCTATTATGTGCAGAAAAGAAACTGATATTTAAAGACAAGGAAGGAGTAGAGTTTAGTTTTGCGGGAACCAAACTTCCCCGTAAATAAAAACTCATTCTCTCTGCATTAAAGGCTAGAAAATGCCTCGAGAAATGAGGAATTGGGTATCTAGTATCCGTGGTCGACCTCACCAAGGAAGCACCACGAATGGAGGATATTGATGTTGTGCGTGACTTTCCGAATGTATTTCTTGAGAAACTACCAGGACTACCAGTCAACCGAGGGACAGAGTTTGTTATAGATCTTATACCCAGAGCCGCACCAGTATCTAAAGCACCCTATCGAATGGCTCCTACGGAACTGAAGGAACTGAAGGTACAATTACAGGAATTACTGGACAAGGGTTATATCAGACTCAGCATATCACCATGGGGAGCGCCGGTATTGTTTGTAAAAAAGAAGGATGGTAGCATTCGACTGTGTATAGACTATCGGGAATTGAATAAGCTTACAATCAAGAATCGATAACCGTTGCCTCGAATCGATGACTTGTTCGATCAATTGCAAGGTGCTAGGGTGTTCTCCAAAATTGATCTTCGATCAGGATACCATCAGTTGAAGATTAAGGAAGGAAACAGCATTCAGAACAAGATATGGACATTATGAATTTTTAGTCATGTCTTTTGGATTAACCAACGCACCCGTAACTTTTATGGAACTCATGAATCAGGTATTCCATGATATGTTGGATACGTCAGTCATTGTGTTTATTGATGACATATTAGTCTACTCCAAGGACAAAGAAACTCATGTCACAAATCTAAGAGCCGCTCTGCAGCGACTAAGAAAAGAGAAGTTTTACGCCAAATTTATAAAGTGTGAGTTTTGGCTAAATGAAGTTGCTTTCTTAGGCCATGTAGTATCCGCTGAAGGAATTAAAGTGGATCCTAGCAAGACTGAAGCGGTTGTGAAATGGGAAGCACCTAAGAATGTTGCAGAAATAAGAAGTTTCTTAAGTTTAGTTGGTTATTATCGATGATTCGTGGAAGATTACTCTAGAATCGCCGTACCTCTCACCAGTCTGACAAATAAAGAAGAAAAGTTTGTTTAGACCGATAAATGTGAAGAGTGTTTTCAAACATTGAAAGCTAAATTGATATCAGCTCCCATCTTGACTATTCTGATCCCAAGGCAACCATTTACCTTGTACACTGATGCGTTTGGGTTGGGTTTAGGATGTGTGCTTATGCAAGGAAAACAAGTAGTTGCGTATGCCTCAAGACAACTGAAGACACATGAGAAGAACTATCCCACTCATGACTTGGGATTAGCAGCAGTAGTACATGCTGTCAAGATATGGAGACATTATTTGTATGGAGAGAAATTTCAGATTAAATCAGATCATAAGAGTCTCACTTATCTTTTTAATCAGAAGGAGTTGAACATGAGACAAAGAAGATGGCTGGAATTATTGAAGGACTATGATTGTGATATCTAGTATCATCCAGGAAAGACTAATGTAGTTGTTGATGCGCTAAGCAGAAAAGCAACGATCAAATCCCAGGGAGAAGTTAACACGAATGCGGCAATGTATGTTACAAGAGAAGTATTCAATTATGGTAATGAGCAGTTCATGATAGATACAACGGATGGATCAACCAACCAAGGGTTTATTCATTTGTTTTCAAATATGTTTGCCACATTAAAGATTATAGCTGATATATTAGACGAAGTGAAAGTCGCTATTAAATCAGACCCTTATCTGAGAATGGTGCAAGAAGACATCGAAAAAGGTATGACTACTCCTGAGTTCACCTTGGACGTTGAAAATGTACTAAACTACATAGGAAGAGTATGTGTTCCTGAAAATGAATACTTGGATATTAGACACAGACTAATGAAGGAACCTCACACCACTGCTTATTCGGTACATCTTGGAAGTACGAAGATGTATCATGATCTGAAGAAGCTATATTGGGGGAGAAGAATGAAGGTGGATGTAGCTAAATTTGTGTCTTAATGCCTAAATTGTTAGAGGGTAAAGGCTAAAAGGCAAAGAACTGCAGGATTGTTGCAGCCACTACCAGAACCAGCATGGAAATGAGATTGCATCACTATGGATTTTGTCATCGGGTTACCATTGACTCCCCGAGTAGTTGACGCAGTCTGGGTGATTATGGATCGTTTGACCAAGACAGCTTGTTTCATAGCTATACGACCTCAGTATACCCTAGAGAGGTTGGCCAAGCTATATGTGGATAATATTGTCAGATTGCATGGTGTACCTAAAAGCATTGTGTCTAACCGAGACCCACGCTTTACCTCAAAGTTTTGAGAAGGATTACAGAAGGCTATGGGTACAACTTTGAAGTTCAGTACTGCATTCCACCCTCAGACAGACGGACAGTCAGAGCATTCAGATTTTAGAAGACAAGCTTCGAGCATGTGTTATTGATTTCAAAGGATCATGGGATGAGAAACTACCGTTGATCGAGTTCGCCTATAACAACAGCTATCAGGCTACTATACAGATGTCACTCTATGAAGCACTGTATGGTAGGAAGTGTCGAACTCCTTTGTTTGGAATGAAGTTGGAGAACGGAGTATTGTTGGACCAGAGTTTATTGAAGAGACTTGTCAAGTAGTCGAAATTATCAAGGAAAGAGTTAGAACAGCTCAGAACCGTCAAAAACAGTATGTAGATAATCGACGTCGAGACCTTGAATTTGTCGTAGGTGATAAGGTATTCCTGAAAATATCACCTATGTGAGGCTTAAAATGATTCGGACAGAAAGGGAAGCTAAGTCCGAGATATGTCGGGTCATATGAAATTCTAGCTAAACGTGGAAAAGTGGCGTATCAGTTAGCACTACCCCCATCTATGTCAAGTGTGCATGATGTATTTCATATCTCATTACTGAAGAAGTACGTCAGAGATCCAACACACGTGATAACAGCGGATCCACTGGGTCTAACTGATGATTTGACATTCGAAGTAGCACCAACTGAAATTACCAGTCGAAAGGTTCAACGTCCATGCAACCATGACATTTATTATATTAAGGTTACTTGGAGGAGCCAAAATGTAGAAGAGATCACATGGGAAGAAGAGAATTCTATGCGAAAGCAATATCCTCACATTTTCGACTCAGAAAGTATGTGCAAATTTCGAGGACAAAATTTATAATAAGAGGGGGGAGTTGTAAGACCCGTATCGTACTAACCGGTCTTACTACTTTGTATCAGGTCTCCCTATCATGGTCGAGCCAAGTGGACCAAGTGCGTAAAGAAACCATAAGGCTAGGTATGAAATTGAACCCAAAATTAGCTAATTAGGAGTGTGTTGTCGCATACCTAAACAGGTGTGGTTGACCACACCTCAGAATAAAGCGACCACAGAAGTCTGGGACGTTTGGTCACAGTTTTTGACTATGTAGTCGATGGATTCTGCGACCACACCTGCGACGACACGAAGTCAGACAGACTCCGTGATTAGGAAACCTTCCTAATCCGAAGGGGCTTCTTTCCTAATCTAAGTAGGACTCTATATGGAGGGTTTTCCTCTATATATAACATGTTCCTTAGCCTCTTTTATCCTTTTAGATCTCAAACTGAAAGAGAGAGAAAGAGAAGAGGAGGAAGAGAAGGAGAATCAAAGAGGAAGACTAAGAGAAGGAAATTCAGAGAGAACTCTGAATCTTTAACAAGTATAAGGTATGAAACCATCCCCCACATTAGTTGAATACCTAGAATAAATCGTGGAGGAGATAGTGATTCAAATTGAAACTCCAATCATCAAACCATGGACAAATTCTAAGAGATCCATGGAGGGAATCTATTAGGATGATGGATTGTGTAAAATATGAATTTTAAGCCATAGAACAATCGTAGGAAGGATCATGATGATGAGCCAAGGAATCAAGACATGAAGGAATTGAGTTGGGAGTGGAAAAGTCGACCATCACATTTGTGGTCACATGATATGCGACCACACGAGACACACATAACCGACCACACACCCTCGGGAAGTTATAGGGAGGGTGTGGCCGCACGAGACACACATAACCTACCACACACCCTCGGGAAGTTCCATGGAGGGTGTGGTTGCATGTGTGGTAGCATGATATGCGACCACACAAAACACACATAATCGACCACACACCCTCGGGAAAGTTTCAGGGAGGGTGTGGTCGCATGATATGCAACCACACAAACGACTACACACCCTTAGGGAAACTTCATGGAGGGTGTGGTCCCATGTATGGTCGCATGATATGCGACCACACCTTGTGACCACACACCCTGTGGTCGCAAAAACTGAAACCACAGGTGCAGCCACACCTACGACCACTCAGTTTCTGGAAGTCTGAATTGCTAGAAATAAACTCTAATTTAAAATCTATAAATTTGTTAGGTTTTCAAGTGGTCTAAAATTGATTTACAAAGCTTGAAGAGGAACAGCCATCGACCAAAGGTGAGGGAACAAGACCTAAATTAATTGGCTAATAATAAATTGTTTTACTTATTGAGTCCAATGCCATGAATGATTCTATGCTTGTATGCTTGTAATATGTATTTCACATATCATCCAATATTCCTACTATTACTGCTCGTGCATATTTAATTCTGTTTATTTATAATATGATGATGATGATGTTAGGAATAGACATGTGAATGTATGTGTGTGGTTAGTGTGCTTGATGCAAGTGGAGCATCAGGGGGAGGACGTGACATTGTGGTTCGTCCTAGTCACCAGACTCTAGCTCTATCTCTACTCAAGTCTTGTCCACTGACATCGTCGTATCGTCATTATCTTAGCAGAACTATTATGTCGTAGGGCATCAGGGGAGGTGGTCTCGGACCGTGTAGTCTCTGACTCTGCCGGGGAGCCTTAGCTCTATCTCTATCTCTATGGACGTATTGAGGGATGCTGGGGTGAGGCCTTGGATACACTGTTTGACATTAGGATTGGTTAGTTGCGAGCCCAGTTTGCAAGCCCTCGCCAATAGGGGCTTACGTGTTGGTATGGGTAGGGCATCAGGGGAAGTATTTTGCGGTGTTTGATCCAGACACTTTAGCTCTATCTCTATTCCATGATGGGTGCATGTGGGACGACAATGGTATTTGATCCATTGGGAGGCTTTACTCACTCATGTATAGAGGTGCGGCGGCCATAATCCTTTCTATAGCACATTGCAAACTTATAAACCAGACTAAAGATATGAATTGAATGCATGTTTTATTTGCTGCCATGATGTGTGCTCACCCTTTCGACGTCGAATATTTTAGTTGATGATGCAGGTCCTACTGTAGAAGATTATATGGATGCACCAATGTACGGACATGTTGCTGTGATGGATGTGGAAGCTATGGTGGAGTCGCATGATTCGTCATGCGAGTGCAACTCATGTGTTTTCGATTAGATTTAGTTGTTGGATTATCAGAACATGTAATAGATTACTTTATTTTATTTTATGTCTTTAGTCATTTGGAGATAATTGGATAATTAATTATGTTATCACTGTTAGATACTCAGTTCATTTATATTAAAGACTTTCGTTATTGTTTATTTAATCTGATTATGGTTGTGGTTGTATCTGGTTTAATCAAATAGACACGGCCTATATGAGATCCTGGTTGAACCGTTGGTTCATAGACTGTTCATCACACCATTCTGGTTGGTTCAGAATTGGGGTGTGACATCCTTACTCACAGAAACTCCTAGAGCGTTAGCCGATGGGTGAGATGACTAATCTTACCACTGGATCTCTTCCGCCGCCATGACCCACACTAGGGAACTTAGAAAATTTTCTAAGTGTTAGGAAATCGGAGGCACAGCCGGCGGCACCCTCAACCGTTTGTGTCAATGTCTACTTCTTAGTGAACACAAAAATTTTAAAGTGAGTAGGCGGAACCCCAGAGGCAGTGGCATGGCCAGCCGCCAACATCTACTCCGTTGATTACAGAAGGATCCTTAGAGATCTTACTCTTGTCGGCGGTATAAACCGGTAGACCATGTCGTCGGGGTACTCTGCCAGTTTTTCCTATAAGTTGGGGTGGGTAATCAGCAGCACACGCCACCAGATTCATTCTCCACTGCCTAACATCTAAACACTTAGTTTGAGCTAAAGGGAGAACAAACTAATCTTTGGGCATTTTTGGGTTACCTCTTCACTCCATACATGAACAATTATAAATTTCTCATCGACTAATTTCGTGTTGCTAGTACTGACACTGGGCGGGAAAATTTTCAAGCCTTGCCCCTAAAACAACCAATGACGCCCCACAAGCACACGAATAAGGAACCCAAATCCTTGAAGCCATAGCTTGAGTTGACAATGGAACCGACTAGATAAAACTCACACCCATGTCGGGGAACCATCAAGGGCAACACCAACAGTTCCTGATGGGATTGTTAATGTAAGACCCATGTCAATCTAACCCGGTCCTACCACCTTGAACCAGGTTTACTATCATGGTCGAGTCAAATGGACCAAGGGCGTGAAGGAGATCGAGATCCCAAGTATCAAATCGACCCAAAAACACTTAATTTAAGGGGAGGGTCGCATACCCAGCCAAGTAGGGTCGGATCCCCCCAAAACAGAAAGTCAGACCCTCAGTTTTGAAGGGAGGGTAGGACTCATTAGAAACCTAGGGTCAACGGGATCATCGACCCTCCCATTGACCCTCAGTTGCCTCCGAAATTGAAATTAGGAAATTATTAAAATTAGGAAATTTCCTAATTTTCGATTTGGATTCTTTCCTAATCTCAAAGGAACTTATTTTAGGATGTTCCTACTCTACTTAATGGACGTCCCTAAGCCTCTTTCACTCCTTTCACAACCCTAATTGAATTGAGAGAAAGAGAAGAGAACGAAAAGAGGAATAAGAGAAGCAAGGAAGAGAATTTAGTCAAAAGAGAAGAGTTGCAGAGAAGGAGTATTCTTCTCAGGTATGGATACTAATTCCATGAGTTTCTACAGACCTTAGGTTAGATATTGATGAGAGTGTGATCTCGGAGAAACCCAAACCATCAACCCATGGTTAGGTTTTCATGGGAAACCATAGGAGAATGTATGAAAGCTATTTTAGGTGGATGATTCATGGTTTCAGACCATGGAATGAATGTAGAATGGAATATAGGAGCAAGCCATAGGATCCCAAGAACGAAGAATGGACTAAAAAAGGGAAATCGACCAAAGTACACTGAGGGTCACACCGAGGGTCGATGACCATCCGACCCTAGGTGATCTTAACTATCGACCCTCAGTGTTTGGGAAGTTCAGAGTTTGGGGAGGGTCACACCCAGGGTCGATCAGGACTCCGACCCTACCTCCGACCCTCAGTTAACAGAATGGTTTTTAAATTCAGAATAAATTTTAATTAAATTCTATCGACTTTGTTAGGTCTTCTAGCAATATAATAACAATATAAAGGTGATTCTAAAGCTTAGAAAAGTATCTATTAGCAAGCTAAGGTGAGGAAACAGAACTCTAAACTAATTGGTTAATAACAAACTGTTTTCTATTTTCTTGAGTCCAATGCCATGCTTGATTCTATGCGAATATGTTTGTAATGTGCATACAACATGTCATCCAATATTTCTATCATTTGTTCATGCATATTTACTTTAGTATTTATAACATGATGATGAAGATGATAGGAATAGGCATGTGATTATATAAGTGTGGTTAGTGTACTTGATGCGAGTGAGTATCAGGGGAGGTATGATGAGGACGTCAATAAACGTTAACCTTTGGCGGGTCTCAGCACTTTAGCTCTATCTCTAACTCAAGTCTTGTGCATTAGCATCGTCGTATCATCATTACTTTAGCAGAACTATTATGTCATAGAGTATCAGGGGAGGTGGTCTCGGTCCTTGTAGTCTCTGACTCTACCGGGGGGCCTTAGCTCTATCTCTATGGATGTTCTGAGGGATGCTGGAGTGAGGCATTGGATACACTGTTTGGCATTAGGATTGGTTAGTTGCGAGCCCAGTTTGCAGCCCTCGCTAACAGGGGCTTACGTGTTGGTATGGCACTATATAGCAATAAACGTTAACCTTTGTTATATAATGTTCATGATTGGGTGCTTGTGAGTCGACGATAAACGTTACCTTCGGGCGGCGTCACACACTTGTGTATAGAGGCGGGATCAATAAGCGACCTTTGACTACCTAAACCTTTCTATTGCATACTGCAAACTTTAAACCAGACCAAAGATATGAATTGATTGCATGCATATGTAATGTTGCATTGTTTTGTTTACTCACTGAGCCATGATGTGTGCTCACCCCTCTACGTCGAATATTTTAGTTGATGATGTAGGTTTCACAGTTGAAGACTATGTAAATGCTCCAGTGTACGGGAACGTAGCAGAGATGGAGGTTGAAGCTGAAGTAGATACACATGACTCCTCTTGCGAGTGCAACTCATGTGTATTCGATTAGATATTTTATAGTTTTCTTTATTTGGATTTATTAAAGACTTGTATTTAATATTTACTTATGTCTCAGTTGATACAGAATAATTTGCTATTTAATTATTAATATCACAGTAGATTCTCAGTTCGTTTTACTATAAGACTTCCGCTATTGTGTATTTACTCTGATTATGATTATGGATGTATGAGAGTTTAGATAACACGGATATAGCCTACTCGAGATCCTGGTTGAACCGTTGGTTTGTTAGCGGTTCATCACACCATTCCGAATAGTGCAGAATTGGGGTGTGACAACTTGGTATCAGAGCATCTCAGGCCTTGTCCGCTGAACTAACATACATTCGAGACAATTGTGAACTGAGATAGGATAAAAGTAAAAACAGTAATATTAACACACTATAAGCACCTGTGTTGGTTGAGACAGAAATTAAACAAGACGATAATGTACATATAAAAGGTGGAACCATATATACACACTTAAACAGAAAGAGAAGACCAAAAATTATCCTGATAAACCAATAATATAGGGTATTATCTATAAGTTGGGTAGTTATCTAAGTATACAAGTGATATTGTACAGTAGCAAGAATGAAGCATCTATATAGCAGAAATTTTAGAATACTGAGTTGGTACTCACAAGATGTGAAACTCAATGTAGAACAGAAGAAGAAGTAAAATGGCTAGTAATGCCCAAAACCCCTGTAGAGATTAAGGAAAAGATCTCGGGCTAAATCCAATGGACATGACCAAGAATGGAACAAATTGGTAGCATCACTGTACCCCAACACCTGTTAGCTATAACACAGTGCCTATCACACAGCAAGTCCCAGTTAAAGCACACCTCAGTGCAGAATTTTGGTGCACAACAAGTAGTGTGTCAAGGTGGTTACCCTTATCAGCCATCTATGTATGGGATATCTGCATCATGACACAATGATCCGACCAAGGATTGAGGAATATTTCTGAAGACGAAACCTAAAACGTTTTCAGCAAAGGATCAAATCTATTGTGGCCATGTAACTAGATATGTTTATATAGGATGCGGTGCATTATTGATTTACTCTTATGATTATAGAGGATGCACATACCAGATTTTAATTTCTCGTACATGGACAGGATACCTTCTTGATTTAACCTATCAATTAGAGTTATAGATATTGTTTCTTTAGTATTAGTCCTGATTATACCAATCTGAGCCACTCTCATGATCGACAACATGAACAGTGATATGAACTGAATGAACAATTAAATGTTTAATCATGTTGAGTGTACATCTTCTGAGTTATACCTAATTTACTGATGCATGAAAGCTTCTCTAGATTTACTCTTGTAGTGCCTTGACCAATGGCATTATATACTCAATAGAACCTGTAACCAGGAGGTTAAGGACTGTAAGACCTCTATTTTCATGTATTTGGACCACCGTGTGACCTAATGACCTTTGGATGCCGGTTGGATTACCACAGATTTACACCTGATTCTTTAAACCTAGGTTCACTAAATAAAGCTAATGTTTTCATTATGCTAAAGCAACCGAAGGAAGTGAATCACTTTTGGATGAACATTTTGATTCATACACTCCCTGACCTTTGTTGATAAAGATGATTAGTGATAATGGAATTATTGGAAGAAAGATGATTGGATTCAGATTAAATGCTATAACCAATGAACCTCAGATGAAGTAATGGAGAATCTATTTTGAGATTGCTAAATGGATGGAATTTGGACGCAACCTAATTAGACTTGAGATGGCAAACTTTGACGTCATCTTGGGGATAGACTGGTTATCTCAACACTCTACAAGTTGTTATGTGCATAGAAGAGATTATCATTCAAGAATAAAAACGACATATAATTTAGTATTATTGGAAGTATGTGCCTAAGAAAAGAAAGTTGATCCTCTCTATGCTAAAAGCGGAGAGATGCTTTGAAGAGTAATGAGTTGGATATAGGGTATCTGTGGTACACGTTTCCAAAGAAGCACCACAGATGGAAGATATTGATGTGATGCATAAATTTTAGGTGTGTTTCCAGGAGACTTACCTAGGTTACCATCTGATCTTGCGACGAGTTCGTCATCGACTTGTTACCCAAGGACGATACTTGTGTCAAAGGAACCTATGAATAGCTCTTATAGAATTGAAGGAACTGAGACTCAACTACAAGAGTTATTAGACTAAGGTCCTAATAGGCTAAGTATTGCATCACAGGGAGTCCCAGTGCAATTTGTGTTGTTTGTGTATAGACTACCGAGAATCGAACAAGCTTATGATCAAGAATCGATATCTATCACCTCGGATCGATGGCTTGTTTAAACAGATGCAAGAGCAAAGGTATTTTCTCGATCAAGATATCATCAGCTGAAGAATGTGGACAACGATGTCTCGAAGATAGCTTTTAGAATCGAGATTGGCCAATTATGAGATCTCGGTCATGTCTTTTGGATTAACAAACGCACCAGCAACTTTTATGGAACTAATGAACCGGATTTTCCATGATATGTTGGATACGTCGGTTATAGTATTGATTGATGATATATTGGTATACTCCAAGGACGAAGAAACTCATATCAAGACCTAAACGCCGCCCTACAGCGTTTAAGGAAAGAGAAGCTATATGCCAAATTTTCAAAGTGTGAGTTTTGGCTAAGTGAAGTCGCCTTCTTAGGCCATGTAGTATCCGCTGAAGGAATCAAAGTGGACCCCAGTAAGATCGAGGCTATTGTAAAGTGGGAAGCACCAAAGAGCGTTTCAGAAATTAAAACTTTTCTGGGTCTAGCTGGTTATTATTGGAGATTCGTAGAAGACTATTCCCGGATTGCCGTACCTCTTACCAGTTTGACTAAGAAAGGTGAAAAGTTTGTGTAGACGGATAAATGTGAGAAGAGCTTCCAAACATTGAAGACCAGATTGATATCCGCTTCGATTTTGACTATTCCCGTTCCAGGACAGACATTTACTTTATACATTGATGCGTCGGGACTGGGATTAGGATGTGTGCTTATGCAAGGAGAGCAAGTAATTACTTATGACTCGAGACAATTGAAGATACATGAGAAAAATTACCCCACCCACGATTTGGAGTTAGCGGCAGTAGTACATGCTGTCAAGATATGGAGACATTATCTATACGGAGAGAAATTTCAGATTATGTCGGACCATAAAAGTCTTACTTATTTATTTAATCAGAAGGAGTTGAATATGAGACAAAGAAGATGGCTGGAACTATTGAAAGACTATGATTGTGATATCTAGTATCATCCGGGAAAAGCGAACGTAGTAGCGGATGCGTTAAGCAGAAAGGCAATGATAAAATCGCAAGGAGAGGAGAGGTTAGCACAATTGCAGCAATGTGTACTACCGGAATGGTATTCAATCATGGCAATGAGCAATATGTGATAGACGCAACGGATGAGTCAGCCAACCAAGGGTTTGTTCATCAGTTTTCGAACATGTTCGCTGCATTGAAGATTATACCGGACATAATGGATGAAGTGAAAACAGCTATTAAATCAGATCTTTATCTGAGAACAGTACAAGAAGATATCGAGAAAGGTAGGACTAATCCTGAGTTCACCTTGGACGAAGAGAGAGTACTGAAATACAAAGGAAGAATATATGTACCTGAAACAGAAAGTATGGACATTAGACACCGACTAATGAAAGAAGCCCATACCACCATCTATTCGATACATCCTGGAAGTACAAAAATGTATCATGACCTAAAGAAACTATATTGGTGGAGAGGAATGAAAGCAGATGTAGCCAAGTTCGTGTCTCAATGCTTAAATTGTCAGAAAGTAAAAGCTGAACGACAAAGACCAGCAGGACTGTTACAACCATTACCGGAACCAGCATGGAAATGGGACTGCATCACTATGGACTTCGTCACGGGACTACCACTGACTCCTCGAGTAGTTGACGTAGTTTGGGTGATTGTGGACCGTCTGACTAAAACAGCTCGCTTCATACCTATACGACCTCAGTATACACTGGAAAGGTTAGCAAAGTTGTATGTGGATAATATTGTTCGGTTACATGGTGTTCCAGAAAGCATTGTGTCTGATAGAGATCCACGATTTACTTCCAAGTTTTGGGAAGGATTGCAAAAGGCTATGGGTACAGCGTTGAAGTTCAGTACTGCATTCCACCCACAGACAGACGGACAGTCAGAGCGTACAATTCAGATTCAAGAAGATATGCTATGAGCATGTGTAATTGATTTCAAAGGATCATGGGATGAAAAGTTACCATTGATCGAGTTCGCTTATAACAATAGCTATCAGGCTACTATACAGATGTCACCTTATGAAGCACTGTATGGTAGGAAGTGTCACACCCCAATTCTGATCCAACTAGAATGGTGTGAGTGAACCGTCATTAAACCAATGGTTCACACCAGGATCTCAAATAAGCCGTGTCCACTTGTACAAACCCATTACACATAACCACAATCAGAATATAAATAATACAGCGGAAGTCTTTAAATAAATGAACTCAGAATCTATTGATAACTTTAAATAAAATATCCAATTATTCAAATCCAAACAAATAATATAATATCATTACATCTCTTTAATCCAATCGAAAATAATGAAAATAAACAAAAATCCAATCAAAGGTACACGCAGAAAGGGCACTCGCATGAAGCGTCATGCTCATCCTCTCCTGCCTGCACATCCAGCACAGCAACACCACCATACGCCGGAGCGTTCATGTAATCATCCACAGTGTAACCTGCATCAACATCTAAAAACATGTATATATACAAAGGGTGAGCTCACAACTTAGCTCAGTAAGACAATCAGACAATTTCACAATGTTATGCATGACTAACAATCAATTTTATGCTGTGGTCTGGTTTTAAATTTGCAATGTGCTATAGAAAGGTTTGGTGGCCCCCACACCTCTATACACGAGTGTGTGGCACAGCATGGATCACACCCCCATCTGCCCACATGCACCCATCATGGAATAGAGATAGAGCTAAGATACCCCCGTATCTCCCCTGATGCTCTACCCATACCAGTACTTAAGCCCCTACTGGCCAGGGCTCGCAACTAACCAATCCTATATGTCATCAATGTATGCTCTATCCCAGCACAGCCGTCTATGACATAGAGATAGAGCTAAGGCATTCCCACACCTCCCCTGATGCCCTATCCGCAACTAACCCACTAGGATAGATACATAATGCAGGTAGACCCTATCCCAACATAACTCCCTACAGCATAGAGATAGAGCTAAAGCATCGTGGACAAGCCAGCGTCGACCTCGGAGACCATAATGCCACATAACCATGGCCAGGCCAGCATCAACATCGGAGACCATCGTACCACGACCTTCCCCTGATGCCCCACCCGTACCAAGCATGTTGAAATAGAATACTACAAAAGCGCTAGTGTGAGGAACGGTCCCAAGCCCATGCCCCACTCCACACACTAACGAAAACAATCACATGCTTAACAATCACATCCTATCAAAGCATGAACAACAATAATAACTGAAAGTAAAAGATGGCATGTGAATATGCACAAACAATACATCATATATATATTCAGGTGATTAACAAAGATTTACTGTCCATAAATTATTAGGTTTAGGTCAGATTCCCTTACCTGACGCTCATTTGATAGCTTGCTCCACGTCGCAAGATCCAAACGGGAAGTCACAAAGTCCTACAATATTATTAGGGTTTCATTAGAATATTTTTCTTAGGGTTTCATGTTGATCAAAAAGCAACAAAGTCCAAAACCAGTCTTTCAGAACTGACCGATCGCAACATACCGGTTGCAGCTCTGTGAGCAAACTAGCAACCGGTATGGTCGACCGGTATGTCTCCGGAAGACCATACACTTGGTTTTTTTACTGTCGTCGATCGATTTCCTTGGATTTTCAGGGTTTCTCCTATCCATTCTAAGTCTAATCTTTGAGTTAGAGTTATCCCCAACTCATTCAAGTTTTATTTCGATGAATATCATCTCGGAACTCGAATCTAGGGTTTGACGGTAACTTAGGGTTTAATATCCAATTTAGGGTTTTAGATCAATACCTACTTTGCATGGTATTGATCCACCCACACAACCATCCTAAAGTCATAGAGTAAGAAGAATAGTTAAAACACTTACCGTAGACTGGCGTAAAGTGAGCGTCGTCGAACAGTAATGGTGGCACCTCCTTCTTCTTCCTAGCTCCTTCTCCTTTCCAACCTCCTTCTCTTCTCTAGGATTTATGAGAGATAATGGAAAG
This sequence comes from Protea cynaroides, assembly GCA_028583415.1. Classification (NCBI taxonomy): domain Eukaryota; kingdom Viridiplantae; phylum Streptophyta; class Magnoliopsida; order Proteales; family Proteaceae; genus Protea; species Protea cynaroides. Next base: position 9,982,897 of record CM053269.1, read on the forward strand.
GATTTAAGGAGGTTTAAGGTGTATTTATAGGCTAAAATTAGGATTTAGTAACCCCATTAAGATTAGGAAGGTTCAGGCATTAGGGTTTAGGAAAATGGGACCCACAGAGATCTAATTCTGGATCTCCGCACTCAGCTGCACAGAGATGTCCGGTCGACCGGTACCATCGACCGATCAACATAAAATGATGAATATTTGACCGTCTTTGATCCAATTTCGTACCTGTTTGTCATCCACTCGTCCCGTCTGGCCCGGTGATGATCGGAAGACCTGCTACGACACAAAACCAAGGTTTAGACCAGATTTACGCAGTGCGGGTCTTACAACTCCCCCACCCTTAAAAGAAATTTCGTCCTGAAATTTGCATGTAGGTCTCACAACTCCCCCACCCTTAAAAGAAATTTCGGCCTCAAAATTTGAACGTACCTTGATCATCGAAAAGGTTAGGGTACTCCTTCCTCATCGCGCTCTCCTCTTCCCAAGTAATTTCTTCGACATTTTGACTTCTCCAATGCACCTTCACATAATGGATATCCTTGGTTCGAAGTTCTTGTACCTTTCGACTTGAGAGCATCACAGGCACCACTTCGAATGTTAAGTCTTTAGTCAAGTCTGGGGGATCAGTGGTCAAGATGTGCGATGGATCTCTGACATACTTCTTCAGTAATGATACATGGAACACGTTATGAACGCTTGACATAGATGGTGGTAGAGCCAATTGATATGCTACATTACCACGTCGGGTCAATATCTCATATGGTCCCACATACCTGGGGCATAGCTTCCCCTTCTTACCAAACCGTTTCAGACCTCGCACCGGTGATACCTTCAAGAATACTTTGTCACCCACTGCAAACTTCAGATCTCGACGCCGATTATTCGCATAGTGCTTCTGTCGAACTTGAGCTGTCTTTACTCTCTCCTTGATCTGATCAATCACTCGGCAAGTTTCTTCAACAAACTCCGGTCCTACAATTCTTCTTTCTCCCACCTCGTTCCATAACAGAGGTGTACGACACTTCTTCCCATAGAGTGCTTCATATGGGCCCATCTGAATTGTAGCCTGATAACTGTTGTTGTAAGCGAACTCGATAAGTGATAGCTTCTCATCCCAAGCTCCCTTGAAGTCTAATGCACAAGCTCGGAGCATATCTTCTAAAATTTGAATAGTTCGTTCTGACTGTCCGTCCATCTGAGGGTGAAAAGTTGTACTGAACTTCAACTTTGTTCCCATAGCTTTCTGTAATCCTTCCCAGAACTTTGATGTAAAACGGGGATCTCTGTCAGATATTATACTCTTTGGGACTCCATGAAGTCTGCCTATATTATCAACATATAACTTGGCCAGTTTCTCCATGGTATACTGAGGTCTGACCTCAATAAATTGAGCTGTCTTGGTGAGTCGGTCGACTATAACCCAAACTGCATCCACTGACCTTGGTGTCAAGGGTAGGCCAGTGACGAAATCCATGGTGATACAATCCCACTTCCATGCAGGTTCCAGTAATGGCTGTAGTAAACCTGCGGGTATCTGCCTTTCTGGTTTAACTTGTTGACAATTCAGACATTGGAACACGAAACGAGCTATATCTGCTTTCATACCCCTCCACCAATGTAGTCTTCTTAAATAAATCATGGTACATTTTGGTACTTCTTGGATGTACCGAATATGGAGTGTAATGAGCTTCAGTCATAACTTGATCTCTGATATTGCAGTCTTCACTCTCAGGTATACATAATCGTCCACGATACCTGAGTACCTTGTCTGAATCCAAGGTAAAGTCAGGATTGCCCATACCCTTCTCTAAGTCTTCTTGCACTGTCTTGAGATGTGGATCATGTAGGATTGCTACCTTGACTTCATCAACTAGATCCGGTGAGATCTTCAAAGCTGCGAACATCATGGTGAACTTATGAATTAAGCCTTGCTCAACTGGATCTTCTGCAGTCTCTATAATATACTCTTCATCGCCTTCAATTGAACTTGAGGCTGCGGCACATAATGCAGCATTTGTACTTGGCCCAGCCTCAGGTTTCGATGGCCACTTTCTGCTTAAGGCGTCAGCCACAACATTTGCTTTGCCCAGATGGTACTGGATGTCACAATCATAATCTTTCAACAATTCCAGCCATCTCCTCTGTCTCATATTCAGATCCTTTTGAGTGAAAAGATAAGTTAAGCTCTTGTGATCTGACTTAATCTGAAACTTCTCACCGTATAAGTAGTGTCTCCAAGTCTTGATTGCATATAACCGCTGCTAGCTCTAAGTCATGCGTAGGATAGTTCTTTTCATGCTCTTTTAACTGTCTTGATACGTAAGCAATCACCTGTTCTCCTTGCATCAATACACACCCGATACCCAACCCTGAAGCATCCGTATATAAGGTGAACGGTACGCTTGGTTCTGGGATGGTCAAGATAGGTGCAGAGACTAGTCTTGACTTCAAAGTCTAAAAGCACTTTTCGCACTCATCTGTCCATATGAATTTCTCTCCCTTCTTGGTCAATCTGGTGAGTGGAACAGCGATCCTGGAGTAATCTTCCACGAATCTTCTATAATAACCAGCCAACCCAAGGAAACTATGAATCTCTGCAACAGATTTTGGTGCTTCCCATCCTACTATAGCAGCTATCTTACTTGGATCAACTTTGATACCGTCTTCAGATACTACATGGCCCAAGAAAGCCACTTCCTTCAGCCAAAACTCGCACTTCTTGAACTTAGCATAAAGCTTTTCTTGTCTTAGCCGTTGTAGGACTGCCCTCAAATGTGTTGTATGAGTCTCCATGTCCTTTGAGTAGATCAATATGTCATCGATGAATATGATGACCGAAGTGTCCAACATAACATGAAACACTCGGTTCATCAGTTCCATGAACGACGCTGGAGCATTGGTCAACCCAAAAGACATAACTAGAAACTCATAATGCCCATACCTTGTCCTGAGGGCAGTCTTCGGAATATCTCCGGCCTTGATCTTCAGTTGGTGATACCCTGATCGGAGATCAATCTTCAAGAAAACCTTCGCACCCTGCAACTGATCAAACAGATCATCGATTCTAGGCAAGGGATACAGATTCTTGATCGTCAACTTGTTCAGTTCACGGTAGTCAATGCATAGTCTTACACTTCCGTCCTTCTTCTTGACAAATCATACAGGTGCTCCCCAAGGCGATATGCTAGGTCGTATGAAACCCTTATCTAACAATTCTTGTAATTGGGTCTTCAACTCCTTTAACTCGTTAGGGGCCATCCTGTATGGTGCTTTAGACACCGGCGCCGAACCTGGCAAATGTCTATTACAAACTCTGTAGCCCTGTCCGATGGTAGACCCGGAAGCTCCTCTGGAAATACATCTGGAAACTCTCGAACCACATCTATATCTTTCATCTTTCGCACCTCAGCAGTGATGTCGACTACAGATACTAGATAACCCACTCCCCCTTTCTCTAAGCATCGCTTGGCTTTTAAGGCGGAGAGGATCAGCTTCCGCTTCCTAGATAGCCTGATCCCAGTAAAGCTATACTCCTTTCCCTTTTTGTCTGTAAGCACAAGCTTCCTTTCACCACATAATAGGATAGCTGAATGATGGCCTAGCCAATCCATTCCCAAGATGACATCAAAGTCTGCCATCTCGAGTAGTACCAGACTTGCTTCTAAGTCTCGGCCCTCAATACATACAGTACATGGTCCATAATATTCAGTCAAAGCCACTTCGACTCCTAGCAGAGAGTGAACTATCAAGCTTGGGTTCAAGTGCTTAATTGGTAACTCCATTCGCTTCCCAAAGGAAATATAAACAAAGAAGTGCGTGGCCCCAGAGTCAAATAGTACTCTGGCAGGTATACCAGCTACATTTACAATTCCTAGAATTTTTATTATCCCTTAGTTCTACATGCACATACACACAATGAAAATAGTAAGCCAAATAGTAAGGGATAGAGTCGTACCAGTGACCACATCAGGTGATGCGGCTGCCTCTTCAGTGGTGACCGCATATACTTTTCCTTGCTGGGGAGGTTGCTTCCTAGGTAGAGTGCAGGTCCTTGCAATATGACCCAATTGCTGACAGTTGAAACATTTGATATTCGGGTTGAATTCGGCGTTCTGTGGCACAGGTGGTGCCGCATTGTTCCTAGCAGGAACTGTAGCGGTCCAACCAGAATTGGTGTGAGTGAACCGTCATTGAACCAACGGTTCACACCAGGATCTCGAATAGGCCGTGTCCACTCGTACAAACCCATTACACATAACCACAATCAGAATATAAATAATACAGCGGAAGTCTTTAAATAAATGAACTCAGAATCTATTGATAACTTTAAATAAAATATCCAATTATTCAAATCCAAATAAATAATATAATATCATTACATCTCTTTAATCCAATCGAAAATAATGAAAATAAACAAAAATCCAATCAAAGGTACACGCAGAAAGGGCACTCGCATGAAGCATCATGCTCGTCCACTCCTGCCTGCACATCCAGCGTAGCAACACCACCATACGCCGGAGCGTTCATGTAATCATCCACAGTGTAACCTGCATCAACATCTAAAAACATGTATATATACAAAGGGTGAGCTCACAACTTAGCTCAGTAAGACAATCAGACAGTTTCACAATGTTATGCATGAGTAACAATCAATTTTATGCTGTGGTCTGGTTTTAAGTTTGCAATGTGCTATAGAAAAATTTGGTGGCCCCCGCACCTCTATACACGAGTGTGTGGCACAACATGGATCACACCCCCATCTGCCCACATGCACCCATCATGGAATAGAGATAGAGCTAAGATACCCCCGTATCTCCCCTGATGCTCTACCCATACCAGTACCTAAGCCCCTACTGGCCAGGGCTTGCAAACTGGGCTCGCAACTAACCAATCCTATATGTCATCAATGTATGCTCTATCTCAGCACAGCCGTCTACGGCATAGAGATAGAGCTAAGGCATTCCCACACCTCCCCTAATGCCCTATCCGCAACTAACCCACTAGGATAGATACATAACGCAGGTAGACCATATCCCAACATAACTCCCTACGGCATAGAGATAGAGCTAAAGCATCGTGGACAAGCCAGCGTCGACCTCAGAGACCACAATGCCACATAACCATGGCTAGGCCAGCATCAACATCGGAGACCACCGTACCACGACCTTCCCCTGATGCCCACCCGTACCAAGCATGTTGAAATAGAATACTACAAAAGTGCTAGTGTGAGGAGCGATCCTAGGCCCATGCCCCACTCCACACACTAACGAAAACAATCACATGCTTAACAATCACATCCTATCAATGCATGAATAACAATAATAACTGAAAGTAAAAGATGGCATGTGAATATGCACAAACAACACATCATATATATATATTCAGGTGATTAACAAAGATTTACTGTCCATAAATTATTAGGTTTAGGTCAGATTCCCTTACCTGACGCTCGTTTGATAGCTTGCTCCACGTCGCAAGATCCAAACGGGAAGTCACAAAGTCCTACAATATTATTAGGGTTTCATTAGAATATTTTTCTTAGGGTTTCATGTTGATCGAAAACCAACAAAGTCCAAAACCAGCCTTTCAGAATTGACCAGTCGCAACATACCGGTTGCAGCTCTGTGAGCAAACTAGCAACCGGTATGGTCGACCCGTATGTCTCCGAAAGACCGTACACTTGGTTTTTCGACTGCCGTCGATCGATTTCCTTGGATTTTCAGGGTTTCTCCTATCCATTCTATGTCTAATCTTTGAGTTAGAGTTATCCCCAACTCATTCAAGTCTTATTTCGATGAATATCATCTCGGAACTTGAATCTAGGGTTTGATGGAAACTTAGGGTTTAATATCCAATTTAGGGTTTTAGATCAATACTTACTTTGCATGGTATTGATCCACCCACACAACCATCCTAAAGTCATAGAGTAAGAAGAATAGTTAAAACACTTACCGTCGACTGGCGTAAAGTGAACGTCGTCGAACGGTAATGGCGGCACCTCCTTCTTCTTCCTAGCTCCTTCTCCTTTCCAACCTCCTTCTCTTCTCTAGGGTTTATGAGAGATAATGGAAAGGATTTGAGGAGGTTTAAGGTGTATTTATAGGCTAGAATTAGGGTTTAGTAACCCCATTAAGATTAGGAAGGTTTAGGCATTAGGGTTTAGGAAAATGGGACCCACAGAGATCTAATTCCGGATCTTCGCACTCAGCTGCGCAGAGCTGTCCGATCGACCGGTACCATCGACCGGTCAACATAAAATGATGAATATTTAACCGTCTTTGATCCGATTTCGTACCTGTTTGTCATCCGCTCGTCCCGTCTGGCCCGGTGATGATCGAAAGACCTGCTACGACACAAAACCAAGGTTTAGACCGGGTTTACGGAGTGCGGGTCTTACAGGAAGTGTCGAACTCCTTTGTTTTGGAATGAATTTGGTGAACGTAGTATTGTTGGGCCAGAATTTGTTGAAGAGACTTGCCGAGTGGTCGACATTATCAAGGAAAGAGTAAGAACAGCTCAGAACCGTCAGAAACAATATGCAGATACTCGACGCAGAGATCTGGAGTTCGCCGTGGGTGATAAAGTATTCTTGAAAGTATCACCTATGCGAGGATTGAAAAGGTTCGAACAGAAAGGGAAGCTAAGTCCAAGATATGTCGGGCCGTATGAAATTCTAGTTAAGCGTGGTAAGGTGGCTTATCAGTTAGCACTACCACCAACTATGTCGAGTGTGTATGACGTATTTCACATTTCCCTATTGAAGAAGTATGTCAAGGATCCAACGCACGTGTTGACAGTAGATTTACCGGATTTGACTGATGATTTAACATTCGAAGTAACACCAACAGAAATCACCAGCCGAAAGGTTCAACGTCTACGCAACAGAGATATCTATTATGTTAAGGTCACATGGAAAAGTAGAGACATGGAAGAAGTTACATGGGAAGAAGAAAATGCTATGCGAAAGCAATACCCTCACTTATTTGATTTAGAAGGTACGTACAATTTCGAGGATGGATTTTTTATAAGTAGGGGGGAGTTGTAAGACCCGTGTCAATCTAACCCGGTCCTACCACCTTGAACCAGGTTTACCTATCATGGTCGAGTCAAATGGACCAAGGCGTGAAGGAGATCGAGATCCCAGGTATCAAATCGACCCAAAAACACTTAATTTCAGGGGAGGGTCGCATACCCAGCCAAGTAGGGTCGGATCCTCCCAAAACAGAAAGTCAGACCCTCAGTTTTGAAGGGAGGGTCGGACTCATTAGAAACCTAGGGTCGACGGGATCATCGACCCTCCCATCGACCCTCAGTTGCCTCCGAAATTGAAATTAGGAAATTTCCTAATTTTTTATCTGGATTCTTTCCTAATCTCAAAGGGACTTATTTTAGGATGTTCCTACTCTACTTAAAGGACGTCCCTAAGCCTCTTTCACTCCTTTCACAACCCTAATTGAATTGAGAGAAAGAGAAGAGAAGGAAAAGAGGAAGAAGAAAAGCAAGGAAGAGAATTTAGCCAAAAGAGAAGAGTTGCAGAGAAGGAGTATTCTTCTCAGGTATGGATACTAATTCCATGAGTTTCTACAAACCTTAGGTTAGATATTGATGAGAGTGTGATATCGGAGAAACCCAAACCATCAACCCATGGTTAGGTTTTCATGAAAAACCATAGGAGAATTTATGAAAACTATTTTAGGTGGATGATTCATGGTTTCAGACCATGGAATGAATGTAGAATGGAATATAGGAGCAAGCCATAGGATCCCAAGAACGAAGAATTGACTAAAAGAGGGAAATTGACCAAAGTACACCGAGGGTCGCACCGAGGGTCGATGACCATCCGGCCCTAGGTGATCCTAACTATCGACCCTCAGTGTTCGGGAAGTTCAGAGTTTGGGGAGGGTCGCACCCAGGGTCGATCAGGACTCCAACCCTACCTCCGACCCTCAGTTAACAGAATGGTTTTTAAATTCAGAATAAATTCTAATTAAATTCTATCGACTTCGTTAGGTCTTCTAGCAATATAATAACAATATAAAGGTGATTCTAAAGCTTGGAAAAGTATCTATTAGCAAGCTAAGGTGAGGAAACAGAACTCTAAACTAATTGGTTAATAACAAACTGTTTTCTATTTTCTTGAGTCCAATGCCATGCTTGATTCTATAAGAATATGTTTGTAATATGCATACAATATGTCATCCAATATTTCTATTATTTGTTCATGCATATTTACTTTAGTATTTATAACATGATGATGATGATGATAGGAATATGCATGTGATTGTTTGTGTGTGGTTAGTGTACTTGATGCGAGCGAGTATCAGGGGAGGTGTGATGAGGACGTCAATAAACGTTAACCTTTGACAGGTCTCAGCACTTTAGCTCTATCTCTAACTCAAGTCTTGTGCATTAGCATCGTCGTATCGCCATTACTTTAGCAGAACTATTATGTCGTAGAGTATCAGGGGAGGTGGTCTCGATCCTTGTAGTCTCTGACTCTACTGGGGGGCCTTAGCTCTATCTCTATGGATGTTCTGAGGGATGCTGGGGTCAGGCCTTGGATACACTGTTTGGCATTAGGATTGGTTAGTTGCGAGCCCAGTTTGCAGCCCTCGCTAACAGGGGCTTACGTGTTGGTATGACACTATATAGCAATAAACGTTAACCTTTGTTATATAATGTTCATGATTGGGTGCTTGTGAGTCGACGATAAACGTTACCTTCGGGCGGCGTCACACACTTGTGTATAGAGGCGGGATCAATAAACGCGACCTTTGACTACCTAAATCTTTCTATTACATACTGCAAACTTTAAACCAGACCAAAGATATGAATTGATTACATGCATATGTAATGTTGCATTGTTTTGTTTACTCACTGAGCCATGATGTGTGCTCACCCCTCGACGTCGAATATTTTAGTTAATGATGCAGGTTTCACAGTTGAAGACTATGTAAATGCTCCAGTGTACGGAAACGTAGCAGCAATGGAGGTTGAAGCTGAAGTAGATACACATGACTCCTCTTGCGAGTGCAACTCATGTGTATTCGATTAGATATTTTATAGTTTTCTTTATTTGGATTTATTAAAGACTTGTATTTAATATTTACTTATGTCTCAGTTGATACAGAATAATTTGCTATTTAATTATTAATATCACAGTAGATTCTCAGTTCGTTTGACTATAAAACTTCCGCTATTATGTATTTACTCTGATTATGATTATGAATGTATGCGAATTTTGATAACACGGATATAACCTACTCGAGTTCCTGGTTGAACCGTTGGTTTGTTAGCAGTTCATCACACCATTCCGAATAGTGTGGAATTGGGGTGTGACAGTTGATGACTCCCTTGCCCACCCCATTAGCTGGACCAACCGTTGGGGGTTCCTCAACATCATAGGCCGTGGGAATTGCATCAGCTAGCGAGGTAGCACCACCTCCCCAGGACCTGGTCCAAATGATGGCCATGAAAGATATGCCTAGGTTCCAACGAATGATGCCTGCATACTTCATTGGGCAAGAGGTCGGCTGTCAGTACCCCATTTTTGCCATTGTTTGGGCCCACATTTGGGCATCATTTTTTTAGAGAGGGTTTAGTCATTTAGGTAACTAGAAAATGAAATGAGTTAGTAATGAAGATAGTTTTATTTTGGGCTAAGCTGTAAATAATTGATCATTTGGGTCTAGGTTATTATTTTTGGGCTTGGGTTTGTCACGATTTTTTATTTTATTTTTATTTTTGTTTTTGTAGATGGGTTTAGTTTTTTAACTAAATAAAACCAATGGGTCTAGGTCTATCCTTTAATGGGCTCAAGACCTGAAAGGGGGTTTACTAAATGGGTTTTACATACTTGGAACTAAGGGTGTCAAGGGGTCAGTCCGAGCCAGTTTTGGTCTGGGCTGAACCGGTGTCAGGTTTTATAAGCCTAGCCCAAAACATGTCCATTAAGAGTTCGGACTGGGTTGGGCTGCGCTGGACACAATAACTAACGGGCATGTTCGGTGTCAGTTTGTTATCGGGCTGGGTTTATTGAGGTGATTTCGGACTGGTTCGGTCTGGACCGGGCTTATCAAGCTTATCGGGCCTATTTTATATGTAAGATATATAGTCTATTTTATTATTTCTATCTATAAAATTAGCATCATTCATTCTATATGTATGAAATTCAGTAAATTGTTACAATTAACATATTCTTTTCAACTATAGATTCATGTAATCTTTCCGATCAAGAAGTGAATTTTAACAGTGTAATATAATCCATCATAATTAAGAAACTAGGCCCGGATGGACCTTACCGGTGTTCGGGTTAGGTATTATTGGTTCGGACTAGTCCGGGCTTCTTAACGAACCGGTTTGATTTGGTTTCGATCTAGACTGAAATGATGTCGGGCTTTACAAGCCGAGACCGAAACCTATCCATTGAGGTTTAGTCCAGACTAGATTCGAGTTATATTGAGCCGGACCCATTTTTGACACCCTTACTTGGAACCAGTGGCTTGCTAGGTATTGTTAAATTAGGTGGTTTTGGAAAGTGATTCTTTAACGAGTTAAAGTGGGTCTCACTTGTGGGGTTTGCAAGGTTCAAAAAAGAAAGAAATTAGATGTTGATTTTCATCAGGACCCTATTTTTCTACTAGCCGATAAAATTCCAAATTTCCCGGCTACCGTATGATCCCTTTGAACCGACTTCAGCTTTCAGGTCTTCATCAGTTGTAGGAAATCGGTCAAACAACGACGTAACTGAAATGCTAAACTTAACTTAACCTAACCAGTAACCATAGTTAAAGTTGTCAGCGCGATAAACTCCGTAGAGGAGAGGAAAAGTGTTGGAACCGAGATAAACTTCTCGTTTTGGCTTGTGGGTTCCGAAAATAGCGGCTTGAGAGGACGAAGCCATATTTTATTTTTATTGTTTTGAATTTTTCAGCTTCCCTCACCCTGGTACACTCGGAGCGGAAGGATTGAAGATTTCCGATTTCTTGGTTGAATATATATATATATATATATATATATATATTCGGATCTGAAGTAGGTTTCCGGTTTATAAGGAGAAGAAGAGAGTGGAATGCTCTTGTGTTGTCTAGTCGGTTAATCCGTTTCGGGTTGATTGTTCTATGGCCGTAATCTGACGCTATGAGGAAGAAGCTCGATACCCGTTTCCCTGCTGTAAGTAATCCCTATGCATAATGCATATCATTTGCTTTTTTGATTTGTTGATCTTCATTTTCTTTGTTTTTGCTATGTTGTATGATTCTGGGTTTGCCCTTTTGTGTTGTTTTTGTTGTTGCTGATTTCTTGGTTGCCGCTTACAGGTTGATTCTTCTGTTTCCTATGTAGATTTTGGTGTTCTGATTGGGACTTGCAATCTGGATTTGTTCCGTTTGGGGTTTTTTTTTTTATTGGTTTCGTTTGGTAGTTAGGATTAGAGTTTGGGGCTTTTTGTGGGTAAGAAGAAAGTTTTGGTTTTCTCGTTGCGGTTTCTGCTAGTTTGTTCCTGATGTTGATTTGGGTGTTTCGCAGTTGTGTTCTAACTTCGTGAGTGGTCCAAAATTTGTTCTGGCCTACTGTTTTCTGTCTGTTTGGCTGGAATTGTTGGGGTTTTCAGTGGTCTGATTAGCTGCTGATATGTTTAGCTGGTTTTGATTGAAATTCTCATTTGGTGACTTTACTTTAGGCATGGACATCTTTATTTGATATTGCTGCAGAATTGGTTAGCACTGTGTCACTGTGTGAGTTCTACGTAGTTATTTCTTATAAAACTGATGGGATTTTCTTTTCTAATGGTTATCTTGTTGGAGCCGTTGACCTATTAAATCTGATTAGTCTATTGCTTGAGTTCATATTTATTTTAGTGTTTTACTCTGTGTGAGCAGTGTTGAGTTTTAGCTGTGTTAGTCGAAGGTTGTAAGGACCTCTTAAATTTATAATCATCTTAGGCCGTGTTTGGTATCATTTTTGTTTTTATTTTTCTGACATATTTTTGTTTTTGTATGTGTTTGGTATTTTTTTTGGGTGCTATTTATGAAAAGAAAAAATAAAAATAAGCCCAAAATGAAAAAGAGGTTGAGACTTGTTTTTGGGTTTTGCTCAAAAACCGTTTTTAGTTGTTTTTGCACAAAACACTTAAAAACATGTGTAGAAAATAGAGGGTAAAAATGTAATTCAACTTTTCTTTTTAAAAAACCGTCGTTCTCCACAAACAGTGAGAGTTCAGAGAAAAAAAATGCACAGAGGCCGGGGTTCCTCTCGGAACCATTACCTTCCCGTCCCTCAAACCCGGCGATCAAACCCACCATCCCGATTTGATACTCATAGCATCAAAGCCCCTCGACGAAACCCTAGGCCATAGCTTTTGCTACGTTCCATCCTCTGCTCACTTCCCTGTCACCTTCACACTCAAACCGTCTCTCACTTTCAAACTCTTTCCGCCTCTCACCATCTCACGACCCCAAAACCACTTTGTTCAAGTCCATCTTCGGCGCTTCCGTCACTGCCAACACTTCCGCTCACAGAACTGTGGGTATTCAGCAATTTGCGTAAACTGTGGGTATTCAGCAATTTATGATTTACAAAACTTACAACTGCTATATTTAAAGTCAGTCTCATTGTTTCTCTTAGCATCAATTTTTGGTTTCTATAATGGGTTCTATTTCTAGTTGCAGAAAAGATGGGATATTTATGATTTCCATCTCAGTTTGTCACTGATTAGAGGAATAGAGATGGAGGATAAGGAAGTAGAGCAGAAGTTGGTTTTTGATGTTAATGGTGAGAGATTCGAGCTATCCAAGATCGACCCTTCCAATACTTTGCTTGAATTCTTATGTACTCATACTCGTTACAAAGGAACTAAGCTTGGCTGCGGTGAAGGTAACGTCTTACTCTGCTATCCTTTCTTCTTCTTCCTCTCGTAACAGGAGATGGTTTCTGCTTCTTTTGAAATATGATTTCTTACTAGTGATAGAAATGTAGAACGAAAATAAAGAGTGGAGATAATATGAGAGACAAATTTGCAGAAAACTCTATTTCCCAAACCGTGGGTTGGAGTTCTTTTTTATAATTTTTGTATCGCGTGTGTATAGGCATAATTTTTTATAGCCTGATTACAAGGGAATTCTTCAAATATATAATCGTTTCTACAGTCCAACACCTATCAAATTGTAAGAGAATATGCTAACTGTTAAACCGTGAAACCTTATCTCTAAAAACTAGATCATGGAGTTGGAGAAGAGCTAAATTTCCCTTGCCTCTGCTCAATTTTATGGAACGAGATGTTCTATTTTTACCCATGAATCACAATTAGACAGCATTCTCTGATTTCTATAATGGGTTCCTGTTTATGTAGTATGGGGCTGCTAGGTAGGTTCAAAGCTTCTCCGAACCAGAGCTCTGCTTCATGAGCCTCTGCAGGTGTTTCTTCCCAGATGAAATCGAAGAAACGGAAGGCATCAAACTCGTAATCGAAATCTATTTCTGTTATCGTCATGGTCAAATCCGACTTTGGAAGCACTCTCCGGCGACAATCTTGCCTGAAAATTCATTAAGGTTTACCCTGTGGGTCCCTTCGTTGTTTGGGCTAATTTATTGGTATGCTATGGATCTATAAAAGTTATAAAAATTATTTTTAGACATAGGCATACCAAATCTATTTCTCATTCTGCAATCTATTTTTGATTTTGTTACAAAACGACTTTTTATTTTTGATAAAAAATGGTTTTCAAAAATACTTTTTGAAAAAATAGCAAAAAAAAGAAAAAAAAAGAAAAAGAAAAATTGATATCAAACACAGCCTTAGTTACTAGTTAATAGTTTCGAGGTGTTGCATTTTTTTTTCTTCAGCAATATTGCTTTGTTGAAGGGGGCAGTATGCTATTTCTTGCTTCGTTCTGACATATTTTGATTGAATTTGTCTCTCCTTTTTTTTTTTTTGTTTTTTTTTTTGTTTATGTTGTACTTTATATCTGAGGCTTGACGTTGTATGTTATGATGCTTCTTATTACTTGGTTATCTATACTTTCATGAGTGCAATTGCTGGGACCGCAAGATGGCTTAATAAGTAATAAAGGAGACTTGGGTATACTGAATTTTGATATTTTCAGTATTTGTAGATGCATCTTAATAATCTTATTATGTTAAAACAAGTATTTTCAAAGACAAGATGTGTTCATATTTTCAGAACTTACATAAGATATGGATATCTGAGTGTCTGAAATCTATCGCTGCAGATGAAGTGGTTCTGCTGTATTTTCTGTATGTTTCCTTGCAACCAGAGTATTTTGCTGAAAGGAACTCTTTCTCTTTGGATTCATGTGGTTCATTGTTCTCACGATTTTAGATTATCATATTTGTAGGGTGGTTCTTCAATTTCTTCCTTTTCTTGCCTTGACTAATGTGATAAATCATTTCTAATTGTTGTATATCTATTGATCAATTCCCACTAATTGACTGGTAACTCATTAAATTCGCTTTTGCTAATTTGTAAAATATTAAGTATGTTTTTGTACTTTAGTTAATGATAGATGATACTGAGTTATCTGAACCTCTATGCTATGTGCAGTGCATTGGTAATTGAGAAAGTATGCTTTTATTGAGAATGAAAATAAAAATTTTGTTGTTGCTTATAGGTAAAGAAGGTACTTAATTTTGATACAACCCATTAGTTTTAATAGACATGTTGGCCCTTCTATAATGGTATAAAGGGGCATGACGACCAAGTTTCCTCTCTTAATCACTCTAGTTTTGTAGTGTGGGGCCTAGGTGGCCTAATGGTGTTTATGTTAAATACAATGGTCCATTAGGAGGGGGTGAATCAATGACACGCAAAACAATCCAATTTTACTTGCACCGTTGGGAAGGTCTTCTGCTGTTCAGGGCTTCTTGTTGTTCACAGGCTCATAACCATAATACATACACAGAGCACTTGCCTCTCAATCACGTGCACTCACAACCACGTGACCAGGTCTACCAGATGTGCACATAGATACATCCTCCACATTCATACATCAACATAAAGATGTAAAGAAATGTAAAATACACATAGGAAATGTGTGGTTCGGCAATTTGACTATGTTCATGGTGCAAATGGTAGCTTGGACTACAATCCTACCTTCTAGTATAATGCATAATACACAATTCGACAACTCAATTGTCGGGATCACTAACCCTAGTTTTAGTAGTACCCTTTAACAAGTGCGCTAATCTCAATTTCTACCTTTTCTTTTTCTCGTTTCTCATAGGCCTTGCTTTTAACACTTGGAGAGATGCCCAAAAAATCTAAGGCATGCCCTATATAACACCTCAATAACCTAGTCAAGATTCCAAATGGAGGGTCATGAACCAAGGTTTTAAATCTTGGATCTCGACCCCATCTAAATGAGGTTCGAAATTTTCAAGATCTGGATCCGAGATTTTTGAGATCTCATTCAGATCTTGAAAATCTCATCGAGACACTGCTTTTTTTGAACATATAAAGGTCGAGATTTATGAGATTTTGAGATCTCAAGGAGGTCAAGATTTTCGAGATCTCTCAGAGATTTCGTCGAGTTGTCTTCGAGATATAAAAGTATGTCATGAACAGAGGGATTTTCCATAGGCCAGTCGATTGCTCTGGGTACCAAGTTGATTGCACCAACAGGTCAACTGCCACTTCGTTCAGTTGTAATCCAGCTTTTGACAGGAGCTCTTGGGAAACATTTTTCCACCTTAGCCCGGTTGACCACCTCGTTGTCCGTGATGGCAAAGGGTTTTAGGGCAACACAAATTCACAAACCCTCTTTGTTACAGGATTCTTATTCAGTCCAACACAAAAATCTGTAGAGAAAAAGTAATAGAAAAACATTCTTATCTGGAAATCTGATTGTTAGAAATTGATGAAACTTGGGTTGAATGACCCTTATAATGGTTATGAACACCCCTCCAAAGTTGAAGAAGATCAGAAGAGAGTTGAAGAAATGGGACTGCAACTTGAAATCCAGATGATATCTCGGTTCCTTTTGGGGCTGCGACCTGAAATTAGAGAAAAAATGGGAGTGGTTGATATTGTTAGTTTTAACGATTGTGTTGATAAAGCTTTCCAAGCCGAGGACCTTTTGAAGTCAACACCGAGGCCCACCTTCAGTTCTTATGAAGTGAAGCACCTTACATCAAACAGCAAAGCCATAGGGACTACATCTCATGCTACTCCAACGACAGATAAAGGTAAAACTCCCATGGTAGCCGCTACGGATGTACAATGCTATCACTGCAACGCATATGGTCACTTTGCTAGAGATTGTCCACAAAAATTAAAGGTAAACTCCTTAGTTGCTGCAATCGAGGCCAATCCAGATAAACAGGTATGTGAACCGCAAAGTGATGACACTTTTGTTCCCAATACAGATGTCATGGATGATGGTGAGGATTCATATGGAATCCATATAATCATCAGTATGGTCTTGATTGCCCCAAAAGTGGATGTGGATAATTTTGATGCCTTTACTAAACCTCCATGGATTGACAATGGTGACCACAGTTCTGATGAAGACCACAGTGTTATGGAGAAAATTGCGGAAGACGAAGAATTGAATAAGATTGTCCCCATGGATACCACAATTCCGCTTGACTTTCCTCAAGATGTTGAGTATGTTGATTTCGTAATACCTTCTAAATATCTTGAAGAAAATGGACCCAAAGTGATGGATTTTCTTCCAACGTCGCAAGTACAGTTTAAGTTTCAAGATCAACAGGTGCTGCCTACCGACCCCTCTGTAGTCATTTTTCACCATTACAAAACTCGTGGACGAGTTTTTTTTAAGTGGGGGGAGTTGATGCAGTCCAAGGACCAGCCAGTAGTGGACCAGCCCAAGGATCTGTCAACATGGGCCCAACCCACACTGTTCACGTGAGCACTGTTCACGCGGTGTTCACGCGGTGCTGTTCACGTGAACAGTACCAACAATAGTAGTTAGAATCTTTTGGTTAGTTTCCTAATTTTTAATTTATTTATTTCCATTGTTTAGTTTCTTAAAAATTAGGGTAGTTAGTTTAGAAGTTTTAGTTGCTTGGAAATTAAGACTTGCCTAAAATCTAGTTTCTTAATTTTAGTTTTTAGAAACCTTCTTATTTCTATGTTTTAGAAACTTCCTAAGTTATAAAGGAGGTTTAGCTTTTCCAAGTTTAGTTCTTTCCTATTTTATTTGTAATGTTTCAAAGCTATAAATAAAGAGAATGCAGGCTGGCTGCAGTAGAGTTTTTCCAGAAAAATTACAGAGTTAATATTTTCTGGTTGAGCCTCACCAGGTTGTGAGATTCAACCTATCATTCTTCCTCTATCCTTTTCTTCTTCATGTTAACTTCAAACATTTTATTCTAGCATATGAATCTGACCTTCTGCAGTGACTGCTAAGCTTTGCTGACTTGCTCTGCTACAGCCATTTGAATCAATTAAACTTGATCCAAATCTAGGCGTTAGCAGGTTCAGCAAACTTGCGGGCCCCATAACTTCTTCAACCCTCTTATGATCTTCTTCAACTTTGGAGGGGTGTTCATAACTATTATAAAAACCATTCAATCCAAATTTCATCAATTTCTGACGGTCGGATTTTCAGATAAGAATTTTTTTCTATTACTTGTTTCTGCAGATTTTTGTATTGGACTGAATTAAGATCCTGTAGCAAAGAGGGCTTGTTAATTTGATATGTTTTAATCCCTTTGCCATCAGTTTCACAACCTAGTGAGGCTCAACCAGAAATTAATTACTCTTTAATTTCTGAAAAAACTCTAAGAGCTGCCGCCAGCCTCTACTCCTCTTATTTATAATGAAAATCCTTACATAGCAAAGGGGTTAAGGCAACACAAATTCACAAACCCTCTTTGCTACAGGATCCCTATTCAGTTCAACACAAAAATCTGCAGAGAAAAGTAATAGAAAAAAATTCTTATCTGGAAATCGGACCGTCAGAAATTGATGAAACTTGGGTTGAATGACCCTTATAATGGTTATGAACACCCCTCCAAAGTTGATGAAGATCAGAAGAGAGTTGAAGAAGTTATGGGGCCCACCGCTGAACCTGCTAGCGCCCAGATCTGGATCAAGTTTGATTGAAGCTGTAGTTTCGTTACTAGTTTAGCAAGTTAACTCAAAGGATTTGCAGGAAACCATGTCGCCATCAATTGTAGAAGATTTGTAACTCAAAACAAAAATCAAATCTCAAAGAAGAAAGGAGAACAAGAGGTTGAGTCGCACAACCTAGTGAGGCTCAACCAGAAATTAATTACTCTTTAATTTCTGAAAAAACTCTAAGAGCTGCGGCCAGCCTCTACTCTTATTATAATGAAAATCCTTACAATTAAAATAGGAAAGAGAGAAATCCTTACAAAAACTAAACCTCTTTATGACATAGGAAGGTTTTAATACAATGGAAAGAAAACTTTCTAAATCTGAAAATAGGAAAGGTATGACTTGGAAAGTTATGACTTGGTCTCCAAGTAATTGGACTTTCCAACTATCCATTCTATACATTAGAAAACTAACTAAACAATAGAATTAGGAAACAAACTAACTATCTATTAGTAGGAAACTAATAGTGCTGGCAGTACTAGAGAAAAGTGTTCAGCCAATTGGGCCAGGTCCAATTGGAAGGTTCTTCTTTCGGCCCCTTGGAGTAGACTTGGGCTGCATCAGTCCGTCTTTGACAAGGGTGCTCTCGGGAAGTTACTTGGTGACTGCCTGTGCTTTGGCCAGCTGTCCCCCTAGTTGATTGCATCATTGTCTTCCTGACCATTTTGAGGCTTTCTAGCTCTGATCTCTGCTTTGTTTCCTTCCATTGTTCGGCTCTTCCTTGACTGTTCTTCTAGCTGAACTTCATCACATAGTTCCAAATCTCGGCGAAATCTCGACTTTCTCGAGATCTCAAATTCGTGGAAAGCTCAGCCTTTATATGGTTAAGATGCAGTGTCTTGGTGAGATTTTTTGAGATCTCGAATATCTCGGACCTCACCAAGACGGGGCCGAGATTCGAGACTTAAAACATTGCTTCATCATCCACTTGTGGTTCTTGTTCCAAGATACGCCAAATGGGGTGACAACAATTCCAACACATAACTAAACAGGTCAGGCAAAACCAACATAGGTGAGCTATGAGTGATGCTTGCGTAATATTGATGAGTAGTAGTGTGCTTAGGTTACCAGGTGACGAAATAGGCATTGAGGAACTAGGCATAGTTTGTGGCTTACAAGCTTAGCGAAGAAAAATGCTGTTGTTGTCATTATCTATGTCTATTGTACGTAAACATCTTTGTGGTGTAGTTCTTTATGTGGTATTAACTATTAATGAAACTCATATTTGATTGGGCTTGGATTTTAATTCGTGGCCGTTATCCCTAGAGTCAATCTTGAAATCTGGGCTATCACATCTTCATGTATGGGGGACATGCCTCATCACACCAGCTATATTTGGTATGCTATATTGCAATCATTAAGTTTTTCTAATCCGTAGTGCTATCAGATGAGAATGGTCTGATTGATCATCTCTAGTGGATTGGCTGATGCATTGTGTTTATTAGGTTCATATTCGTGGATTGGACGCATCCTTTGTTTCATCCCATTCAGAATGACCCCATATCAATATTGTGTGGCGCTGGTTCATTGATCCATCTTATAATACCGATCTTTACATTTATCAGTGGTAGAGGGAAGTACAGGGAGATTTCCAGGATCTACTGTAACAAAGAAAAATTCTGGCACCCTTACGAAATAGATTTAGTCCTACGAGCTGTTTGTCATCTAGTTCTTGTAGAGTTAATATGATCATAGTCTCAATTGAATCTCTCTTTTATTCAGTTTGGGGTTCTCATCTGTTGTGGGAAGTCTCATATGGATTGCTTTTGTGGTGATCATTGTTTGCTAGGAGTCTCCAATATTCTCAAATGTATATCTTCAATCTGTTATCTTCCTGGCCCTCTGTTAAAATACAAGAAATATTATGTTCTTGTACTTCTGTAGGCCAAGAATTTCCATTTGTGTCTAAAATCTTAACCACACTTGCCATATTCTCTGCTTCTCCATGGCTGTCTGGTTGGATGTCGACTAGTGTAAAGTAAATATTTTAATAAGAAAGTATCAATTGCATGATAGAAAATTGTAACATTTTAGACAGATTTTACCTATATAGAAGCTGACTGGTGAAGTGTTTTCTTTGCTATAATTTTCTACAAAAATCCAAGTAAAATAGTTAGTTACAAAATTATTGTTTGCATTAGTTAGAAATTTTTTTACCTTTTATCTTGTTTAAACTTTACATCAGCTTATGAAACTTTTCATCCAATGAGAGAGCCTTAATGTTTTTCTTCTTTTTAATCGCTTTGCATTCTGTTTATTCCTCTTTTCTCAGCCTACAGGAAGTTTAATGCAGAAAATTTTCCTTTCTGTATGCTTCAGCTGCATAACCTCTCACTTCTTATGGATGAATTATCGATATTCTGATTTAATAACCTATGACCATCATTTTGTATTCTTTTTTCTGTAACTATCATCCTTCATTTCTTTCTTTTTTAATCCCTCCCTACATTTTTCTTTCTTCACTAAGTTTAGGACATGGAAAAATGTACAGTAGGTTAAATGTTTCTTCAGTAGTTCTATTTGGTTTACATGATGTGCTCTAATATGAATAGAGGTTATTTTTTCTTATGTTATTTTCCAAGTAGATAGCCACTGTATGAATTGATTTTGCATTGATATGGGTTTGGACTGGCTCCATGTTCAATATACCTCCTGAGTTAAATAAAAGGTTTTGATATTTGAGTTATTTCTACCCCTCTATCAGTACGTGGTTTTTCTCTACAATGTTTTCTTGTTGGAGATGCCCAAGTGTGCTGACATTCTTGAAAGCATCATTATGTTCCTTTCAAAATATTCTGATCTGGCTATAATTGTGTAAGAAGCACCAAAGCAAGGATTGAGGAGCAGATTGATCCTGATCAATCATTATCAGGGTTAGTTAGGATTAGTGTCACTCCACACTACCGAAACACCAGGGTTATGGCTAGGATGCTTACCGCTGTCCCAATCTAGCGTCAGGATCTTGATACAATGGCACCACACATTATTGACACATCACATAACACCCACAATAATCTGAATAAACAATAAATCAGCGGAAGACTTGTATAAATAACCATAGTTGTAATATAAGTTGATGGAATCAAATAGGTAGTTATATACATAAACATGTGTTATTTTTATCACCAAGGTGAACAAAACATAAAGTAAAATAAACATCGTGTATATTATTAAAAATATACATAAACTGTGGATTTTTGGTCCATAATGAAATATCTCAATAATCATGCCTGGTTGCTGTAGGCACAGGCGTCACAAGTGCAGTTGGAGGTGTGTGCCTAAGAAACTGGGTCCTCTACGGCCTCATTGTAGTCATCTACAACGTAGGGAACATCGAAGTAGTCAGCTACAATGTAACCTGCATCAACATTTGAAAAGAAACATCCGTGTGAGGGGTGAGCTTCAACAAGCTCAGTGAGGGGATTGGGGACAAGCAAACAGGCAAGATATATGAATATATTAATTAAGTCAGGTTTTTGTGAGTTACAACAGTGATTGGGTACTTCCCAGCCTCACCACGGGGATAGATTCGATATTGCCACGGCACGTTCGGATATACTTACCTAATCCAACTGTAGGCCCCTTCTTGACGTCTTAGGTCGAACACATTGGCATATTCGAGACATCATCTCCGACACCAGAAATATATGATGCAGTCCAAGTCTACTCCAGAAGGGGCCGAAAGAAGAAAGAATCTCCCAAAATTGGGCCAGGCCCAATTGGCTGACCAATCACCCCCACTGTTCACGTAAATAGTGTTCACAGTATTGTTCACGTGAACAGTACCAGCAGCAGATTTTTCACTCTTTTTTTTATTTCTTTCCTAAAATATAGTGTTAGTTATTTAAAATTTTAATTGTTTGGAAACTAAGAACTTTCTTAAATTTAGTTTCCTAAAAGTGTTTAGAAACATTCCTATTTTCTATTTTGGAAATTTTCCTATTCTCTAAAAAGTAAGTTTCTGTTTTAGTTAGGATTTCCTATTATTTTGTAATCTTACAAATTATATAAGTAAGAAGTAAAAGAAGACTGGGGCAGATTTAGACCAGAAAAAAGAAGAGAGTTTTAGCTCCTGATTTTCTGGTTGAGTCTCATAGGTTGTGAGACTCAATCGAAATATTCTGTTTTATGATTTTCTTGTCCTTCTGTTAATTCCTTCAAGTTCTTATTATTGCATACTGAATTGCGATACCATTAAGTGCTGATTTGATCAAAGAAAGCTCGTGGGATGAAAGATTAAAATCATATCGACCAGCTCTAACTAAACCAGTCCCGTTTTCAGATGATAAGTAGTTTTCAAAAAATCACATCTCTCTCATCTGTGATCGGATCATCTCCAACTTTGGATATGTCTTCAAGTACATCCTAAAGATCATTTCCTTCAAGTTTGAAGAACAACCAACGGTTAGATTCTCAGATAAGCCGAATTTTCTTTAAAGTCTCTATTCTGATTTTTGGGTTGGGTTAAAGAAAGATCCTTCAACAAAGGGAATTAATTAGGATTGTCATCCTTGAATCCCCTTTGCCATCAATATATCTTGTCCACGACGGGGAGGTGTATTATGGGATACATGGCCGACACTCTCCCAACACCGAAATGAACCTCGGCCAATGGAGGAGCATTGCGCCCATGATCAATCATGTCCGATGCATTTCCAACACTGGAAGAAACTTCGGCCATGAAGGAAAGTACCATGACCATGATCATACCCCTTAATAATTGGGCTTAGGCCAACACATAAACCCCTGTTGGAAGGGGTGCAGTCACATGGAAACATCCACGTAGCCAGATACAAATCTACATTTCATTGTTCAATTCAAACCATATGTTGTACACTTGTGAGGATTAGGGTACCAGAATCCCCCATTGACCACACCGCATTCCCACAAGTGTACATAAAGGCAAGACAGGGCTTATGTAGCCATTACGGTACCGGGGCTCCATCGGCCACACTGGACACCATGTAAGCAAACAATCCAACATTTCATATCAATCAATCATATATAATAGTAAGCAGTTGTTATAATGCAATGTATGACAGTGGTATAGCAATAAATTGGATGACATGTATGCAAACACTTCAAGCATATCAAGCATATCAAGCATAGTCATATAGGATCACGTGACAGGTATAAAAATTCCTTAAAAGAATTCAAGTCCAACCCACTCACCTTGATGGTGCTTAAAAATGGAACTCTGATAGCACAAGAGTTCCCTTGCAAAATTACCCGAAAGATATACCTAAACATGTTAAATTTGAGTAATTAATGATGCGTGTAATATCCCTAAAAAGTCCATAAATGCCAAGGGTTTCACAGGTGTGGTCGCCTCCACGGTCCGCCTTGTTGGATGTCGATGCATGGGCACGCTGATGTGGGCGCTCATGGTTTTAAAAGAAAGGCAATACCAACAAACATGTACGATTTAAATAATACAAGCTGGGGAGATACTGTCCGCTTTTCCCCAAAAAAAAGCGATACCGCTAGCCGGTTAGCAGGCCGTGGGGAGCCAATTTACTATATGAAGAGATTTGAGCTGTCTTTTAATTGATAGTGAACAAACCTAGGTCATGTGATCTAGAATGAAAGTAACATCTCTGGTTAATATGTTCCTTAGTCAGAGTTGGGTAATTTGTTTAACTACCTGTTTACTGTCTAATCTTCCTAGGAAACACGTGGCAGCCTCAGCTAGAGGGTTACCACATATTTTGATCAGGCCATGTTGTTTTGCATCCCTTATCCAGCTTTTTTTTTTTTTTGACATGGTCCTCCTCCTTACTCTTATCTCTCTGTTTTTTTTTTTTTGGCTTAAAGTCTAGTCTGTCATTTTTCAAGAAGCACTAGAGAGGGAAAAAAATGCTGTTCTTTCTGTTCATGGTAGGTTGTGTTGAGATTTTAGCACTTAAAATTAAATTATGTAAAATGTTATATAATTTAGTCATTTTGTCAAATAAGAGTGTTTTTTTTGGCAGTCTCGGATTAAAAAGATTATGCAAGCAGATGAAGATGTGGGGAAGATTGCAATGGCTGTGCCTCTTTTAGTTTGTGAGTACAATATAATGCTGCACTCAAAATATTTTGTTTTTAGAATATTTTTGGGGTCCTTTTGTTTTGGAGATTGTTCAAATTGATAATCTTGTTGTTGCTTAGGTTCTTTTTCCCCTTCTAGTTGTTCTCCCTCTTCTTTTTTTTTTCTTTCTGGTTTTCTTTTTCCTTTTTCCCCTACCAATGATTTGCAACTGGGCTCAAGCCATATATCCTTAATGGTTGATGTCAAGCATCTAAGCCATGAGGTTATGATACAAACCTAAAGGTAAGCAACCTAAGATCGGAGACTGGTAGAGAATAGAGATAGGTAATAGAGTTTCATTAGAAGATAACTTTGGCAAGCTAGAATCCCACTAGTGCCTGTTGTAGGAATTTCACCTAAGCCCACTTGAGTCACACAAGCAAAAATATTCAGGTAGAATATTCAGGTAGAATATTCAGGGAGAAAAGTGTTGTAAAATTTGATGGATGTCTTTGAGAGTAACCATGATTGCATTATATAGATATGAAAATCTTGAATATAGCAAAAAATATTAAAGACATTTTTAGAATTCCAAAATTCCTTTGGAATTCTCCATACATAGATAATAATTCTTAGACATAGAAAATTGTCCCAAGACATTGAAAACTGTTCCCAAGATATGGGGAACTACAAACAAGATTTTGAAAATAAAAACATTAATGTTGCTTTGGAAAATAAAACCCACTATATTAATTAATGTAGGAACATGAAAAGACTTAAAGAAAAGAAAGACTTAGTCAATAAGAGTTGCATAGAAATCACTCCACTAATGACTCTTAGACTTTAATAATGACTCTTAGACTATACTAATGACTCTTAAACTTTTAAATTCGTATGGATCACTTATCACCCATATTTGGGTTTTCAAAAGAGGTCCAATACAAAAGAAACTTGACAAATCCTAGCCCATACCCATATAACCCAATAGGTTACTTATTTACCAATTAAACTAGGCTTTGGGCTTAATTTGGACTTGTTCTAGTGTGAATGCTTGTGTTGGAGCCTATCTACATCATGTTATATGTTTGGGTCTAGTTTCCCCACCTAAAAGAACAGAAAAATGTAATAATAATAGCCGGGGCGGACTGCAATTCGTCTTTGGTTATATTTTGTTTTATGAAATTTAATGATCTCTTCGGATGATGTTGCAGCCAAGGCATTGGAACTCTTTCTGCAAGATCTCTGTGATCGGACATATGATATAACACTTCAAAGGGGAGCAAAGACCATGAGTGCTTTGCATTTGTAAGTAAAGCTTTTTAATGCAATCTGTTATTGATCTTTGTCGAGGTGAAACACTATAACCGCATGGCTTTTATATAAATACTTGCCCTGTGATTATAAACCTGCTATTGCCGAAAGCTGGTCCCCTTCTAACAAATTAGACCTACTTCAAATTTCATTTTGATGTCGTATAAAATCTTAAATTCTGTTTTTCCTATGGTTTATGGCCATTTATTCACTTGCCCCCCCACCCCCGCCCACAAAACAAATGTTTTGGATGTTTTTTTTTTCTTTATAACATTAAAATGGGGCTTCTGGAAGAACTTGTTCTTGTATAAAAGGGGAGTCTAGCCTTTCCTTTGTTGTGCTTGAACTTGGATGCCATGGTGAATGACCTTCCCCCTTCAATTTAAGTAATGAGCTTTTGCTAACCGAAGGCCCTTTTCCGAGATTACAGAAGTACCTAGCTTTTTCCTTCTTTTTTTTCCCCTTAAAATTTTATCTTTTTGGATGTTGGGGAGGATGAGAAGGGAGTCAGTGGGATGGTTTGCAAGATCTGCAATTTTTCCTCTCAGGATGCTATATTGAACTTAATGAACCTTATACTTTAAATGCTGAGTTTGAACCAACTTGGCTTCCTACATGACTTTCAGAAAACAGTGTGTACATAGCTTTAATGTGTTTGATTTCCTAAGGGAAATTGTCAGCAAGGTTCCAGATTTAGGTGGATCTGATGCTGGTGGTGAGGATAGATCTGTTGCCAAGAGAAGGTGAGTACGATTTGGCTCTTGCTATTTACTTTTGGTAGATATGAATTGAATGCAAGTACCTTTGTTGAACTGTTTTAAATGTATTCTTCAGGAAAGCTTTGGATGATGATGATAATGACAGTGATGAAGAGTCAAAAAGGAGCAGGACGGTAGGCTTTTGCAGCATCCATGATTTTCTACTCAAGTGCCATTTAATTACCTTTTTTTTTTTCCTGAACATAGTTTTAAGAAGATGGAGTGTTTATAATGCAGCATGAAATGGCCCAAGGTAGCAGTGGCAGGGGGAGAGGAAGGGGCCGAGGAAGGGGTCGTGGTCGGGGCAGGGTAGCAGTAGAGAGGGAGAGTGCCTATTTGGAGAAGTGTGAAGACGATCCTGACATTTCTCCTCAACACAATGACAAGCAGAATGCTAACCTTGAACGGCTGGAAAATGGGACTGAGGCTAAAGAATTGAAGGAGAACATCTTGATTGATGGTAGTGCCAATTCAGTGTTACGGAACTTTGATCTAAATGTGGACTTGGATGAGAATGGGGACACTGCAGCAATGGCAACTGCAGCCCCTGCCTCATTGACAGAGCCTCCTAAAATAAAACATGAGGAATATCCAGGCTGGTCACTATCCGAAATGGACAAGATGTCCATTGACCCTCTTCAGTTAGCACAGCTCAACAGAAGGTTAGACGAGGATGAAGAAGATTATGATGAAGAAGGATGACCGAGAGTGAATACCCTTCCCATGGGTATGCTACCTCAGAGGTTACCAGTAACTAATTCTGATATGTAGAATAGATGGTCATATACTCTCTTGCTAAGATAGATTGTTAGGGAGCTTCGGGAAACAAAGAAAAAATAATGTGCAGCTTCCCTATGGGGATGAAATGATCCCCAACATAGAAAGGCCAAAATTAGTTTTGTCCTCTAGGATTTGTACAATATGTTGCTATATCATCTACTGACGGTAACAGTTATCAACAATTTCCCCTGGGCTTTTAGATTCCATAGATTGTGTGATATGATCATTAATGAACTTCTTTAGAGTTATAAGTTCCTTCTTAAAAGTTTACTTTTCTTCTCTATCTTTTTGTTTGCATTTGGATGTATAATCATCCCCGAGGCAGCGTTGCATGAGAGCTTCAAAGCATTATAAAGCCCCCATTACTTCTGTCCTTTCAACAAGCGGATGGAATATTTGCTTTATTTTATGCTCCTGCTATATCCATTGACACCCGAAAGAAATTCCTTTGAAGTGCCATTTGAGAAAACTATTAAGAATGTACATTAAGTGGGGGCAAAATAATGATGGGAAGGGGTTTTTGCTTGGTTGCTGATGATCCGTAAGTGTAACTAATTCTCTCATTTATGCATAATGAAGGTGAGAGGATGGGATTCATATTGTTAGATGCTTTGTGTTACATGTTGCACCTGTTTAGGCCACCATGGTATCTAGCTGTTATGTGTAATCGTTGAAGACATTATTTGGTTCTGTTCTGTTCTATTCCCTTGTGTAAGTGGGATGGGTTTATAGCCAGATAATCATGTGGGTCAAAGTGAGGAATTATACTGAGTTTTGTTGCCTTGCCTTGTACGATTTTATGCATGACCGCTATGCATAACTGGGTTGTGTTCCAGCGATGCACTTTGTCAAGGATGTGGTCGGTCTGTGCATCTGTTCCAGTGTGCTTTGCACTTCGGTTAATGCTCTTCACTGCAATCCTAGCCGATGCCTGGATGTATCTTTGTTGGCTCTTCGTTCCTATGATCCTTGGTTTTTTTTTTTTTCTTTTTTTTGTTGACGGATGAAAATTATCTTTGGTAATGACAACTTCAACAGTTAAATTAGAGCAGTGTACTTCTCTTTTGGAATGCTACTTCATCATTCACCATTTAATAGTTCTTACCTGGCCTTTTTGGCCAAAGAATGAGCAGCAGTATTCTCAGATCAAGAACACTGTATAATCATATGAGATGTTGACTGGTTGACTAACAAGGAACAATTCCATTGAGAATTGAAACCATTTGGGACAAGGTTTATCCGTTTATAACCATAACTTGTATTCGACGTGATAAAAATTCACATTGTGTTGGTTTTGTCACTGTTGCTACATGAACTGGTTAGTCCCGAGCTCGTAAGAATCTACACATAGAAGAGAAGAATGACAAAGGTGGATGTCAGATTGGATAACTCTTTGACCATTCCAATGCCTAAGGCAGTTTGTGAACAAACAGTATGGAACAAACACAAATGTGGTTGCTCCATTCTATAAGTAGGAACAGACAATCACCTTAAGCAAGACAGTAGCATAGGGAGTTGAATTGTGTTTCCTTTTACTTTCGTTGATGTCACAGCCCATTTTTGGATACGGGCATGATACTCCAGTCAACCCATAAGGTGACCCGAAAACACCCAGGATCTCCAAAACCACTGTGATTTACCAAACCAACCCAAAGTCTACATATGAAATATCCACAGAAATCAAGTAACTATTCAGAGTAATAGCAATAGAGGAAGTGTAATTGAATAATTAAAGAGATGCTATCTAAATGATATCATAACATAGAATAAAGTTATGAATTTACACCATTGTTCCAAATATTGTATCAATATCCAAATATACACGTTCTTAGGAGTGAGTAAATTAGTGTATCAAAATCCTACATAGATATAGTGTATAGGTATCTATCTATCAAAAAAATAATATCCAAGGGGGAGAGGGAGAGAGAGAGAGAGAGAGAGAGAGAGAGAGAGAGACATCAGGCGTAGACGCAGTTGCTATAGATGCAGCCCTCAGCATGCTCACCAGAGAAGTCCTCGTTAGCAGAAGCATTGCTTGCAATGGGGATTCCATAAAATCAGCAATAGAGAAATCCCTTGCATAAGAATTTGAATTTACACCATTGTTCCAAATATTGTATCAATATCCAAATATACACATACGTTCTCAGGAGTGAGTAAATTAGCGTATCAAAATCCTACGTAGATATAGTGTACATGTGTCTATCTATCAAAAATATAATATCCAAGGGGGAGAGAGAGGGAGAGAGAGAAAGAGAGAGAGAGAGAGAGAGAGAGAGAGAGAGAGAGAGAGAGAGAGAGAGCAACATCAGGCGTAGACGCAGGTGTGTAGATGCATCCCTCAGCATGCTCGCTAGAGAAGTCCTCACTAGCAGAAGCATCGTCCGCAATGGGGATTCCATAAAATCAGTAATAGAGAAATCCCCTGCATCAGAATTTGAAAATACGTATCGATACGAGGGGTGAACTCCCATCCCAGCTTAGTGAGGAAAAACAAGTATCAACATGCTTACACAATGCATGATAATGCAATTTAATTGGTTATGTGATTCTTAAGGTGCCATATTCGACCATAGCAGCCCCACCTACGGTCAATGGTTTCTAACTCTCATCCACCGGGCAAAGGTAGAAGCAAGGTATACAATCCTAGATCGCTAGATTACTTTTACAAGTGAACCCCCCATAGATCCTCAATCAGGGCTTGTCACCTCCTAAGTATAGATTCCGTCCTGGCATCAAAGACCCCACGCCATCTGATTCTCCCATTGCACAATACATTCGGTGTATCTAGGGATATGAGCTTATGACAACATGTAATCCCCTATTGGCAAGGGTTCAGAAACACGGATAATGCAATCACCTATGTCTAACATGTGCATAACATAAGGTAAAGGGGGGTGGGGGGGGGCGCACCCCAGCAGAGAACCCGGGGTTCCCACTCCCTTTGGGCCATCTGTCCCCACTAGGATGCTAGCTATGCAATGCAGTGTCCATGTGGCCATGTCTCACCGATCCCTTTAGTACCCGCACGCCACACAGACTAAACCATTCACATCCACCACATCAAATATACATAGTTGTTATGCAAATGCAAGAACAGATATTACAATATTGGATGACATGTTATATCTCAAACACAAGCAACCTATGATAATGCCCTAATTACTATGCAGCCATCCCCTCATCTGTAGACACCAAAGGTGCTGATGAACCTAGAAGCCGGTAGTAGGCTTCGTTACTACCTGCGTCGGTTTACCTATCCATTAGCATAAGTTTCATTAGGTGTATTAGATAACTTATAAACTTACATGGACATGTTCTAAATGTTTCAATGTGGGTCCTACGGCAAGTTGGGAACCTTACGGTTGGTCCCCAAAGGCTTAAACTAGGCAAACATGCTTTCAGTAGCCAAGGCGACGGATAGTACCAGCAGTTGGTGCCGCTGGTTTTACCCACCGACTGAGCCTTGTAAACTCACTGTGAGTGAGTCGGTGGACCAAGTTATCCAATCAATCCATCGGCTCTGGGGTGCTGCCTGCTCCCTACCAAATGGCCTAAGCCTACCCCAAGAACTTAGCTGGGGGATGCTGTCCGGCGGATGATGCCACCGGCTAGTCCGTCGGCTTAGCGCAGCCAATATATTCTTAAGTGTTGGGGTCTGGTGGAGGATGAGGGCCTTGCCGGTCCCATCTGCTAACCAGACCACACTTGGTCTACATACCGGAGTCGAGGGCAAGGGCATTGCCTCATTTACTGGCTCCGGTCTGCTGATTGAGTCCAAGAAACCAGACTCAGCAGGGGAAGATTAAGTAACCATGGGGAGGATGCCTCCCCAACATCTTCCATAGGTAGATAAGTGGTGGGGAATACATTCCCCACCCTTGGTAAGCATAATAAAGTCATTCACACCTTTATTGAAGGCTTAAGGGTTCCTAACCATAAACCAAGGGTTTGGTGGCCATTAATGTTGGCCAGCCACCACCACCATGGATGGTCTTTTATACACCACAAGGAGGAGGATAGGAGGAATGGACTTACTTGGAAGGATGAGGGTTCTAACCTTGAGCTCCAAGCTTGAGTCTCCAACTTCCTCCAACACTTCTCTAAAGCACACACACTAACCCTTAAATGTCTAAAAGTCTGAAATGAGGGTTGGTCCCCTATTTATACAACATGAGGAGAGAGAGTGTGCCATTCATGGAATAAGCCGTGGTAGGGAGCCAGGTGACTCATCCGGCCGCTGGCAGGGCCAAAACATGACCCCGACAATAGTTCCTCAGGTCCCACCCACTGGGATGCTGTTGGGCCCACCTAAGGTCTACTATTATACTTAAGGTTTGGATAGAAAGACTTACTTATGCTCCAGGCGTATCCATTGGGTCCACATTGGTTACTTTAGCCGGTGGCGTGGGAAGACCTAACACATGAGAAATCCAGGTCAGTAGGGGATTTCAAGTGCAGGTTTTACAACCCCCCAACTTATAAGAATTTCGTCCCTGAAATTAGAGCGTACTGGGATCTTCGAATAGAAGCGGATATTTCATTCGCATTTCGTTTTTGCCTTCCCAAGTGGCTTCCTCAATGATATAGCTATGCTATTGGACTTTCACATATGGGTTGGAGCGATGACGTAATTGCTGGACTTTCCTGTCCAAAATCACTAAAAGCTCCATAGTACAGATAAATCTCGATTTATCTGAGGAATCTTTGGGCTCAATACTTGTGAAGGCTCCGAGATGTACTTTTTGAGGAGAGACATGTGGAAGATATCATGAACCTTTGACAATGCTAAGGGCAAGGCCAGTTGATATGCCACCTTCCCGCTTCTCTTCAGTATCTCATAAGGTCCAATGCATTTGGGACTTAGTTCCCCCTTTTTGCCGAAGCGCTGAATGCCTCGATGGGGTGATACCTTTAGGAAAACCTTGTCCCCCAACCTGGAACTCCTGGTCATTATGTTGTACATCAGCATAGCTCTTTTGTTTGCTCTGGGCTGCCTTGATCCTTTCTCTGATCAAATCCACCTTATCACAGGTAAGCTGGATAATGTCTGGCCCCGTATTGTTTATTCCCCACTTCGTTCCAATATAAAGAAGTCCGACAACGCCTTCCATACAAAACTTTATATGGAGCAGCGCCTATAGTATCCTTGAAGCTGTTGTTGTAGGCGATCCATAAATGATAAGTAATTATCCTAGCTGCCCTTAAAGTCTAAGGCATATGCCCTGAGCATGTCCTCCAAAATATGAATTATGCGCTCAGATTGCCCATCTGTCTGTGGGTAGAAGGCTGTGCTAAACTTCAGTTGTGTCCCCATCGTCCTCTATAAGATTTACCATAGCTTAGATGTAAACCATGGATCTTCTTCGGACAAAATGCTAGCTGGATGTAAAACACGCACCCAGAAAACCCAAACTAACTCGGTTTTGCTTCTAGTGCCAGGGTTTTCCACCGTAGACAAAACCGATGTGATGGCAGCATAAGGCTCCTTCTCTAACCAGGTGCTTGTATGCTAAGAATTAGGACTTGATTCAGACCAAAAATAATTGGAAAGGGTCCGGTTGCAACCAATCCGGTCGCAGGAGTTCCAACCTTGTGGGACCGGACCCTGCATCAGGACAAGCGTCAAAGATATGCCACGAAACTACAATTTGTTCAAATTCGTATTGGGAACTAGTAAGAATATTCCCTACGTCCTTGGGCAGTTCTGGTGGGTCCCAACTGTAAGACCTGTATCGAACTAACCGGTCTTACCACCTTGTATCAGGTCTACCTATCATGGTCGAGCCAAGTGGACCAAGTGCGTGAAGAAACCACAAGATCAGGTATGAAATATAACTCAAAAATAGTCAAATATGAGTGTGTGGTCGCATGCCTAAACAGGTGTGACCGACCCCACCTCAAAAGAGTCCAACCCCATGAATTTTGGTCGTGGGGTTGCACATTTTAAAAACGTAGGGTCACGAATTCTGTGACCCTACCTGCGACCCCATGGAAACAGCCAGAAACCGAATTTAGGAAACCTTCCTAATCCGAAGGGGGTTCTTTCCTAAACTCATTGGGGCTTATTATGGAGGGTTTTTTCTCTATAAATAGAATGTCCCTTAGCCTCTTTCAATCCTTTAGAACTCTAATTGAAAGAGAGAGAAAGAGAAGAGAAGGAAGATAAGGAGAAAAGAAGGAGAATTGAAGAAGAAGACTAAGGAGGAGGAAATTCAGAGAAAACTCTGAATCTTTAGAAAACCTAAGGTATGAACCTAATTCTCATGATTTATTGAAGAGCCTAGTATAGTTCACGAAGAAGATAGGATTAGGAGAAACCCAAATCATCCATCTATGGACAAATTCCAAGAGAATCCATGGAGGAAATCATTGTGGACAATGGATAGTGTATAAAATTATAGTTTTGAGCCATAGAACAATCATAGGAAGGACCATGAAGATAAACCAAAGGATTCAAATATGAAGGAATGAACTTAAGAGTGAAAGGTCGACCATGACACGTGTGGTCGCATGATGTCCGACCCCACGAAACCCACACGTCCGACCACATGCCCTCGGAAAGTTTCCAGGGAGGGTGTGGTCGCACGTAGAGTCGTAGTATGTCCAACCCTACCTGTGACCCTACACCCTAGTGTCGTAGAAACTAAGACCCCAGGTGCTACCCTACCCTGTGACCCTACACCCTGTGGTCGCAAAAACTGAGACCCCAAGTGCTACCCTACCCTGCGACCCTACACCCTGTGGTCGCAGAAACTGAGACCCCAGGTGCTACCCCACCTGTGACCCCTCAGCTTCTGTTAGTCTAAACTTAAGAGAATTAATTTTAATTAAAATATATCAACTTGATTAGGTTTTTCAGTGATTTAAAAGTGATTCATAAAGCTTGGACGAGGATCTACGATCAACCAAAGGTGAAGGAACAAGACCTAAACTAATTGGCTAACAATAAACTGTTTTTATTTATTGAGTCCAATGCCATGAATGTTTCGATGCTTGTATGCGTGTATTGTACATTTCACATGTCATCCAATATTTCTGCTATTAATGTTCATGCATATTTAATTTTGTTTATTTATAACCTGATGATGATGATGTTAGGAATAGGCATGTGAATGTTTGTGTGTGGTTAGTGTACTTGATGCGAGTGGGACATCAAGGGGAGGATGTGACACTGTGGTTCATCTTGGTCACCAGACTCTAGCTCTATCTCTACTCAAGTCTTGTCCACTAACATCGTCGTATCGTCATTACCTTAGTAGAACTATTACGTCGTAGGGCATCAGGGGAGGTGGTCTCGGACCGTGTAGTCTCTGAATTTGCCGGGGGGCCTTAGCTCTATCTCTATGGATGTATTGAGGGATGCTGGGGTGAGACCTTGGATACACTGTTTGACATTAGGATTGGTTAGTTGCGAGCCCAGTTTGCAAGCCCTCGCCAATAGGGGCTTACGTGTTGGTATGGGTAGGGCATCAGGGGAAGTGTGATGCGGTGCGATCTTAAGCACTTTAGCTCTATCCCTATTCCATGGTGGGTGCATGTGGGACGACAATGGAGTTTGATCCATTGGGCGGCTTCACACACTCGTGTATAGAGGTGCGACGGCCACCAATCTTTTTTATTGCACATTGCAAACTTATGAACCAGACCAAAGAGATGAATTGAATGCATGCATATGTTTATTGCATTGTTTTGTTTACTCACTGAGCTCAAGTTGGAGAGCTGACCCTTGCACGTGCAATTCTTTTTAGTTTCTGATGTTGCAGGTATTACGGTTGAAGATTATGTCGACACGCCAATATACGAATAGGTGACGGCTACGGATGTACAAGCTGTGAAGAACGAATATAGCTCTCCAAGTTAGAGTTTCAACTGTGGATACGGTTAGTATTTAATTTTCGTATTTAGATATTGTAATATGTATTAAATTATATTTTGGTTACTTGGAGATAAATTTAATATTAATTATTTATCATGACTAGACCTGTAAGACTTTTGCTATTTACTTTATTATCTCTGATTAATGTGGAATGTGTTTTAGTTTAACATGGTGGGGATAGTCTATTTGAGATCTGGTTGAACCGTTGGTTTATTGACGGTTCATCACATCATTCTGCTTGGTGCAAAGTTAGGGTGTGACAACTTGGTATCAGAGCTCTTAGGCCTTGCCCATTAAACTTGAATACTTCCACTAGAGTCCATGAACTGAGTTAGGATAAATTAAAAACTTTAATACAAACACACCATAAGCACCTGTGTTGGTTAAGATAGAAATTAAACAAGACAATAATGTACATATAAAAGGTAGAACAATATGTAAACACTGACAGAAAAAGAAAGGATAGAAGTAGGATAGTTGCCTGAGTATACAAAGGATATAGTACAGTAACAAGAAGGAAGCATCTGTAAAGCAGAAAAATTTGAATACTGCGTTGGTACTCACAAGATGTGAAACTCGATGTATGATTGGGAAAGAAAAAAAATGGCTAGTAATGCCTAAATCCTTATAAAGGTAAAGGGAAAGATCTCAGGCTGAATGCAACAGAGATAGGAGAACAATAGCTATACACCAAAAATTAAGAGTAATTATGAAAGAAGATAAAGCTATACTCCTGGTGACGTGTAGACTCAGAGTGAGATCCATCACACGCTGATCCATTGCCTACTGAGCATTAAGAAGAGGTTACAACTTGACCCCACCACTATCTGGGTCGAGAACGGATGGTGAAAACTCATCTGAGTAGATGCTAAATAATGATAATCAGATTGGAGGAAATCAAAGGGGGTGAACAATCAGGCCACTCCAGCCAATCTACCTAGACTACCAAGTGCCTTGGCTACGGTTGTAATAAACTTGGCCTGACAAAATGCGAAAAACAACAATAGATGATACTAACTATGTAAGTTGCCATGGAATTCACTACCCAAGTTGCCAATGCTACACCAACACCTTCAGGTCAAACCAAGTACGGTATCGATTGGTAGCAACACTGTACCCCAACACCTGTTAGCTATAACACAGTGCCTACCATACAACAAGTCCCAGTAACGTACACCCCAGTATAGAAGTTTGGTGCACAACAAGCAGTGTATCAAGGTGGTTACCCTTATCAGCCACCGATGTAAGGGATAGCTGCATCATGACAGAATGATCCAACAAGGGTTGAGGAATATGTTCTGAAGATGAAGCCTCAAACGTTTTCAGTAAATGATCAAATCTATTATGACCATATAACTAGATAGGTTATATAGGATGCATGCATTATCGACTTACTCTTATGATTATGGAGGATGCACATACCTGATTTTAAATTCTTGTACCTTGATAGGATACCTACTTGATTCAACCTGTCAATTGGAGTTATTGATATTGTTCTTTAGTATTAGTCCTGATTATACCAATCTGAGCCACTCTCATGATCGACAACATGAACAGAGATATGAACTGAATGAATAGCTAAATGATTAATCATGTTGAGCGTACATTTTTTCGATTTATACCTGATTTATTGATGTACCGAAATATTCTCCAGATTTACTCCTGTAGTGCCTCGACCAATTGCATTATATACTCGATAGAACCTATAACCATGAGGTTAAGAATTGTAAAACCTCTATTTCTATGTATTTGGACCACCGTGTAACTTAACGACCTTTTTGATGCCGATTAGATTAGCATAGATTTACTCCTGATTCTTTAAACTTAAGTTCATTAGATAAAGCAAATGTTTGCCATTATGCTAAATTGAAAGAGGGAAATGAATTGCTTTTGGATAAGCATTCTGATTCTTACATTTCTCGACATCCATTGATAAGATGTTTAGTTAATAAGAAATTATGGAAAGTAAAATGATTAAATTCAGATTAGATTATAGCCAAGAGGCCTCAGATGAAGTAATGGAGAATCTATTTTGAGATTGCTGAATGGATGGATATGAGTCATGTCTATAAAAGAGTGTATGAGCAAAAAGTGAGAACTATCAAGAGTAGCCAGTAAAGAAATAGATAGCACTCAAGTAGAGTTAAAGATGGTTATATCGGTATGAATTTTGACTCTAAAGGCAAATCTAAGAGTGGCTACAAGGACAAAGTCAAAAATCGTGGCATTGATAGTACTCGATTTAATACAATGATAATTGAGTTGTGCCCAATGTCAAGTAATATGATTAAGAAAAGGCCAAAAGAGTTTGGCTGAATTAATGAATTTATAAGTATATACCCTAATGTTTATATGTGGACATGTTGGATATGTAATGAGTAAACAATTACAGATATTTTTTTTAAGTATATGATAGAGAGATCAGGATAAAGTAGTAATGATAAAAGAGATGTAAGCTACTGAGTGCAATATGAGATTTTTGATGATAGTCTTTGAAAAAAAAATTATAAGAGATGAAGGAACTAGACAAGCTCTTAAGACCTTTACACCAGATCTTGCTAGTTCAAGCCCTTTTGGACTAGATGTTGTATTAGATGAGTGTTATGAACAATGTCCAAATCATATGGATGGAAAGAATTTGGATGCAACCTAAATCGACTTGAGGTGACAGACTTTGACGTCATCTTGGGAATAAACTAGTTGTCTCAACACTCTACAAAGTTGTTATGTGCATAGAAGATGTTATCATTCAAGAATAGAGACGACATATAATTTAGTTTTATTGGAAGCATGTTGCTTAAGAAGTGAAAGCTGATCCTCTCTATGCTAAAGGCGAAGAGATGCTTTGAAGAGAAAGAGGTTGGATATATGGTATCTGTGGTATACGTTACCAAAGAAGCACCACTGATGGAAGATATTGATGTGATGCATACATTTCCTGATGTGTTTCCAGGAGACTTACCTAGGTTACCATCTGATCATGCGACCGAGTTCGTCATCGAATTGTTACCAAGGATGAAGGATGATACTTGTGTCAAAGGCACCTATAGAGTAGCTCCTATGGAGTTGAAGGGATTGAGACTCAACTACGAGAGTTATTAGACAAGGGTTCTAATCGGTTAAGTATTGTATCACAGGGAGTGCCAATGCAATTAGTGAAGAAGAAGGACAGTAGTGTCAAATTATGTATAGACTACGGGGAACTAAACAAGCTCATGATCAAGAATCGATATCTACTATCTCAGATCGATGACTTGTTTAAATAATTGCAAGGAGCAAATGTATTTTTTTTTAAGATTGATCTTTGATCAAGATATCATCATCTGAAAAATTTGGACATCAATATTTCGAAGATAGTTTTTAAAACTGGGAATGAGCTTTATGAGTCCCTGGTTATGTTATGGGATTAACCAATGCCCTTACCTCTTTTATGGAGCTGATAAACTGGGTGTTTCATGACATGTTGGACATGTTGATCATAGTTTTCATAGATGATATTTTGGTTTATTCCAAGAATGAAGCAACTCATACAACAGATCTTAAAACAGCTTCACAACAGCTGAGAAGGGAAAAACTTTATGCCAAGTCCAAGAATTATGAGACCTGATTAAACAAAGTGATCTTCTTAGATCACATACCATCATAAAAAGGTATTAAAGTGAACCCCGTTAAGATAGAAGTAATCATATGGTGAGAAACACCTAAAGAATATTGCGAAGATCAGAAGTCTCTTGGGTTTAGCTGGTTATTATAGACGATTTGTAGAGGACCACTCTAAGATCGCAAAATCTCTTACCAAGCTAACCAGGAAGGGAGAGGAGTTTAATTCGACTGACAAGTGTGAAGAATGTTTCCAAATTCTAAAAGTAAGGTTGATATCAACTCCCATCTTGACCATTCTGGTACCAAGGGAACTTTTTACCCTATACATCGAAGCTTTCAGATTAGATCTAGGATGCGGGTTGATGCAAGATAAATAAGTGATTGCATATGCTTCAAGAAAACTGAAGGAGCATTAAAAAAATTACCTTACTCATGACTTGGAATTACCGATGATGAATTATGCAATCAAGACTTAGAGACATTACCTATATAGAGAAGAATTTTAGATTAAATTGGATTACAAGAGTCTTAATTATCTCTTCACCCAGAAAGAGTTGAATAGGAAGCTAAGGAGATGGTTGGAACTCCTGAAGGATTAAGACCGTGATATTCAATGTCACCGGTGCAAGGCTAATGTAGTAGCTAAGGCATTAAGAAAAAAGGGAATTATGAAGTCCGAGGAAGGACCCAGTATAAATGCTGCCTTATGTTTCACAGCAATAGATTCGGATTTGGAAAAAGAGTAACATATAATAGAAACTCGTGATGATCCAATTGAGCGAGAACTTATGGTCGAACTTATGGAGCAACAGTTCATCGGCTGTGCTTGTGGCATTAAAGGTCATCTCTGAATTGATGGATGAAGTAAAAGTAGCAATTTTGTTAGATCTGTATATAAGAACAGTGCAAGGAGATTTAGAGAAAGAAAAACCTAACCCTGACTTACTTTGGATGCGAAAAAGGTCCTAAGATACAGAGGATGATTATGCATATCTGAAGTGAAAAATGCTGATCATAAGATACAAGATAAAAACTCGAATATCATGAACATGATAATGATAAGAGCCCATTGTACTCAATATTTAGGACATCCTGGAGTACATTATGTATCATGACCTGAAGTGATTGTACTGGTAAAGAGGAATGATAACAAATGTGGCTTCGTGCGTGTTTCAGTGTTTGAATTATCAGCAAGTAAAGACTGAAAGACAAAGACCAACATGGCTTACTACAACAACCATCGGAGCCAGTCTGGAAATGACACTGCATTACAATGAACTATGTCACCAATTTGCCACTGACTCCCAGATTGGTTGATGCAATTGGGTGATTATTGATCGCCTTATGAAGATAGCTCATTCCATTTCTATACGACCTTGGTATGCTTTGGAGCGGCTAACTAAGATATATGGGTATAATATTGCTAGATTGAATGGTATGCCTGAGAGCATAGTGTCGGTCAGAGGCTCATGCTTTATCTCAAAGTTTTGGGAGAATCTACAAAAAACAATGGGGACAAAGTTAGTACCACATTTTACCTTAAACCATGGACAGTCGGAGCGGACTATACAGATCCTAAGAGATATGCCTCGAGCTTGTGAAATTGATTTCAAGGAGCTTGAGTTGAAAAGTTACCACAAATTGAATTTTCTATCAAGCTACCATGTAAATGTTACCTATAAAGCATGGTACGGTAGAAATGTCAAATTCCTTTGTTTTGGAACGAAGTCGGAGAATGAAGAATTTTAAGACTTGAGTCTATTGAAGAAACCTGTCGAGTGGCAGACAAGATCAAAGAAAAAGGTCCAAGACATCTCAGGATTTTTAGAAGAGACACCAAGACCTTGAGTTCGCCATAAGTAAAAAAGTGTTTTTGAAGATATTACTTATGCATGGTTTTAAAACAATTCAACAAGAAGGGAGAGTTGTATCCTATATATGTTTTGGGACCTCATAAAATTTTGGAGAGACGTAGAAAAGTTGCATATCAACTAGCATTACCGCTGTCCATGTCTAGTGTGCATGACGTATTTTACGTATCTCTATTGAAGAAGAACGTTGGAGATCCATATCAAAGGTAGTGACCACTGATCCACTGGATTAGATAAAAGATTTAACTATTGAAGTGGTACCAACCTAGTTCACTAGTTGGAAGGTACAACATCTCCAAAGCTGGGATAATTATTATATGAAGGTAACCTGGCGAAGACAAGATGTGGAAAAGATTGCATGGGAGGAAGAAGCTGCAATGCGGCAACAGAATTCCCACCTATTGACTACGAAGTAAATTCAAATTTTGAGGACAAAATTTATTTTAAGGATGGGGGAGTTGTAAGATCCGTACGTTCAAATTTCAAGGACGAAAATTCTTTTAAGGGTGGTGGAGTTGTAAGACCTGTATCGAACTAACTGGTCTTACCACCTTGTATCAGATCTACCGATCATGGTCGAGCCAAGTGGATAAGTGCGTGAAGAAACCACAAGACCAGGTATGAATTATAACTCAAAAACAGTCAAATATGAGTGTGTGGTCGCATGCCTAAACAGGTGTGACTGACCCCACCTCAAAAGAGTCCAATCCCATGAATTTTGGTCGTGGGGTCGCACATTTTAAAAATGTAGGGTCACAAATTCTGCGACCCTACCTGCGACCCCACAGAAACAGCTAGAAACTGAATTTAGGAAACCTTCCTAATCCGAAGGGGGTTCTTTCCTAAACTCATTGGGGCTTATTATGGAGGATTTTTCTCTATAAATAGGATGTCCCTTAGCCTCTTTCAATCCTCTAGAACTCTAATTGAAAGAGAGAGAAAGAGAAGAGAAGGAAGAGAAGGAGAAGAGAAGGAGAATTGAAGAAGAAGACTAAGAAGGAGAAAATTCAGAGAAAACTCTGAATCTTCAGCAAACCTAAGGTATGAACCTAATTCCCATGATTTATTGAAGAGCCAATAATAGTTCATGAAGAAGATAAGATTAGGAGAAACCCAAATCATCCATCCATGGATAAATTCCAAGAGAATCCATGGAGGAAATCATTGTGGACAATGGATAATGTATAAAATTATAGTTTTGAGCCATAGAACAATCATAGGAAGGACCATGAAGATAAGCCAAAGGATTCAAACATGAAGGAATGGACTTAAGAGTGAAAGGTCGACCATGACACGTGTGGTCGCATGTAGTCGCATGATGTCTGACCCCACGAGACCCACACGTCCGATCACATGCCCTTGGGAAGTTTCCAGGGAGGGTGTGATCGCACGTAGAGTCGCAGTATGTCCAACCCTACCTGTGACCCTACACCCTAGGGTCACAGAAACTAAGACCCCAGGTGCTACCCTACCCTGTGACCCTACACCCTGTGGTCGCAGAAACTGAGACCCCAAGTGCTACCCTACCCTGCGACCCTACACCCTATGGTCGCAGAAACTGAGACCCCAGGTGCTACCCCACCTGGGACCCCTCAGCTTCTGTTAGTCTAAACTTAAGGGAATTAATTCTAATTAAAATCTATCAACTTGATTAGGTTTTTCAATGATTTAAAAGTGATTCATAAAGCTTGGACGAGGATCTATGATCAACCAAAGGTGAGGGAACAAGACCTAAACTAATTGGCTAACAATAAACTGTTTTTATTTATTGAGTCCAATGCCATGAATGTTTCGATGCTTGTATGCGTGTATTGTGCATTTCACATGTCATCCAATATTCCTGCTATTAATGTTCATGCAAATTTAATTTTGTTTATTTATAACTTGATGACGATGATGGTGTTAGGAATATGCATGTGAATGTTTGTGTGTGGTTAGTGTACTTGATGCGAGTGGGACATCAGGGGGAGGGCGTGACACTATGGTTCATCCTGGTCACCAGACTCTAGCTCTATCTCTACTCAAGTCTTGTCCACTAATATCGCCGTATCACCATTACCTTAGCAAAACTATTACGTCGTATGACATGAGGGGAGGTGGTCTCGGACCGTGTAGTCTCTGACTCTGTCAGGGGGCCTTAACTCTATCTCTATGGACGTATTGAGGGATGCTGGCGTGAGGCCTTGGATTCACTGTTTGACATTAGGATTGGTTAGTTGTGAGCCCAGTTTGCAAGCCCATGCCAATAGGGGCTTACGTGTTGGTATGAGTAGGGCATCAGGGGAAGTGTGATGCGGTGCGTTCCTAAGCACTTTAGCTCTATCCCTATTCCATGGTGGGTGCATGTGGGACAGAAATGGTGTTTGATCCATTGGGCGGCTTCACACACTCGTGTATAGAGGTGCGGCGGCCACCAATCCTTTCTATTGCACATTGCAAACTTATGAACCAGACCAAAGACATGAATTGAATGCATGCATATGTTTGTTGCATTGTTTTGTTTACTCACTGAGCTCAAGTTGTAGAGCTGACCCTCACGTGTGCAATTCTTTTTAATTTCTGATGTTGCAGGTATTACGGTTGAAGATTATGTCGACACGCCATTATATGAATAGGTGACGGCTATGGATGTACAAGCTGTGAAGAACGAATATGGCTCACCAAGCTAGCATTTCAACTGTGGATATGCTTAGTGTTTAATTTTTGTATT
Organism: Protea cynaroides; assembly: GCA_028583415.1. Taxonomy (NCBI): domain Eukaryota; kingdom Viridiplantae; phylum Streptophyta; class Magnoliopsida; order Proteales; family Proteaceae; genus Protea; species Protea cynaroides. The sequence continues at coordinate 10,025,916 of CM053269.1, forward strand.
TGGATATTGTAAAATGTATTAAATTATGTTTTGAATACTTGAAGATAAATGAAATATTAATTATTTATCATGGCTAGACCTCAGTTCATTATCTGTAAGACTTCCGCTATTTACTTTATTATCTATGATTAATGTGGAATGTGTTTTGATTTAACATGGTGGGGATAGCCTATTCGAGATCCTGGTTGAACCGTTAGTTTATTGATGGTTCATCACACCATTCTGGTTGGTGCAGAATTAGGGTGTGACAACTCCACCTACAACCTCCCTATCCACGTAAGAAGAGTGAATACAACTAAAAATGGATGTCGCAAGATCAGAATAAATCGTCCTGGGAAGATCAAACATGCGAGACATAGGTTGAAAAGGAAGAAAGCAAGATGAAACAAAGAAAACTTAAAAATGAACTTATTGGTTCAGACTTGTGTGAGGATAATTATCCACCCACGCTGAATGGACTGAAAATAATTTGGAGTTGCCACCTAGATTAAGGTCTAGGACCTATAAAAAAGTAGTCACATCATAAGACAAGACTTTTATTGGCTTTGATCTATCAGAGAACGGGTAAGCATTCAAGGTATAGTTTAGGAAGGTGTTAGGCACCCAAAATAGCCCAATCTGAAAATCGGCCTCCTGTATGATTCTACTTTCCATAGACTATGGTTCTAACTATTTATGGTCAATGGATGATGACTAGGGCTCATGAGGGATCCTATGCTAAGTTGCTAAGTTCTTCTAACCTAGGTTCAACCAAACATGTTTTCAAAGTAAATAAACAAGCAAAGTAATATATAGTGAACCGAACCAAAGATGGTTCGGTGATGGACTGAATTTGAGACATCTAAGACATCTCAAACTGCTTATGTATTCCAATCCTGGAAATCAGGTCCATAATGTAGTTCAAAATGGATTGTGATTAAGGTTTATGGATGTGATTTATGCTTAAGCTTTCTTAGATTCAATTGTTCAAGTTGAAGTTTATGCTTGATAGATGACTGGGATTGAATCTAGAGATAGCCTAATGTGGACTGAAGTGAATATGGATATGAATATGTATGTGGATATGGGTATGGAGGACCTAAGGATACTGAGATGTGGTACCGTACTTGGAGAGGTCCTCCAAGTTGCCTACGTATTTCAAAGGTCCTGAAAATCAAGTACAACCTAGTTCGTTGTTGATGGGTTATGGATATGGATAGATTGATATGGATATAATCATGGGTGGTGATAGATATGGATAGCCTAAAGGAACTAAGAATGTGGTCACGCCTTCAAGAATCTAACCCTCTAAACAAGATTCGAGTGTGCCTTTGGGAATCTATCCATCCAGACGGGATTTGAATATGTCTTTAAGAATCTATCACTCTGGACAGGATCTGAGTATGCCTTGGGAAATCTATCCCTCTTGACGAGGTTTGAACGTCTTTCAGGAATCTATCCCTCTAAACAAGGTCTGAGTACATCTTTTAGGAATCTATCCCTCTTGACAAGATCTGAGAATGTCTTAGGGAATCTATCCCTCTTAACATGGTCTGAAAGTGTCTTCAAGAATCTATCCCTCTTGACAAGGTCTAAGTATGCCTTCGAGAATCTATCTCTCTTGACAGGATCTAAGTATGCCTTAGGGATCTATCCCTCTTGACAATGTTTGAGTATGTCTTCGAGAATCTATCCGTTGGATGGGTCTGAGTATACCTTCGGAAATCTATCCCTCTTAACAGGATCTGAGTATGCCTTTGGGAATCTATCCATCTTGACAAGATCTAAGAATGTCTTCTGGAATCTATCCCTCTGGACAAGGTCTGAGTACGTCTTCGAGAATCTATCCCTCTGGACGGGATCTGAGAATGTCTTCAGGAATCTATCTATCACAACACCCCAATTCTGGACTAACCAATAGTGTGATGAACTGTCATGAAAACCAACGGTTCAAACTAGGATCTTGTATAGGCTATGCCAACCATGTTAAACCAAAACACATTCCACAGTAATAATCAGAGATATTTGAGTAACTAGTGGAAGTCTTATTAATAATGAACTGAGGTCTACATGATAAATAATTAAATGATCCAGTTATCTCCAATTAACCAAAACATAATTAATACATATTACAAGTATCAAAATACAAAAGTTAAACACTAAGCGTAACCACGGTGGAAACACTCACTTGATGAGTCTTGCTCGTTATCCACAGCTTGCACATCCATAGTCGCTACATGTCCATATTTTGGCATATCCATGTAGTCTTCAACAGTAACACCTGCAACATCAGAAACTAAAAAGAATTACGTGTGTGAGGGTTAGCTCTCCAACTTGAGCTCAGTGAGTAAACAAAACAATGCAACAAACATATGCATGCATTTAATTCATATCTGTGGTATGATTTTTAAGTTTGCAATATGCTATAGAAAGGATTGGCGGCCATCGCATCTCTATACATGAGTGTGTGAATCCGCCCAATGGATCAGACACCATTGCCGTCCCACATGCACCCACCATGGAATAGAGATAGAGCGAAAGTGTCTGGATCAAACATCGCCAACACTTCCCCTGATGCCCTACCCATACCAACACGTAAGCCCCTATTGGTGAGGGCTTGCAAACTGGGTTTGCAACTAACCAATCCTAAATGTCATCTAGTGTATCCAAGGCCTCACCCCAACATCCCTCAATATATCCACAGAGATAGAGCTAAGGCCTCCCGACAGAGTCAGAGACCATATGGTCCGAGACCACCTCCCCTGATGCCCTACGAAGTAATAGTTCTGCTAAGGTAATGGTGATACAATGATGTCAGTGGACAAGACTTGAGTAGAGATAGAGCTAGAGTCTGGTGACCAGGTAAGAGACCACCATGCCACATCCTCCTCCTGATGCTCCACTCACATCAAGCACACTAACCACACACACAATCACATGCTTATTCCTAGCATCATCATCATCATGTTATAAATAGACAATAATAAATATGCATGGACAGAAATAGCAATAATATTAGATGACATGTGAGATGCACATTACAAGCACACAAGCATAGAAGCATTCGTTGCATTAGATAAAATAAAATAAAATAGTTTGTTATCAATTAGTTTAGGCCTTGGTCCCTTATCTTTGATCGATGTTTATTCCTCTCCCAAGCTTTGGAAGTCACTTTGAATCTATTGGGAACCTAAACAATTAATGTATTTAAGTTAGGGTTCAAGTTAATCAAGTTACATTAGTCGAAAACCTTGTTTAGTCTCAAAATATACTTACTGTAATCCTATGGTCGATCCTATATGCCATCGTAGGACGTACGGTCGATACCCTATGGTCGCATTACATCCGACCGTACCTGCGACCGTATATTTCCTAAATTCTTCATGAATGGCTGTGGTCGACTTTTTTCTCATCCCATGATCGACCATAGCTGCGACCATACGAAGTTTGGTTGATTTTTATACTTCTCATACGAGTTCCTCCTCATGGATCATTAATGGGATTCACCCTAAGAACATTCAATGGCCTTTAATCACAGTTTATTCTTATCAATTATCCCTACCCTACTCTCTATGGTTTCCCATAGAAAACCTATAACCGAATCATTGTATTAGGTTCCATATATCAATTTGAAAAGAACCTATTCTATCTGATCTACCCTACAGAGTCAAGTCCATACCTTAAGCTTGTTGTAGAGAGATAGAACTCTTCTCTGCAAAACCTTCCTCTCAGCCTTCTTCCCCAAATGTCCTTCTCCTTCTCTTATACTTTCTCTTTCTTTTTTAGGTTTAGAGGTTTCAACTTGGATTCTAAAAGAGTGAGAGAGACTAAGGGTCATCCTTTATATAGAGGAAAACTTCCATATAGAGTCTTCTTTCAATGAGGAAAGAGTCCTCCTCAAATTAGGAAAGTTTCCTAAACAAGGAGTGGGTTCTGGGTTCATACGGTCGATCATACGGTCGCATAAACCGTCAACCATACAACCAAAACATGAGACCATAGGTTATACGGTCTCAATACGGTCGACCATAGGTGTGACCATAGCCCTCAAAACTACCACCACACGTCCAAAATTTACTAGTTTTTAATTTTTGACTGTTGCTACCACACAAACTTAAACAGTCAACCATAACAACTAAATTTAACTTGTGACTTACTTCATCTTGTGGTTTCTTTATACAGTTAGTTCTTTTTAGTCGATTATGATAGAAAGACCGGTCACGACATAAGAACGTAAGATTGGATTGGGTTCGTGGCGTACTGGTCATACACTATCCCTCTGGAAAAGGTTTGAGTACGTCTTCAGGAATCTATCCCTCTTGATAAGGCCTGACTACATCTTTGGGAATCTATCCCTCTTGACAGGGTCTGAGTATTTTGAATGATTTTATTCAATAATGTGTGCTTTCATGATCAGAGTGTGGAATCGTGTTTGGGAATCTCTCCAAATTTCCTATGTATCTTAGGGTGCTGCCCTAAGAATCAGGATCCACATAGATTGAAATGCGGATTCATTCATTCATTCATGTTCTTCTTTCAAGATTAGAGTGGAACCATGTTTGAGAATCTCTCCAAACTGCCTACGTATCTTAGGGTGCTACCCTAAGAATCAGGATCCGCGTAGTTTGAAAGTGGATTCAATTTATTGATCTATTCTTCATGATTAGGGTGTGGAACCTAAATGCTCTATGGTTCGATTCACATCACACCTATCTAGTTCTCTGCTTCCTAGGGGAGATGAACTGAGGAGTAGGGATTGTCCTAAAGCTATCCTTTACCTAAAACCCTAATTTGGCATTTATTGGGCTAGGCTTCATATCTCTTGATTAAAATTCATCATTTTCATTCTTACCCTTCCTGTGAATGTGGGTGCCTACATGCACGTCCCCACACCTAATATGTCTTCTAGGTGTATAGATATGACAATTCGACTAGGGTGTTGCAGAAATTAAGTTATTGTCAACAATAAATATCATTCAAATATAGTAAGTAACAACATATATCATCTCAAATATAACAATAAATCATGTGAATAATCATAGCAACAAGAATGTGAGCATCAAAAGGATAGACATGGCATCTCATGTATCATTCTCAAACAAAGTATATCTCAAATGTGTATTAGATGGAATTCTCTAGATCTATGGTTGAGGTCTAATATTAATCTCTCAATATCTTAAGATCAGATCCTCGATCAATGGTTTGGATTCAATTTATCTCTTCAATAATGTATCAAGATCAAATCCTCAATCTAACGGTTTAATCTCTTCAAAATCTATCATTAAGATCAATGACTAAAATTTCATCTGAACAGCCAAGATCAAAGGCCCAGATCTCACATGAAGTTTAATCATAATCAGACTAGGAAATCAATGGTTCATATCACTTCTAAATCACAAATGATCAAGATCTAACGGTTTAAATCTCTCAAAATCATAATCTAACCATTCAGATTCATTTACATCAATCATCAAGACAAATCGATGGTCCAGATTCATTTATATCACTCATGATGTTCATCCAATGGCTCAAATTCTTCTAAAACACAATATGATGAAAATCTAATGGTTTAAATCATTCCTGATGGTAATCCAATCATTCAAATTTATTCCAATCACTCTCAAAGATAATCTAACGGTTCAAATCGCTTATCATGATAATCTAACCGTTCAGATTGATTAAAATCCCTTTTGATCACAATTTATAACACTCAAATTAATAATCTAACCATTAAGATTACTCAAATCAAGGTACATTATGATCAACGGATCAAATCATAACTCTAAGATCAAAGGTCAAAATATCTAGTCTCATAAAATTCAAAGATCAATGGTTCAATTTTAATCATATCATAATTCCAAGATCAATAGTCCAATTTTATTAAAATTTCAGGAATATGAGATTAGTCAATTTCTTCATATTCCCACATAATTGGATCAATTTTAATTTCATCAAAATTCCACATATGATCGGATCAATTTCATTTAATTTTCCACATAATTGGATCAACTTCATTGCAATTTCAAATTATAACCGAATCAATCATATTACAATCAGACATAATCGAATCAAACTCAATGCAATTTCAAACATAAACGAATCAATCACATTAACATTCCAGCATGGTCGGATCAAACACATGAAGGATCAAGTACATGGCTGGAGTAGGTTATCGGTTGATTACAGGGATACTGCATTTGCAGAATATGATGGAAAACATGATAGTCAGATGGAGGATGGCGTTAAGGTTGGGGTTTAACAGGATTGACAGGTAATCGGGCAGCATGCTGGGCTGATTACGGTGTTGATTGTTGTAGGTTTATGGCTGCTCTGTAGGTGGCTAGGTTATGTGAGTGGTTTGTTTGTAAGCAAACACATGTGGAGGCTGTGCAAAGGGAGATAAGGTGCGGGCAGGTGGGTTTATCGGGGAGTGGTTTAGATTAGAATTTTGGCTATGAGAAGGATAGTGATGACAGGTGTGATGTAGGTTCGGTAGTGGTATTACAGGTGGTGAATATGGGTTTAAGTTGGGCTGGGATGAAGGTCGTTGGCGGCAATGCATGACTGTAGGTGGAGGTTGTTGGATAAAGGGTGAAATCAAGTGCTATTGGTGTTTAAAGGTTGAGAGTGGTGAACTGATTGTCAGTGGGAGATGGTCATGATGGAGGGTAGATGGTAAGTGGAAGAGTGCTAACTAGTTGTAGCAGTGTAGGCAATCAAACATGTTAGATTCAGGAGGTGGCAATCGATTTACTGAGGATTGGATGGAGTCGGTTCAGTGACATGCATGGTGGCAGTTTGGTTGGGATTATGGTGCAGCAGGTTTGATGACAGATGGCTGGGAAGGATGTGTTACAGGTGGATGGGAGAAGTGCTAAGTTGCTTAGCAGGTTTTGGTTAGGATTGAGAAGTAAGTGGAATGGTTGCACCGTGTGAGGACAAAGATCGTAATCTTTTTTGAAAGTCGCTACCTAGATTAAAAATGTGAAATCTCACCCTAAGGTAAGACTTTGATTGACTCATGACCCTTAGATTGGATTTCTGGTCCATCAGAGATTGGGTAAGCGTCAGGTTACGGTTATGGGAAGGGGTTAGGCACCCAAACCGCCCGATCGAAATCAGTTTCCTATGCCTTTCCTATGCTAGACTCTATCTATTAAACTGAATCAAACCAAGTGGTTTGATATCATTGAACCGAATCTGTATCCATCAGATTGCCTATGTATCACAGAATTATTCCAAAAATCAGGTTCACCATCGTAGTTCAGGTGTGATTAAAGTTTATGGCTGTGACTTATGCTTGTGTATGATTAAGTTCATTGTTCAAGTTGAAGTTTATGCTTGAAAGGATGAGAAACCCTATGGGTTAGGATCTGGATAGTCCATACGAACTGATAGATAGTCCTAGTGGATCTAAGAATGGATAACCCTTTCTGGGTTAAAATATGGATAACCCTATTTGGGTCAAATGTGGATGGATATCCTAGTAGATCTATGGATAGTCCGAGTGGGCTAAGGTGTGGATCCGGATTTGGGTTTCTCTCAAATGGCCTACGTATCCTAGGGTTTGCCTTAGGAATCAGAATCCGTGTAGTTTGGAATGGTGGGTGGATATCCAAGTGGATCTATGGATAGTCCGAGTGGACTAAAATGTGGATCCGAATTTGGAATTTTCCCGAATGGCCTACGTATCCTAGGGTTTGACCTAGGAATCAGAATCCACGTAGTTCGAAAATGGCTGAAATAACCTGTTCTAGGTTTAGGATTGAGAACCTATTCTAGGTTTAGGATTTAGAACCTATTCTAGGTTTAGGGTTTAAAACCTATTCTAGGTTTAGGGTTTACTGAGAGGTGGAAATCGTCCTGAGCTACCCTTTTCACCCTAAGCTCTAATTTTGATAGGTTTGGCAAAGCATTCACTTTCTTTATTAGGTTTTTTTATTTCCCATTATGCCCTTCCCAAGAATGTGGGTGCCTAAATGCACGTCCCTACGCCAAGATTGTCTTCTAGAAGTGTGCATACATGGCAGTTCAACTAAGGTGTTGCAAAAAATGAAGTTATTGCCATAAATGAAATATTCTATCTAAGCATGACATGTATGATATTTATGGTAACTATCATAACATATGGTAAGATTATGAAAATCTCCCTAACATGGCATATGATACCATAAAAAATTTATTTAAACATGCTAAAACTTAATATGCTATATTCTAAGCATGGAAAGTCTAAACATGGCATGTCTAAATATGGTAATTATCAAGATATTGCTAAATATGGTAAAAAATTCTATTTATTCTACCAATTATAGCAACACATGGATATGACAAACATGGTATGTGCACAATCCAAACAAAGCATGTGAATGCTCTAAATATGGCCATTTATCCAAATATGACATGTGGATATTCTAAATATAGCAAGTATGCAATCAAATATGGTAGAATTCATCAAATCACTCAAGCAATCAATTGCATGTTACAGTGAATGAGACATCAATGAAACCTTTCTGAAAAATCCAAAATTATCAAAAACATATGTTCAAGAAGTTCTTTGAAAATATTATAACTTTTATAAAAATATTTGGAATGAATAATGACTCAAAAATATCAAAATTGTGACACAAAGTTTCAAGTATTGTACAAACTAGGAACTGCTTTCAGATTCTGTCACATTAGACCAAAATGACCATAAGTAGGTCTTCTGTAACTCAAATTAAATCCTATTTTTTTCACAGAAAGATGACTTGACATGAAACATTTCATCTGAGGGATCGAATCCCAATAGAGGACAAAATCAGGTCAGATGAATGCCACAAACCGGATATGTGCACTGGTCAAATCTGTTTCAGATTTTTGACCAGTTGCATCATAAATTCTGTATAAAATCCCATACTTAATGAATATTAAATCCAGACATATGTCCATGTAGATAATTAACAGATCTAAAGTTTCATCAATAAAAATAAGTGAAAATAGAACATTTTCATTGTGAAAAAGATACTTTTCAATCATGCAAATCAGTATATCCTAACAGATTAAAAAACAGAGCACTCTGCACTTCAAAATCAATATCAATTCAATAAAAAATTAAAAAAATCCAAAACTAGTGTCATTTTTTAGAATACTTCCATATCTAAAAAATTCATATGAAATTGCTTTTCTGATTATGGCCATAAAATTCTTTTCTAGAGACTTTATGATAGGGGATTGCATTATACCCGAGTAGGGCAGCAATGCCAAAGAATAATTTGTTTGATAGACTTTCCCAATTCCAAATGAAACGAAATTCCTAGGGGAGTTTTGTAACATATCAGAGAGAATCCCATAAAAATTTGGGCTTCAAAATCTAAAAAAACCTAAATTTGGATCCTAAATCTAAAACTTTCAGATTAGAAATATACTTTGTAAAATTTATCTAAAACATCAAACATCATCATATAATATTCAAATCTTCATCATTGAATAGTTCAAACAAATTATCATACATAAAAAATATTAGACATGAACATCCCAACATCAACATGCATGTAATAGGGCATTCCTGATCGAGATTTAATGAAAATAAGTCTTTTTCAAGCAAAATCAACATTCAAACTTTCAAAAGACCACTAAATTCGTTTTAGGGTACCAACCATATGCTCGAATGGAGCAAAATCTTTGATATAGGAATTTTTGGAGATCGTATCAAGCTTTTTGAAAGTGAATCGTCATTCTCCTCTTCTCTGCTCCTTTCTCTCTTATCTCTTTCTTTCACGTTTCCTCTTTTCTTTTTTTTTTTTCTCTTTTCTTCTTCTTCTTTCTCTTTCTCGTCCTTTTACTTTTTTTTCTCTTGTAGAGAAAAATTTCTTTTCTCTCTCTCTTGGCTAGAAAACCCTCTCTTTTCTCTCTTGCTCACGGCCTCTCCCCTCCCTTCTTTTTTTTCTCTTCTAGAAAAACCCTACTCCTTGCTCACATTTTTTCCTCTCTTCCTTTTCTCTCTTTCCTTCTTCTCTTTTCCTTCATTTTCTTCTTCTTTCCTTCTTTTCTTCTTTCCTTTTTCCCTTCTCTTATCTCCCTTCTTTCCTTCTTTTCTTCTTTTTTTTTTTCCTTTTTCCCTTCTCCCTCTCTCTTTTCACATTTTTTTCTAGAAAATCCTCCCCTCCTTCTCACGTATTTTTTCCTTTTCTCTCTTCCTTCTTTTTTTTCTTCTTCTTTCCTTCTTCTCTTCTTTCCTTTTTTCCTTTTTCCCTTCTCCCTCTCTCTTTTCACGTTTTTTTTCCTCCAAAATCCTCCCCTCCTTCTCACTTTTTTTTTCCTTTTCTTGCCACACCCCAATTTTGCACTATTTAGAATGGTGTGATGAACCGCTAATAAACCAACGGTTCAACCAGGATCTCAAATAGGCTGTGTCCATTTGCTTAAACCATACACATCCACATCCATAATCAGAGTAAATAAACATTAGCGGAAGTCTTATATATTAAATGAACTGAGAGTCTAGCTATGATAGAGTAAATAAATTATCCAATTATCTCCACAAGGACTAAGACATAAATTAGAATAATTAAATCAATTACATTGTCTGTATAATTTAAACTAAATCTAATCGAAAACGCAAGAGTTGCACTCGCATGACGAATCATGCGACTCCATCATAACTTCAGCATCCATCGCCGTCGCATGTCTATACATCGGAGCATTTATATAATCTTCTACGGTGCTACCTGCATCATCAACTAAAAAGATTCAACGTCGAAGGGTGAGCACACATCAGGGCTCAGTGAGCAAACAAAACAATGCAACAAACATATGCATGCATTCAATTCATATCTTTGGTCTGGTTCATAAATTTGCAATGTGCAATAGAAAGGTTTAGTGGCCGCCTCACCTCTATACACAGGGGGTGTAAGCCTACCCAACTGATCAAACACCATTGTCTTCAACATCCACCCCACCATGGAATAGAGATAGAGCTAAAGTGCTTAGGACCGCACCACATCACACTTCCCCTGACCCATACCAACACGTAAGCCCCTGTTGGCGAGGGCTTGCAAATTGGGCTCGCAACTAACCAATCCTAATGCCAAATAGTGTATCCAAGGACTCACCCTAGCATCTCTTAATACGTCCATAAAGATAGAGCTAAGGCCCCCCGACAGAGTCAGAGACTATACGGTCCGAGACCATCTCCCCTAATGCCCTACGACGTAATAGTTCTGCTAAAGTAATGGCAATACGACAATGTTAGTGGATGGATCCGTATCCTCTCCTCCCAGTGGTCTGGGAGGACAATGGCAACCTATCCCGGATGGTTGCCACATGGATCTCGGTGAATTCGAGACCCACGTCCGAGCCAATACCTAGCCGACAAGCCAGGCCAACAGAGGGTGTCGGCTTGGACATGGGTCTCAGATTCACTGAGAGCCACGTGGCAACCATCCGGGATAGGTTGCCACTGTCCTCCCAGAACCACTGGGAGGAGATGATGTAAATCTATTAGTGGACAAGACTTGAGTAGAGATAGAGCTAGAGTCTGGTGACCAAGCTGAACAACAGTGTCACGTCCTCCCCCTGATGCTCTACTCGCATCAAGTACACTAACCATACACAAACATTCACATGCCTATTCCTAGCATCATCATCAATATCATATTATAAATAAATAGAAATTAAATATGCATGAACAATAATAACAGGAATAGTGGATGACATGTGATATGCACATTACAATCATACAAACATAGAATCATTCATGGTATTGGATTCAATAAATTAAAAAATAGTTTATTATTAGCCAATTAGTTTAGGTCTTGTTCCCTCACCTTTGGTTGAGTGTAGATCCTCGTTCAAGCTTTATAAATTACTTTTAAATTACTAGAAAGACCTAATAAGTCAATAGATTTTTATTAGAATTAATTCTAATAAATTTAAAATAACTGAAATCGTAGGGTTGCAGGTAGGGTAGCACTAAGGGTAGCAGTTTCTGCGACCCTAGGGTATAGGGTCGGACGTGGGGTTGGATACCATTCGACCCTACGTTCGACCACACCCTCCCTGGAACTTCCCAAGGGCATGTGGTCGATCCTGTGATCTCGTATGGTTGGATATCATTTGACCCTACATGCGACCACACGTATTCTGAGTCGACCTTTCATTCTAAAGTTTATTCTTTTGTGTTTTGATCCTTTGGCTTACTTTCATGGTCCATTCTAAGATTGTTCTATGGCTCAAAACTCCAAGTTATATACTATTCATTGTCCATAATAATTTCCTCCATGTAATCTCTTGGAACTTATCCATGGATGGATGATTTGGATTTCTCCTAATCCTATGTTCTTCATAACTATTCTAAGATCTCTTATTCAGGTAAGGAATTTGGTTCATACCTTTATTCAGAGGTTTCTCTGAAGTTTCCTTCTCTTCCTTAGTCTTCTTCTTCAAGTTTCCTTCTCTTCTTCTCTTCCTTCTCTTTCTCTTTCTCTCACTTTCAATTAGGGTTGTAAAGGAGTGAAAGAGGCTAAGGGACGTCCTATTTATAGAGGAAAACCCTCCATAATAAGTCTCAAGGAGTTTATGAAAGATCCCCTTGGAATTAGGAAAGTTTCTTAATTTTTGGTTTCTGTCTGTCATCGTAGGGTCGGACGTAGGGTCGCAGGATCCGTCGACCCTATACCTTCTTAGTCATCTGACCTATGACTAAAAAGTCATGGGTTGGACTTCTGTTGAGGTGGGGTCGACCCTACCCTCACATTTACTGTTTTTGGGTTAGACTCATACTTGGTCTTGTGATTTCTTCACACACTTGGTCCACTTGGCTCGACCATGATAGGTAGACCTGGTACAAGGTGGTAAGACCGGTTAGTTGGATACGGGTCTTACAACTCCCCCCCTCTTATTAAAAATTTCATCCTAGAGATTTGTACATACCTTCCACGTCGAAAAGGTGAGGATATTGCTTCCGCATAGCGTTCTCTTCTTCCCATGTGATCTCTACTATATCTCGGCTCCTACAGGTGACTTTAACATAGTATATGTCATGGTTGCATAGAGGTTGAACCTTTCGACTAGTGATTTCAGTTGGTGCTACTTCGAATGTCAAATCATCAGTTAGATCTGGTGGATCCGCTGTCAAAACATGCGTTGGATCTCTGACGTACTTATTTAATAATGAGATATGAAATACATCATGCATACTTTACAAAGATGGTGGTAGTGCTAACTGACAAGCCACTTTTTCACGTTTAGCTAGAATTTCATATGGCCCGACATATCTCGGACTTAGCTTCCCTTTCTGTCCGAATCGTTTTAAACCTCGCATAGGTGATACTTTCAAGAATACCTTATCACCTACGACAAATTCAAGGTCTCTGCGTTGAGTATCTGTATATTGTTTCTGACGATTCTGAGCTGTTCTAACTCTTTCCTTGATAATGTCGACTACTTGATAAATCTCTTTAACAAATTCTGGTCCAACGATGCTACGTTCTCCAATTTCAATTCAGAATAGAGGAGTTCGACACTTTCTCCTATACAGTGCTTCATAAGGTGACATCTGTATAGTAGCCTGATAGCTGTTGTTATAGGCGAACTCGATCAAGGGTAGTTTCTCGTCCCATGAGCCTTTAAATCAATAACACAGGCTCAAAGCAAGTCTTCAAAAATCTGAATGGTACACTCCGACTGTCCGTCTGTTTAAGGATGGAATGCAGTACTGAACTTCAACGTTGTACCCATAGCCTTCTGCAATCCTTCTCAAAACTTTGAAGTAAAGTGTGGGTCTCTATCGGACACAATGATTTCAGGTACACCATGTACTCTAACAATGTTATCCACATATAGCTTGGCTAACCTCTCCAGGGTATACTATGGTCGTATATCTATAAAACGAGCTGTCTTAGTCAGACGATCTACAATCACCCAAACTGTGTCCACTACTCGAGGAGTCAATGGTAACCCGATGACGAAGTCCATAGTGATGCAGTCCCATTTCCATGCTGGTTCTGGCTGCGGCTGCAACAGTCCTGCAGGTCTTTGTCGTTCAGCCTTCACCCTCTGACAATTTAGGCAATGAGACATGAATTTAGTTACATCTGCTTTCATTCCTCTCCACCAATATAATTTCTTCAAATCATGATACATCTTTGTACTTCCAGGATGTACCAAATAGGCGGTGGTGTGAGCTTCCTTCATTAGTCGGTGTCTAATGTCCAAATTTTCTATTTCAGGAACACATACTCTTCCTTTGTACTTCAGTACCTTTTCATCGTCTAAGGTGAACTCAGGAATAGTCCTACCTTTTTCGATGTCTTCTTGTACCATTCTCAGATAAGGGTCTGATTTAATAGTTGCTTTCACTTCATCAATTATATCAGGTACAATCTTCAATGTTGCGAATATATTTGACAACCGATGAATAAACCCTTGGTTGGTTGATTCACCCGGTGCATCTATCACAAACTGCTCATTACCGTAATTGAATACTTTTCCTGTAGTACACATTTCTATAGTCGTGTTAACCTCTCCTTGAGAATTTATCATTGCTTTTCTACTTAGCACATCAGCAACTACATTAGCCTTTCCTGGATGATACTGGATATCGCAATCATAGTCCTTCAATAATTCCAGCCATCTTCCTTGTCTCATGTTCAACTCCTTCTGATTAAAAAGATAAGTGAGACTCTTATGATCTGATTTAATCTGAAATTTCTCTCCATACAAGTAATGTCTCCATATCTTGACAACATGTACTACTGCTGCATATTCCAAGTCATGAGTAGGATAGTTCTTCTCATGTATCTTCAGTTGTCTGGAGGCATACGCAATTACTTGTTCACCTTGCATAATAAGTACACATCCTAAACCCAATCCAGACGCAACAGTGTATAAGGTAAATGGTTGTCCTGAAATAGGAATAGTCAAGATGGGAGCATATATCAATTTAGCCTTCAATGTTTGGAAACTTTTCTCACATTTATCAGTCAAACAAACTTTTCTCCTTTCTTAGTCAAGCTGGTGAGAGGTACGACAATTCTGAAATATTCTTCAACAAATCGTCGATAATACCCAGCTAGACCTAGGAAACTTTTAATTTTTGCAACACTCTTAGGTGCTTCCCACTTCACAATGGCTTCAATCTTGCTAGGATCCACTTTAATTCCTTCAGCGGATACAACATGGCCTAAGAAAACGACCTCGTTTAGCCAAAACTCACACTTTGTAATTTGGCGTAAAGCTTCTCTTTCCTTAGTCTCTGCAGAGCGGCTCTTAGATTCATGACATGAGTTTCCTTGTCCTTGGAGTAGACCAATATATCATCAATAAACAGAATGACCGACGTATCCAACATATCATGGAATATCCGATTCATGAGTTCCATAAAAGTTGTGGGTGCGTTAGTCAATCTAAAAGACATGACTAAAAATTCATAATGTCCATATCTTGTTCTGGATGCTGTCTTTGGAATATCACCATCCTTAATCTTCAACTGATGGTATCCTGACCGTAGATCTATCTTGGAGAACACCTTGGCACCTTGCAACTGATCGAACAAGTCATCGATCCGAGGCAATGGGTATCGATTCTTGATTGTTAGCTTATTCAATTCCCGGTAGTCTGTACACAGTCAAATGCTACCATCCTTCTTCTTTACAAACAATACTGGCGCTTCCCATGGTGATATGCTAGGTCTGATATAACCTTTGTCCAATAATTCCTATAACTGTACCTTCAATTCCTTCAGTTTAGTAGGAGTCAGTCGATAGGGTGCTTTAGATACTGGTGCGGCTCCAGATATTAGATCTATAACGAACTCTGTCGCTCGATCGGGTAGTAGTCCTGGTAGTTCTTCAAGAAACACATATGAAAAGTCACGCACAACATCAATATTCTCCATTCATGGTGCTTCCTTGGTGAGGTCGACCACTGATACTAGATACCCAACTCCTACTTTCTCGAGGCATTTCCTAGCCTTTAATGCAGAGAGGATGAGTTTTCATTTACGGGGAAGTTTAGTTCCCACAAAGCTAAACTCTGCTCCTTCCTTGTCTTTAAATGCTTCTTTTCTGCACATAATAGGTTTGCAGAATGCTGAGCTAACTAGTCCATTCCCAAGATGACATCAAAGTCTTCCATCTCAAGTTGAATCAAGGTTGCATCCAAAGTCTTCTCATCAATAAGAACTGGATATGGTCCATAACCTTTTTCTAATTCCACTTCTAATCCCATAGGCAATCGTACAAGCAGTTTGTAGTCTAAATATTTGAGGGGTAGATTTAGCTTCTTTCCAAATGACACAGATATAAAAGAATGAGTAGCTCCAGAATCAAAGAGTACTCTAGCGGGTATGCCATTAATAGGTACGATACCTATGATTTGTTTTAGTTTTAGTCTACATGCTCACACAATGTAATCACAAAATGAAAGGTTCAGGTCATACCTGTGACCACATCAGGCGATGCGGCAGCCTCCTCAGATGTAACAGCAAAAATCTTTCCTTGCTGTAGCTGCTTCCTGGGCTTAGGACACTCCCTGGAATAATGTCCCACTTGATTGCGGTTATAGCATTTTACTCCTTCATTATTTTGCTTTTGTTGCGGTTGAGCTGCTGGAGTAGTCTTGGCTGCAGCATTGAAGCCTTGAGTACGGAAGGGTTTAAATGTCCTTGTATTCCCTCCGTTATATGAATTTCTGTTTGACCTTTTAATACCCCTGTTTTGAGCAAAGTAGCTCTCCTTTTGGCTCGACTCTATTACCCAAGAAATTTATACGGCTTCGTTGTAAACCTTCTTCTCCAGGTATGCTCTCTATTGTTTCACATTTTTAAACTCTGCAAACTAGGTTTTTTGCCCATTACATTGTTTTCTTCAATTAAACTTTTTCCAATCGTAAAAATTTAATTTTTATTGGGGGCTTTTGCTATTGGTCACCCAATGGATGAAAGCCCTAAAAAATATTTGAGTTTCATCGGTTGGTTATTGAGAAACTTGAATTTTTCCATTTTGACCTAATTTTTAAGATTTTTTGAATTTATTGAAATTTCATCAAATTCGATCTTTCTAGATTAAATTTCCAACTGTATGAGCTTTGCAGGATGGTTTGGAACCTATGTAAGTCCTCCTGCCCAATTGTTTGGGTGAAAAGTGAGGCTTTTGGCCAAATCATGCCGTTATAATGCCAAAATTTTGAGTTCTTTTCACCATTACTAATATCTTGTTTGTTCTTCTGTGCCTTGATAGATAATATGGCTCGTACCAAGGTGCCTAGGGCTCATGACCCCATTCGTTTTCGCTTCAACGAGGCGGAAGCTCAGTATGCTTGCTATGAGCGCAAGAAAGTAGAAGGGGGTCGTTGTGTGAACTTGGCTAGTCATGCCTTGTTCAACGTGGAAGGTGCTTTTGGTGACATGGGCTGGCTCCCTATGATCACCTATGAGGCTTGTACCCGTCCTGATCTGGTGATACAGTTCTATTGCAATCTCTAGGTAGTGGGAGATCGCAATGACACAAAGAGAGGTAGGGAGCTCAGGATCACGAGCTACGTCAAAGGGGTGGAGGTCTCATTTAATTGCCAATAGTTGGCTGATCTTTTAGGCATATCAAATGATGGCTCCTTGGTGTACTGTGCTCCCAAGGAGCCCCAGTTCCTATCCTTGGAGATGCGTTGCTGAGATTGATAGTCAGCTCATCAGAGATGATCACTGGGATATGAAAACGATCAACCTACGTCCAGAGCCTCGGGTGTACTGCAAAATTATCCAGCACAACCTGATACCCCAGAATGGACATTATGAGAGGATCTCCCAGTTGACTCAGTATGTCCTCTACTGTATTTGCACCAAGCAGCCTGTCTGCCTTCCTTAAATATGAGACAAAGAAGATGGCTGGAACTATTGAAAGACTATGATTGTGATATCCAGTATCATCCGGGAAAAGCGAACGTGGTAGCGGATGCATTGAGTAGAAAAGCAATGATAAAATCTCAAGGAGAAACTAGCACGACTGCAGCAATGTATACCAATGGAATGGTGTTTAATCACGGCAACGAACAATATGTGATAGATACAACGGATGAGTCAGCTAGCCAAGGGTTTATTCATCGGTTTTTGAATATGTTCGCGGCATTGAAGATTATACCGGATATAGTGGACGAAGTGAAGACAGCTATCAAAGCAGATCCTTATCTGAGAACAGTACAAGAAGATATTGAGAAAGGTAGGACTAACCCTGAGTCCACCTTGGATGACAAGAAGGTACTGAAATATAAAGGGAGAATATGTATTCCTGAAACAGAAAATATGGACATTAGACACCGACTGATGAAGGAAGCCCATACCACCATCTACTCGATACATCCTGGAAGCACAAAAATGTATCATGATCTAAAGAAACTGTATTGGTGGAGGGGAATGAAGGCAGATATAGCCAAGTTCGTGTCTCAATGCTTAAATTGTCAAAAGGTAAAGGCGGAACGACAAAGACCCGCAAGACTATTACAACCATTACCGGAACCAGCATGGAAATGGGACTGCATCACTATGGACTTCGTTACAGGACTACCATTGACTCCTCGAGTAGTTGACGCAGTTTGGGTGATTGTAGACCGTCTGACTAAAACAGCTCGCTTCATACCGATACGACCCCAGTATACACTGGAAAGGTTAGCAAAGCTGTATGTGGATAATATTGTTCTGTTGCTTGGTATTCCAGAAAGCATTGTGTCCGATAGAGATCCACGATTTACTTCCAAATTTTGGGAAGGACTGCAAAAGGCCATGGGTACAACATTGAAGTTCGATCTGCATTCCACCCGCGGGCAGACGGACAGTCGGAGCGTACAATCCAGATTTTAGAAGATATGCTACGAGCATGTGTGATTGATTTCAAGGGATCATGGGACGAGAAGTTACCATTGATCGAGTTCGCTTATAATAACAGCTATCAGGCTACTATACAGATGTCACCTTATGAAGCACTGTATGGTAGGAAGTGTCGAACTCCCTTGTTTTGGAATGAAGTTGGAGAACGTAGTATTGTTGGACCGGAATTTATTGAAGAGACTTGTCGAGTGGTCGACATAATCAAAGAAAGAGTAAGAGTAGCTCAGAACCGTCAGAAGAAATACGCAGATACTCGACGAAGAGAGCTAGAGTTCGCCGTAGGTGATGAAGTATTTTTGAAAGTATCGCCTATGCGAGGATTGAAGAGGTTCGGACAGAAAGGAAAACTAAGTCCCAGATACGTCGGGCCATATGAGATTCTGGCTAAGCGTGGAAAAGTAGCTTATCAGTTAGCACTACCACCATTTATGTCAAGTGTGCATGACGTATTTCACATATCCTTATTGAAGAAGTATGTCAAAGACCCAACACATGTGTTGACAGTAGATTTGCCGGAATTGACTGATGATTTGACATTTAAAGTAACACCAACGGAAATCACTAGTCGAAAGGTTCAACGTCTACGCAACAGAGATATCTACTATGTTAAGGTCACATGGAAAAGTAGAGACATGAAAGAGATTACATGGGAAGAAGAAAATGCTATGAGAAAGCAATACCCTGACTTGTTTGATTCAGAAGGTACATACAATTTCGAGGACGAAATTTTTATAAGTTAGGGGGAGTTGTAAGACCCGTGTCAAACTAACCCGGTCTTACCACCTTGAACCAGGTTTACCCATCATGGTCGAGTCAAATGGACCAAGGGCATGAAGGAGATCGAGATCCCAGGTATAAAATCGACCAAAAAATACATAATTTTAGGGAAGGGTCGCACACCCAGCTAAGCAGGGTCGGACCTCCCAAAAAGAAAGTCGGACCCTCAGTTTTGAAGGGAGGGTCGGACAGCTTAAGACCCTAGGGTCGACGGGATCATCGACCCTCCCATCGACCCTCGGTTTCTGACGAAACTGAAATTAGGAAATTTCCTAATTTTCGGTTGGGATTCTTTCCAAATCCCAATGGGATTATTATAGGACATTCTTAGTCTATTTAAAGGACGTCCCTAAGCCACTTTCACTCCTTTCACAACCCTAATTGAATTGAGAGAAAGAGAGAAGAAGGAAAAGAGGAAGAAAGGAGGCTAGGAAGAAGGCTTAGCAAAAAGGAGAAGAATTTGCAGAGAAAAGTAATCTTCTCAGGTATGGATATTAATTCCATGAGTTTCTACAGACCTTAGGTTAGATATGGTTGAGTGTAGGATTTTGGAGAAACCCAAACTATCCATCCAAGGTTAGGTTTTCATGAAAAACCATAGGAGGATGCACGAAAGCTATCTAGATGGATTATACATGATTCTAGACCATGGAATGACTGTTGAATGAATGTCGGTAGCAAGCCATAGGACCCCAAAAACGAAGAATGGGTTAAAAGAGGAAATTGGACCAGAGTTGTCACACCCCGATTTCGCACACTTCAGAATGGTGTGACGAACCGCCAAATAACCAACGGTTCAACCAGGATCTCTTATAGGCTATCCCCGCGTTATCCAAACTTAACCCGCATCCACAATTATAATCAGAGTAATACACAATAGCGGAAAATTTATAAATAATATGAACTGAGAACTAAGATGATATCCATAAATAATGGCAAATTATTCTGTGATTAACCGAGACATAAATATTTAAATACCAAATACATGTCTTATAAATCCAATAAAGAAAACTACAAAAAAATATCTAATCGAATACACACGAGTTGCACTCGCAAGAGGAGTCGTGTGTATCGTCTTCAGCTCCAGTTTCCATTGCTGCTATATTCCCGTACGCAGACGCGTTCATATAATCTTCGACTGTGTAACCTGCATCATCAACTAAAAATATTCGACGTCGAGGGGTGAGCACACAACACGGCTCAGTGAGTAGCCAAAACAATGCAACATTACATATGCATGCAAAAAGTCAATTCATATCTTTGGTCTTGGTTTATAGTTTGCAATGTGCAATAGAAAGGTTGGGTGGTCAAAGGTTAACGTTTATTGACACCGCCTCTATACACAGGGTGTGGAAGCCCGCCCGAAGGTTAACGTTTATCGTCGTCCCCATCCACCCTACCATAACATTATACAACAAAGGTTAACGTTTATTGCTATATAATGCTATACCAACACGTAAGCCCCCGTTAGCGGAGCTTGCAAACCGGGCTCGTTGCTAACCAATCCTAATGCCAAACAGTGTATCCAAGGCCTCACCCCAGCATCCCTCAGAATGCCCATAGAGATAGAGCTAAGGCCCCCCGGTAGAGTCAGAGACTACAAGGACCGAGACCACCTCCCCTGATACCCTACGACATAATAGTTTCGCTAAGGTAATGGCGATACGACGATGTCAATGCACAAGACTTGAGTTAGAGATAGAGCTAAAGTCTTCGAGACCCGCCAAAGGTTAACGTTTATTGACGTTCTCATCACACCTCCCACGATACTCGCTCGCATCAAGCACATCAACCACACACATACAAGCACATGCCTATTCCTATCATCATCATCATCATCATGTTATAAACAATAAAGTAAATATGCATGAACAAGTAATAGAAATATTGGATGGCACGCTGTATGCACATTACAATCATATTCGCATAGAATCAAACATGGCATAGGACTCAAGAAAAGAAAAATAGTTTATTATTAACCAATTTAGTTTGGGGTTAAGGTTCCTCACCTTAGCTTGCTAATAAATACTTTTTCAAGCTTTAAAATCACCTTTATAATGTTATTATATTGCTAGCAAACCTAACAAAGTCGATAGAATTTAATTAGAATTAATTCAGAATTTAAAAACCATTCTGTCAACTGAGGGTCGATGCTAGGGTCGATGGGTCTATCGACCCTCCCAGCATTCTGGACTTCCCGAATGCTGAGGGTTGATGGTCAGAAACACCTAGGGTCGGATGGTCTATCGACCCTCGGTGCGACCCTTGGTGCACTCTAGTCCAATTTCCACTTTTAATCCATTCTTCGTGTTTGGGGTCCTATGGCTTGCTTCCTACATTCATTCAATAGTCATTCTATGGTCTATAACCATATATAATCCATCTAGATAGCTTTCGTGCATCCTCCTATGGTTTACCATGAAAGCCTAACCATGGATGGATGGTTTGGGTTTCTCCGAAATCCTACACTCAACCATATCTAACCTAAGGTCTGTAGAAACTCATGGAATTAATATCCATACCTGAGAAGATTACTTTTCTCTGCAAATTCTTCTCCTTTTTGCTAAGCCTTCTTCCTAGCCTCCTTTCTTCCTCTTTTCCTTCTTCTCTCTTTCTCTCAATTCAATTAGGGTTGTGAAAGGCGTGAATGTGGCTTAGGAACGTCCTTTAAATAGACTAGGAATGTCCTATAATAGTCCCATTGAGATTTGGAAAGAATCCCAACCAAAAATTAAGAAATTTCCTAATTTCAGTTTCGTCAGAAACCGAGGGTCGATGGGAGGGTCGATGATCCCGTCGACCCTAGGGTCTTAAGCTGTCCGACCCTCCCTCAAAAACTGAGGGTCTGACTTTCTGTTTTGGGAGGTCCGACCCTGCTTAGTTGGGTGTGCGACCCTCCCCCAAAATTAAATGTTTTTGGGTCGATTTTATACCTGGGATCTCGATCTCCTTCATGCCCTTGGTCCATTTGACTCGACCATGATGGGTAAACCTGGTTCAAGGTGGTAAGACCGGGTTAGATTGACACGGGTCTTACAACTCCCCCCAACTTATAAAAATTTCATCCTCGAAATTGTACGTACCTTCTGAGTCAAACAAGTCAGGGTATTGCTTCCTCATAGCATTTTCTTCCTCCCATGTAATCTCTTCCATGTCTCTACTTTTCCATGTGACCTTAACATAGTAGATATCTCTGTTGCGTAGACGTTGAACCTTTCGACTAGTGATTTCCGTTGGTATTACTTCAAATGTCAAATCATCGGTCGGTTCCGGCAAATCTTGTCAACACATGTGTTGGGTCTTTGACATACTTCTTCAATAAGGATATGTGAAATACGTCATGCACACTTGACATAGATGGTGGTAATGCTAACCGATAAGCTACTTTTCCACGCTTAGCCAGAATCTCATATGGTCCGACATATCTTGGACTTAGTTTTCCTTTCTGTCCGAACCTCTTCAATCCTCGCATAGGCGATACTTTCAAGAATACTTTTTCGCCTACGGCGAACTCTAGATCTCTTCGTCGAGTATCTGCGTATTGCTTTTGACGGTTCTGAGCTACTCTTACTCTTTCCTTGATGATGTCGACCACTCGACAAGTCTCTTCAACAAATTCTGGTCCAATGATACTATGTTTTCCAACTTCATTCCAAAACAAGGGAGTTCGACACTTCCTACCATACGAGTGCTTCATAAGGTGACGTCCGTATAGTAGTCCGATAGCTGTTATTGTAAGCGAACTCGATCAATGGTAACTTCTCGTCCCATGATCCCTTGAAATCAATCACACATGCTCGTAGCATATCTTCTAAAATCTGAATGGTACGCTCCGACTGTCCGTCGGTCGCGTGGGTGGAATGCGATCTTGAACTTCAATGTTGTACCCATAGCCTTTTGCAGTCCTTCCCAAAATCCGGAAGTAAATCGTGGGTCTCTATCGGACACAATGCTTTTCGGAACACCGTGTAGCCGAACAATATTATCCACATACAGCTTTGCTAACCTTTCCGGTGTATCTTTGGGGTCGTATCGGTATGAAGCGAGCTGTCTTAGTCGGACGGTCTACAATCACCCAAAGCTGCGTCAACCACTCGAGGAGTCAATGGTAGTCCTGTGGCGAAGTCCATAGTGATGCAGTCCCATTTCCAAGCTGGTTCCGGTAATGGTTGTAACAGTCCTGCGGGTCTTTGTCGTTCCGCCTTTACCTTCGACAATTTAGGCATTGAGACACGAACTTGGCTACATCGCCTTCATTCCCCTCCACCAATACAGTTTCTTTAGATCATGATACATTTTTGTACTTCCGGGATGTACCGAGTAGATGGTGGTATGGGCTTCTTTCATGAGTCGGTGTCTAATGTCCACACTTTTCGTTCCGGTACACATATTCTTCCTTTGTATTTCAGTACCTTCTCGTCATCCAAGGTGAACTCGGGGTTAGTCCTACCTTTCTCAATATCTTCTTGTCTTGTTCTTAGATAAGGATCTGCTTTGATAGCTGTCTTCACTTCGTCCACTATATCCGGTATAATCTTCGATGCTGCGAACATATTCGAAAACCGATGAATGAACCCTTGGTTGGTTGATCCATCCGGTGTATCTATCACATCTTGCTCGTTGTCGTGATTAAACACCATTCCATTGGTATACATTGCTGCGATCGTGCTGGTTTCTCCTTGAGATTTTATCATTGCTTTTACGCTCAATGCATCCGCTACCACGTTCGCTTTTCTCGGATGATACTGGATATCACAATCATAGTCTTTCAATAATTCCAGCCATCTTCTTTGTCTCATATTTAACTCCTTCTGATTAAATAGATAAGTAAAACTTTTATGGTCCGACTTAATCTGAAACTTCTCTCCGTATAGGTAGTGTCTCCATATCTTGACAGCATGTACTACTGCCGCTAATTCCAAATCGTGAGTGGGGTAGTTCTTCTCATGTACCTTCAACTGTCTCGATGCATACGCAACTACTTGTTCTCCTTGCATAAGCACACATCCTAATCCCAATCCCGATGCATCAGTGTATAAGGTGAATGTCTGTCCTGGAACGGGAATGGTTAAAATTAGAGCGGATATCAATCTGGTCTTCAGTGTTAGAAAACTCTTTTCACACTTATCCATCCATACAAACTTTTCTCCTTTCTTGGTCAAACTGGTGAGAGGTACGGCAATCCGAGAATAGTCTTCTACGAATCTCCGATAATATCCAGCTAGACCCAGAAAACTTCTAATTTCTGAGACGCTCTTTGGTGCTTTCCACTTCACAATAGCTTCGATCTTACTAGGGTCCACTTTGATTCCTTCCGCGGATACTACATGGCCTAAAAATGCGACTTCGCTAAGCCAAAACTCACACTTAGAAAATTTGGCGTATAACTTCTCTTTCCTCAAACGCTGTAGGGCTGCATTTAGGTTCTTGACATGGGTTTCCTTGTCCTTGGAGTATACCAATATGTCATCAATAAATACTATCACCGACGTGTCCAACATATCGTGGAAAACTCGGTTCATAAGTTCCATGAACGTTGCCGGTGCATTAGTTAGTCCGAAAGACATCACTAAGAATTCATAATGTCCGTATCCGGTCCCGAAAGCTGTCTTCGAATGTCACCTTCTTTAATCTTCGGTTGATGATAGCTCGATCGAAGATCGATCTTTGAAAATACCTTCGCTCCTTGTAGCGATCGAACAAGTCATCGATCCCGGGTAGTGGATATCGATTCTTGATTGTCGGCTTATTCAACTCTCTATAGTCGATACATAACCGAACACTACCATCCTTCTTCTTTACGAACAACACGGTGCTCCCCCATGGAGATATATCTTGGGTCTAATATAACCCTTATCCAGCGGTTCTTGTAGTTGCACTTTTAATTCCTTCAGTTCAGTAGGAGCCATTCTATACGGTGCTTTTTATACTGGTGCGGCTCCAGGTATAAGGTCTATTACAAACTCCGTGGCTCGGTCGGGTAGTAATCCGGGTAGTTCCTCCGGAAATACATAAGGAAAGTCCCGCACGACATCAATATCTTCCATTTGTGGTACGTCCTTGGTTAGGTCGACCACTGATACTAGATATCCGACCGCTCCTTTCTCAAGGCACTTCTTAGCCTTTAATGCGGAAAGTATGAGCTTGCGTCTCTTGGGAAGTTTGGTTCCCGAGAAACTGAATTCTGCTCCTTCTTTGTCTTTAAACGTTAGCTTCTTCTCGGCGCACAACAAATTTGCAGAGTGCCGAGCTAACCAGTCCATTCCCAAGATGACGTCAAAGTCTACCATCTCAAGTTGTATTAAGGTTGCATCCAAGGTCTGCTCTCCAATGAGAACTGGACATGGTCCATAACCTTTCTCTAGTTCCACTTCTAATCCCATCGGTGACCGTACAAGTAATTTGTAGTCTAATGTTTTGATGGGAAATTTGGTCTTCTTTCCAAACGACATAGATATAAATGAATGAGTAGCTCCTGAATAAAAAAGTACTCTGGCGGGTATGCCATTGATAGGTACGATACCTGTGATTCATTTTTTTTTTTACTTAGTCTACATGCTCAATCAATGTAATTATAACTTCAAAAGTTTCGGCCATACCTGTGACCACATCGGGCGATGCGGCTGCATCCTCTGATGTAACAACATATACCCGTCCTTGATGTAACTGCTTCTTGGGTTTTGGACACTCTCTTGCCATATGCCCTGGTTGGTTGCAGTTATAACACTTCGGGGCTTCAGAATTTGGCTTTGGCTGTGGTTGAGCTGCTGCAGTAGACTTTGGTGCAGTTGCAAAATTCTGAGGACGGAAAGGTTTATACGTCCTGTTATTGCCTCCGTTATACGAATTCCCAGCTGGCCTTTTTATGCCTTTGTTTTTAGTGAAATAACTCTCTTTCTGGCTCGATTCAAATCACTCGAGCGATTTGAACAGCTTCATTATATACGGTCTTTTCTAATCCCAGAACATGTTCCCTGATACTTCCTCTCAGTCCCGCGACGAATCTATGGGTTTTTGTATCTTCTTCTTGCATGCTAGTTGGTGCGATGAAAAACAGCTCTTCGTAGCGCTGTTGATACGAGTCTACGGACATCTGCCCCTGGTACAGACTCAGAAATTCCTTTTCCATTGAATCTCTGAAGCTTCTTGGGAAATACTTCTCGTAGAATGCTTCTTTATATGTAGCCCATGTCAGTAGGGCATGCTTGGTCAATAAGTACGTCTTTGTAGATTTCCACCAATGGTGTGCGTCGCCTTTGAGCATGAAGGTTGCGCATAGTACTTTCTCTTCCTCAGTAATAGTCATCATAAGGAAGTTCCTTTCCATCTCGTCTATCCAGTGTGCCGGCCACAGTGGATCAGACGGCTTGCCGTTGAATTCTCTTGGTTTCATTTTCAAAAATCTCTCCACTAGCCGGGAGTGATCCAGTTGATTTTGATATGCCCCAAACATAAGGGGTGGATACTGATAGTTCCCTTGGGCTGCTTCTGGGGCTTGCACAGGAACTGGTGCAGTCGGTTGTTGAGGTGTCTGAGGGGCTGGGTGGTTACCCACTGGTGCTGCACTAGCTTGCCCGGTGTGCATGGTTGCAGCCTGAGTGGCTTGAAATATAATTCCCATCGCAACCTGCATTTGTGCTTGTGCATGTTGCATTTGTTGTAGCTGTTGAGCCAGATTCATCACCATTGTTGCTAGCTCTGGTGGTGGTAGTGGTAAATTTGTAGGGTTCACCGGTTCTGGATGTTTCGGTACCTGGTTATTCTCTTGACTAGTCTCCTCCACGGGTGGTGGTGGTGGGACTGTGTTTCGGGTCTGTCGGGTCACTCTACGTCCATACATATTTCCTTTCTGAGATGGGTGGTGCCTGAAAATCATCAAAATCAGTGAGAAATCATTTATACTTCATGTAGGCACGCTAACTGATGTAAAATTCAAAATCCTCAATTCATTTACGAAAAATTTTCTTGTCTTTTCTATGTAGGGTCGATGGTGAGGGTCGATGGTATGTCCGACCCTTGGTATCCGACCACGGGAATGACCTGTTCTTCCAGAGGCGAGGGTCGATGCGAGGGTCGATGGGTGTCCGACCCTCGGTCCGACCCTTGATTTTCGTCGATTCTCGAGAGCCGAGGGTCGATTGGAGGGTCGATCCGAGGGTCGATGTTGTCAGTCGAATTGTCCGACCCTCGGACTAAAAATCAGATTTTTAAGATCCGATTCTGGGTCATTTCTCACTATTCCTCCTCCGTTTCGACTCATCTCTACTCTCCGAGTTGCTACAGTGCTACTTCGCTATTGTGGATCATTCTTAGTCCGAGTTTCGACATCCACATCACCTCTACAAGTATAATTTCCCAACTTTACCTGTTTTTAGGTTTTTATTTCTAGGTTTTTGCTCATTTAACTCGTATTTTCCAAATTAAACTTTTTTCAACCGTAAAAATTCGATTTTTACTGGGGGCTTTTGTTATTAGGGTCTTGAGGAACGAAAGCCCTCAAAAATTTTTGAGTTTCATCGGTTGGTTATCGAGAAACTTAAATTTTTCTCTTTTTGCCCTAATTTGTCGACATTTTTGGTTTTTCTTGAATTTCTCCAAATTAGACCTTATCCGTTAAAATTTTCTACTACCTGTAGATTGTAGGATATGTTTTAACTTACGTAAGTTCTTACGCCCACTTGTATGGTGAAAAATGGGACTTTATTGTTAACTTACGTAGTGATTAAATCTAATTTTGGATTTTATCCTACTAACTCCTGGTTTATTTTCTCTTTCTTATTTTTGCAGGTACTATGGCCCGTACCAAAGTGCCAAGATTGTGTGATCCTCTCCGTTTCCGTTCAAATGAGGCCGAGGCACAGTATGCCTACTATACAGGCAAGAAAGTGGAAGGGGGTCGTATGGTGAACCTGGCTGATCTAGCCTTGTTCAACGTAGAGAGCTTTTGGCGACATGGGGTGGCTCCCTGTCATCACATACGACGCGTGCACATGTCCGGACTTGGTGCGCCAGTTCTATTGTAATCTCGGGTGGTGGGGGGATTACAATGATGTCGAGCGGGGTCGGGAGTTGCGCATCACTAGCTACGTCAAGGGGGTGCACATTTCTTTTGACTATCGGCGGCTGGCCGATCTGTTGGGCATTCCCTTCGATGGCCCTATGGTGTCTGTGTGCGCGGGAGAGCCACGGTTTGTTGAGATGGAGATGAGAGCAGAGATCGACAATCGGTTCCTCCGTCCCGATAGATGGCGGATGAGAGCTTGCTACTTGCGTCCATCTCCACGAGTCTTCCGCAAGATTATCCAGCATAATCTGATTCCGCAGAGTGGGCACTATGAGAGGGTGTCTCGGCTGACCCGGTTCTTGATCTACAACATATGCACTCGTCGGCCGGTCGCCTTCCTTACATCATCATGCGGACGATGATCGGTGCCACATTGTCCGGTCATAGGGGTAATCTACCCTATGGACGCATGATTCCGATGCTGCTACCGACCCGTTTGGGGGTGGATCTGGTTGATGAGAAGATCCGGGAGAAGACCTTCTCGTCGCCTCTAGATTGGGAGGCTATTCGCAAGATGGGGCTGCGAGATGCGGAGGTTAGCGATGAGGAGAGGAACGCGATGGTGCGCCCTCACACTCGGGTCGAGGTGGCCGATCGTCGCGGCTCTGCTAGGGCTCGGGGGAGATCCGGTCGACGATGATGATCGTATGTATATGGATGTCGACGCGATACCCCCGCCATCACCTACACAGGCGGATGGAGTTGGTACTTCTGCGCGGCGGCGGCCGGTACCCGAGGCCAGTCCTTCTCATGATGCTGGTCCTTCACGCCCACCTTCTGATATGATGGAGATGCTGCAGGAGATCAGGGATGCTCAGCGCAGATCTGATCTGAGGATGGATGAGCTGTTGGCTGCTCAGCACGCATCAGATGCACGGATTAGAGAGCTCCTAGAGGTGCAGCGTGCGACTGATAAGAGGATAGCCGGTCTTACAGCTAGTCTCCAGACGACCCAGACCCAGGTGGCCTGGTTGACTAGGGTCTATGCTGAGGACTACGACAAAGATCGTGAGGCACCGCCTCCTCCTTCGCCTCCAGCTTCCTGATTGTACTTTACTTTTCTTGTACTACAGAGTCACTGGGTTGTGGACTGTACTCTGCTTTAGCGATGTATATACGTTGTAGTTCTGTAACTGGTTTTCCCTTTAATAGATGCATTATTCTCTTTTTAATTCAGTTTCAATCATCACTTGTGCTTACCGTGTGTTTGTATTAAAGTTTTTAATTTATCCTATCTCAGTTCACAATGGTCTTGAATGTGTGTGTCAGTTCGGCGGGCAAGGCCTGAGATGCTCTGACACCAAGTTGTTACACCCCGATTCCGCACACTTCAGAATGGTGTGATGAACCGCCAAATAAACAAAGGTTCAACCAGGATCTCATATAGGCTATCCCCGCGTTATCCAAACTTAACACGCATCCACAATTATAATCAGAGTAATACACAATAGCGGAAACTTTATAAATAATATGAACTGAGAACTAAGATGATATCCATAAATAATGGCAAATTATTCTGTGATTAACCGAGACATAAATATTTAAATACCAAATACATGTCTTATAAATCCAATAAAGAAAACTACAAAAAAATATCTAATCGAATACACACGAGTTGCACTCGCAAGAGGAGTCGTGTGTATCGTCTTCAGCTCCAGCTTCCATTGCTGCTATATTCCCGTACGCAGACGCGTTCATATAATCTTCGACTGTGTAACCTGCATCATTAACTAAAAATATTCGACGTCGAGGGGTGAGCACACAACACGGCTCAGTGAGTAGCCAAAACAATGCAACATTACATATGCATGCAAAAAAGTCAATTCATATCTTTGGTCTTGGTTTATAGTTTGCAATGTGCAATAGAAAGGTTGGGTGGTCAAAGGTTAACGTTTATTGACACTGCCTCTATACACAGGGTGTGGAAGCCCGCCCGAAGGTTAACGTTTATCGTCGTCCCCATCCACCCTACCATAACATTATACAACAAAGGTTAACGTTTATTGCTATATAATGCTATACCAACACGTAAGCCCCTATTAGCGAGGGCTTGCAAACTGGGCTCGCTGCTAACCAATCCTAATGCCAAACAGTGTATCCAAGGCCTCACCCCAGCATCCCTCAGAACATCCATAGAGATAGAGCTAAGGCCCCCCGGTAGAGTCAGAGACTACAAGGACCGAGACCACCTCCCCTGATACTCTACGACATAATAGTTCTGCTAAGGTAATGGCGATACGACGATGTCAATGCACAAGACTTGAGTTAGAGATAGAGCTAAAGTGCTGAGACCCGCCAAAGGTTAACGTTTATTGACGTTCTAATCACACCTCCCCTGATACTCGCTCGCATCAAGCACATCAACCACACACATACAAGCACATGCCTATTCCTATCATCATCATCATCATCATGTTATAAAAAATAAAGTAAATATGCATGAACAAGTAAAAGAAATATTGGATGGCATGCTGTATGCACATTACAAACATATTCGCATAGAATCAAACATGGCATAGGACTCAAGAAATAAAAAATAGTTTATTATTAACCAATTTAGTTTGGGATTAAGGTTCCTCACCTTAGCTTGCTAAAAGATACTTTTCCAAGCTTTAGAATCACCGTTATAACGTAATTATATTGCTAGCAAACCTAACCAAGTCGATAGAATTTAATTAGAATTAATTCATAATTTAAAAACCATTCTGTCAACTGAGGGTCGATGCTAGGGTCGATGGGTCTATCGACCCTCCCTCCATTCTGAACTTCCCAAATGCTGAGGGTCGATGGTCAGAAACACCTAGGGTCGGATGGTCTATCGACCCTCGGTGCGACCCTTGGTGCACTCTTGTAAGACCCGTGTCAATCTAACCCGGTCTTACCACCTTGAACCAGGTTTACCCATCATGGTCGAGTCAAATGGACCAAGGGCATGAAGGAGATCGAGATCCCAGGTATAAAATCGACCCAAAAACATTTAATTTTAGGGGAGGGTCGCACACCCAGCTAAGCAGGGTCGGACCTCCCAAAACAGAAAGTCAGACCCTCAGTTTTTAAGGGAGGGTCGGACAGCTTAAGACCCTAGGGTCGACGGGATCATCGACCCTCCCATCGAACCTCGATTTCTGACGAAACTGAAATTAGGAAATTTCCTAATTTTCGGTTGGGATTCTTTCCAAATCTCAATGGGACTATTATAGGACATTCCTAGTCTATTTAAAGGACGTTCCTAAGCCACATTCACTCCTTTCACAACCCTAATTGAATTGAGAGAAAGAGAGAAGAAGGAAAAGAGGAAGAAAGGAGGCTAGGAAGAAGGCTTAGCAAAAAAGAGAAGAAATTGCAGAGAAAAGTAATCTTCTCAGGTATGGATACAAATTTCAGGAGTTTCTACAGACCTTAGGTTAGATATGGTTGAGTGTAGGATTTCGGAGAAACCCAAACCATCCATCCATGGTTAGGCTTTCATGGTAAACCATAGGAGGATGCACGAAAGCTATCTAGATGGATTATATATGGTTCTAGACCATAGAATGACTATTGAATGAATGTAGGAAGCAAGCCATAGGACCCCAAACATGAAGAATGGATTAAAAGTGGAAATTGGACCAGAGTGCACCAAGGGTCGCACCGAGGGTCGATAGACCATCCGACCCTAGGTGTTTCTGACCATCGACCCTCAGCATTTGGGAAGTTCAGAATGGAGGGAGGGTCGATAGACCCATCGACCCTAGCATCGACCCTCAGTTGACAGAATGGTTTTTAAATTATGAATTAATTCTAATTAAATTCTATCGACTTGGTTAGGTTTGCTAGCAATATAATTACGTTATAACGGTGATTCTAAAGCTTGGAAAAGTATCTTTTAGCAAGCTAAGGTGAGGAACCTTAATCCCAAACTAAATTGGTTAATAATAAACTATTTTTTATTTCTTGAGTCCTATGCCATGTTTGATTCTATGCGAATATGTTTGTAATGTGCATACAGCATGCCATCCAATATTTCTTTTACTTGTTCATGCATATTTACTTTATTTTTTATAACATGATGATGATGATGATGATAGGAATAGGCATGTGCTTGTATGTGTGTGGTTGATGTGCTTGATGCGAGCGAGTATCAGGGGAGGTGTGATGAGAACGTCAATAAACGTTAACCTTTGGCGGGTCTCAGCACTTTAGCTCTATCTCTAACTCAAGTCTTGTGCATTGACATCGTCGTATCGCCATTACCTTAGCAGAACTATTATGTCGTAGAGTATCAGGGGAGGTGGTCTCGGTCCTTGTAGTCTCTGACTCTACCGGGGGGCCTTAGCTCTATCTCTATGGATGTTCTGAGGGATGCTGGGGTGAGGCCTTGGATACACTGTTTGGCATTAGGATTGGTTAGCAGCGAGCCTAGTTTGCAAGCCCTCGCTAACAGGGGCTTACGTGTTGGTATAGCATTATATAGTAATAAACGTTAACCTTTGTTGTATAATGTTATGGTAGGGTGGATGGGGACGACGATAAACGTTAACCTTCGGGCGGGCTTCCACACCCTGTGTATAGAGGCGGTGTCAATAAACGTTAACCTTTGACCACCCAACCTTTCTATTGCACATTGCAAACTATAAACCAAGACCAAAGATATGAATTGACTTTTTGCATGCATACGTAATGTTGCATTGTTTTGGCTACTCACTGAGCCGTGTTGTGTGCTCACCCCTCGACGTCGAATATTTTTAGTTGATGATGCAGGTTATACAATTGAAGATTTTATGAAGGCGTCGGCGTACGGAACTGTAGCAGCTATGGAAGTTGGAGCTGAAGACGATACACACGACTCCTTTTGCGAGTGCAACTCGTGTGTATTCGATTAGATATTTTCATAGGTTTCTTATTCTGGATTTATTAAAGTTTGTATTGATATTTACTTATGTCCCGGTTGATACAGAATAATTTTCTATTAAATTATTAATATCATTTTAGTTCTCGGTTCATTTATTAATTAGATTTCCACTATTATGTATTTACTCTGATTATGATTGTGGATGCGTGTAAGTTTGGATAACGCGGGGATAGCCTATTCGAGATCCTGGTTGAACCGTTGGTTATTTAGCGGTTCATCGCACCATTCTGAACAGTGCAGAATTGGGGTGTGACATTGAATGTCTTGTTATTCCCTCCATTATAAGAATTTCCAGCTGGCCTTTTTATACCTCTGTTTTGCATGAAATAACTCTCCTTCTGGCTCGATTCTATAACTCGAGCAATTTGTGCCGCTTTATTATAAATTTTCTTTTCATGTCCCAGAACGTGCTCGCGGATGCTTCCCCTAAGTCCCATGATGAACCTTCGGGTCTTTGTGTTTTCCGCTTGCATACTAGTGGGTGCAAAGAAGAACAGCTCTTCATAACGCTGTCGATACGCTTCCACGGTCATCTGCCCCTGATACAAACTCAGGAACTCTCTTTCCATAGAATCTCTAAAACTTCTCGGAAAGTACTTCTCAAGGAACGCCTCTTTATAAATATCCCAAGTCAGTTGGGCATGCATTGTAAGTAAATACGTCCTGGTAGACCTCCACCAATGGTGTGCATCTCCTAAAATTTCTCCAATATCAATGGTTCACATTGGATAAAGGATCATAGAGGTACGGAGAGTCTCTTCAACATAGACATTCCAACTTAGTCAAATAAGACTAATTTATAGTGGGCACAAAACAATTTCAGAAATAGTCAAGTGGGTGCAACCAATTCATGTCAAACAATATGCTAAAAACATGACCAAATTTAATACAATGGGATCCATGGGACCAATTAAAGGTATGCTGAAAAACGATTGCAGGTGGAGGGTGTATGGGGATTACGGTTTATTGGTTCTGGTATGGGGTTGTTTTGGTTAATAGAGATGCAGATGGGTTCGGTTATGGTGGCCTGCAGGTGGAAGATTGTCAATGAATCGGTGATTACAGAATAAACAAAGAAGAACAAAAAAAAGAAAGAAAGAAGCAGAACGTACCAAACGTTGCTGCTGCGAATTCTTCTTCCTCATCTTCAACGTCACTTCCTGCTTCTCCTCTTGATCCTCCATTCTCCTTTGGTCTGATCCTCTCCTCCTCTTTGATTTTTTTTCTTTCTCCCACCGATCTGCTTTCTCTCCTCCTCTCTCGATTCTCTCTCATCTCTTCTGATCTTTGCCTCTCTCTCTAGTTTTCCTCCTCTCTCCTGATTTTCTTTTCTTTTTTTCTCCTCTCTCCCTTCATTCTTCTCGGTTTTCTCCTCTCTCTTGATTTTCTTTTCTTTTTTTTCTCCTCTCTCCTTCCATTCTTCTCGATTTTCTCCTTCCTTTTCCTTTTTTTTTCTTTTTTTATTATTCTCTCCACTGCTCTCTCTCTCTTTCTCCTCTTCTCGGTTCTTCTCTCCTTTTCCCTTTTTTTTCTTTTTTTATTCTTCCTCTCCACCCCTCTCTCTCTATTTCTCCTCTTCTCGGTTCGTCCCTTCCTCTTCCTTTTTTTTTCTTTTTTTATTCTTCCTCTCCCTCTCGGATTTCATTTTTTTTTCTTTTTTTTTCCTTTTTTTATTTTCCCCCCTCAATCTTCTCGGATTGCCTCTCAATCTCTCGGATTTCATTCCTTTTTCTTTTTTTTTTCCTTTTTTTATTCTCCTCTCTCAATCTTCTCAGATTGCCTCTCAATCTTTCATCCTTCCTTTTTTTTCTATTCGGATCCTACTTCCTTTTTATATATAAAACATATAAATATATAATATATTAATATATTAATATATATAATATAATATATTAATATATTAATATATATAATATAATATACATATAAGACATATGTATATATTATATGATATATTATAATATATTATATATTATATATTATATAAACATATAAATAATATATAAAAGAAATACAGGCATATGCGCCGATTTGAATTGGTCCGGATTGACAAGGATTGATTGGGTTGGGCCAAGACTTGCTTGGGTTGAGCTGAGTTGACTGGATTGACTGAAATTAACTGGATTTTCTCTCTCTATCATTTCATGGGCCATTTCCGCTGTCATTCCGCACGAAATTTTTCGATAGCCTCTATTTCAAATTTTCTACGTTCACTTTGTAGAACATTAAAAATGAGAAATATTAGAACTTGAATCACCTCATTTGGAAATAAAATGACCAAGTTATGAATTTCTGAAGTTTAAGCAGATCAATTATCGATAATTTGGCTGACCATTCTGTATGGGATCCTTCAGAGACTTCTATTGGAAATCCTTTACGTCCACTTTGTAGAGTACTTAAAATGGAACATAATGAAACTAAAATCACCTGATTTGGATATGGGGTGACCAAAATATGAATTTTCAAAGGTTAAATGACCATTTCCATGTGTAATTTTGCATGGGACCCTTCGGAGACTTCTGCCCGAGATTTTTTACGTCCACTTTGTACAACATCATAAATGAAGAATAATGGCCTTAGAATCATCTGAATCTGACGTAGAACGGAAAATATATGAAGCTTTGAAGTTCTAATGATAATTTTGCATGAAAGCTTGCATGGGACCCACTGGTGACTTCTGCCAGGAATTTTTCACGTCCACTTTGTAGAACATCATAAATGAAGAATAATGGCCTTGGAATCATCTGAATCCGACGTCAAACAGAAAAGATATAAAGCTTTGAAGTTCTAACGATAATTTTGCATGGAAGCTTGCATGGGGCCCACTGGTGACTTCTACTCGGGATTTTTTACGTCCACTTTGAAGAGGACTAAAAATAAGAAATATTGGCATTTGAATGATCTGATTCCGATATCAGATGACCCAGATATGATGTCTTGAAGTTTAAATGATAATGCATGCATGATACGATAATTACGTAAATGCCCTTGCACTTTCAAACTGCGATATCTTCCTTGTTTGAAGTCAGAATTTGATGATTCTAGTCTCATTTCGAAGATAATTTCACAACCTATTCATCCAAGTAGATAATAGCCCATGACCCTGCTGTGGGGTTCAGGAGAGAATCACAAATCTTTGGGTTAAAGGCTGAAAACCTGCCATCTTGGTTCACTTATGCAGAGGGTGGCAAAAATGGGATGCTTACAGGACTTCAAGGCCTTGCAGTGGCTTCATTCAGGTGTTGGACATCCTCAAACTGATGCAATAGAAGATTGAAAAGTTGTAGAAGGGGCAAGAGTCGATCGTCACCTCACAGGATGCCATCACATGTTGGTAGGAGGAAATCATCTAGGAGTAGAAGAGGATCACGGAGCATAAGGAGGCCATCACAGGTCATTAAAAGGCCCTTACCACTCGATTGGAGAGCATGGCAGACGACATGTGTTTTCTTAGAGTTACCATGGTATCCGCTGGGCCCTTGCATCACTTTGTCAGGTATAGGCCTCCACCCCTTGTAAACCAGTAGTTCCAGTACCACCCCCCCTGGATTTCTTTTCTTTTTACTTGTATGTAGTTGCACATTGGGTTAACTATCCATGTTGTGGACCGCATCTGGCTCGATATGACATTTGTGTATAACTTTTTAAAATCAGGGTAACCATTCGGATAATGGACCGTACACTAATTTTGTACTTATCATTTGCTTACACCTATAAATATTCACCAGTTCTTACTCTTTAATGTTGTCCATTATTGTCTTGTTTACTTCTCGTAGTATAGTGCCCATGTCTTTATTGTTCTCACTAACTTACTATTATTGGTTTATATATAGTTTTTAAATTTTTAACCTATGCATCTATCACTGACTATGGACATGCACGTGCAGGGGAAACCCGTAGGTAGAATCAGAGTAGTTGTGCTCTGATACCAGCGTTGTCACAGCCCATTTTAAAAATCAGGCGTAATATCCAGTTTGACCCACAAGATGACCCAAATCCACCCAGCGACCAACAATCACAATGATCTACCATACAGATCCCACAGTCTACACTAACAATATCCATAATAACCAATGAATAAAACAAAGTAATAATAACAAAAGAAATACTAAATGACAAATGCTATCTGAATAATACCATACCATAAGTTACAATAGAGAATTATTCTTTACATCACCATGGGTTTACACAAAATACTACATATCCCATATATAGATAGCCAAAATGAAAAGAATAAATCTATCCATTGTGTTTAGATAGAATTACATTCTCTATCTACAAAATATATCATGAGGGGGGAGGGGAGAAGAGTATGGGCAGGGCTACGACAAGCGTAGACACAATCGCTGTAGGTGCAGCCTCGTCATGCTCATCTGTGAGATCCTCGCCTACGGATGCATCACTTTACAGCTGAGACTCCATAAAATCCACCACAGAGAAATCTGCATAAGAATTTGAAACAAATATCGATACGAGGGTTGAGCTCCCATCCTAGCTCAATAAGGAACCAAGTATCACATGCCATGCATCCAATGCGTATGATGAGTTTTAATG
This sequence comes from Protea cynaroides, assembly GCA_028583415.1. NCBI lineage: Eukaryota > Viridiplantae > Streptophyta > Magnoliopsida > Proteales > Proteaceae > Protea > Protea cynaroides. The sequence continues at coordinate 10,064,037 of CM053269.1, forward strand.
TTAGGTCTTGGTATGGTTTTGTAGATGTAGTTTGTTTGTCTATCGCAAATTTTGACCCTGTCAACTGCTCGATAGCTTTTACACTTCATGCACCGAGCTAGGGTAGAAGGAGGATGCCCAAGTCTCTTTTGCTAAATTGCTTCTACAAGCGGACCCCACCTTAGATTTTTGGTCCAAGGCATGCCACCTCCCTTGGGCTAAAACCAAGGTGATGCAACCTCCTAATGCCTATCATATGAATATAGCATGGAAATATAATAAGGCCATACCCCAATAGAGACCCCCGACCCTCACATACCATGAAGCACTGTATCTTTGCTAGGGTGCTAGCAGTAGGTCTGTGCCCTTATACCCATACACTACCTTCCCTTGGTACCCGCACATCACACAAACCCAGGACCCGTGTACCGATGTGTTACTCTCTACTGGTACCCACACGTAACACAAGCCACACAATACTATTAACCACATCCATCAATTAAACATACATAGTTGTTATAATGCAATGCATGCTCAATTATCATAATTATTAGATGACAAGTTATAAACACACAATCACAAGCATAAATCATATGTCCTAATCCTATGGACCCAACCCTCACCTATAGGCACCATTAATGCTGTTGAACCTTGAAGTTGGCAGAAGGCTTCATCCTACACCCACGTTGGTTTACTAATTAGAATTACATAGGTTTCATTTAGTTAGTTGAGTAGCTTTTAACCTGCATGGACATGTTCTAAATGTCCATACACGGGTCCCCAAATAAGCCAAGACCCTAAAGGTTGGTCCCCAAAGGATCTAACTAAGAACTGGTCATCAGAGGCTAAGGCGAAGTATTATTTCGGTGGATCTATTAGGACAAAATTTAATATCCACCCATCTCTGATGGACGGTAATATGATTACGGAGTCGCCTCCTAGATTAAGGTCTAGGACCTATAAAAAATGCAGTCTCATCATAAGAAAAGGCCTTTATTGACTCATTGGACCCAATATATCGGCTTTGATCTATCAGAGAATGTGTAAGCATTCAAGGTACAGTTTGGGAAGGTGTTAGGCACTGGATTCAAAAATCGACCTCCTATGTGATAACTACTTTCCTTAGACTCTATGGTTCTAACTGTTCATGGTCAATGGATGATGACTAGAGCTCATGGGGATCCTATGCCAAGTTGCTAAGTTCTTCTAACCTAGGTTTAGCCAAACATATTCTCAAAAATAAATAAAAAAGAAAAGTAATATACAGTGAATCAAACCAAAGTTGGTTTAGTAATGGACTAAATCTGAGACATCCAAGACATCTTAAATTGCCTACGTATTATAATCCTGAAAATCAAGTCCATAACGTAGTTCGAACGGAATGTAATTAAGGTTTATGGATGTGATTTATGCTTAAGCTTCATTAGATTCAATTGTTCAAGTTGAGATTTATGTTTGATGATGATTGAGATTGAATCTAGAGATAGCCTATGTGGATTGAAGTGAATATGGATATGAAATGGTATGGATGTGGATGTGAAGGACCTAAGGATACTAAGATGTGGTACCGTACTTGGAGAGGTCCTCCAAGTTGCCTATGTATTTTAGAGGTCCTAAAAATCAGGTACAACGTAGTTCATTGGGATGTTTTGATACTCTAGGGGGGCAAGCTATCTCTCTCTACTCTCAGGGAGCAATCTGTTTATCTCTCTACTCTTAGGGAGCAATCTGGCTCTTTCTACTCTCAGGGAGTAATCTGTCTCTATACTCTCGGGGAGCAATCTATCTCTTTCTACTCTTAGGGAGTAATCTATCTCTCTACTCTCGGGGAGCAATCTATCTCTTTCTACTCTCAGGGAGCAATCTGTCTCTCTACTCTAGGGGAGCAATTTGTCTCTTTCTACTCTCGGGGAGCAATCTATCTCTCTACTCTCGGGGAGCAATCTGTGTCTCTCTACTCTCGAGGAGCAATCTGTGTCTCTCTACTCTCGGGAGCAATCTGTGTCTCTCTACTCTCGGGGAGCAATCTGTGTCTCTCTACTCTCAGAGAGCAAGGTGTTTCCTTCTACTCTCGGGGGAGCAAGATGTCTCTTTCTACTCTTGAGGAGCAAGGGTTTATGAGTCCGTGTTTGAGAATCTCTCCAAACTACCTACGTATCTTAGGGTGTTGCCCTAAGAATTAGGATCCGTGTAGTTCAAAATGCGGATTCATTCATTCATGTTCTTCTTTCAATATCAAGGTGTGGAACGTAAATGCTCTATGGTTCGATTCACATCACACCTATCTAGTTCTTTATACCCTAGGGGAGATGAGCTAAGGGGTAGGGATCGTCCTAGAGCTACCCTTGACCTAAAACCTTAATTTGGCATTTGTTGGGCTAGGCTTCATATCTCTTGATTAAAATTTATCATTTTCATTCTTACCCAACCCGTAAATGTGGGTGCCTACATGCACGTCTCCACACCTAATATGTCTTCTAGGTGTATAGATATGGTAGTTCGACTAGGGTGTTGCAGAAATTAAGTTATTTCCAACAATAAATATAATTCAAATATGGCAAGTAACAACATATATCATCCCAGATATGGCAGTAAAGCATGTGAATCAATATAGCAGCAAGCATGTGAGAGCATTGATCAAGCATCGTTCATCAACAATGTGACCAAGATCATATTTGATCGACTACTCAGATTTGATGTAATCGATCATCATCAGTGTAATCAAGATCATATTTGATCGATGGTTCAGATTCACTTAAAACATTTATGAGGTCAATCCAACCATTTAAATTCAATAAAATTACTCAAAAAGATAATCCAACGGTTCAAATCACTCAAGATGGTAATCCAATCGTTCAGATCACTCAAAATCACTCACAATAAAGAACCAACAGTTCATATCACTCCAAATGATAATCTATCCATTCAAATTCCTTTAAATCATTCATATTCAAGATCCAACGGTTTATATTCATTTACATAAATCATCAAGAAAATCCAATGGTCCAGATTTATTTATATCATTCATGATGTCAATCTAATGGTTCAGATTCAAATAAGATGTTCATGATCAAGATCTAATGGTCTATATTTTATATCACTCATGCAATGGCTAGATTCATTTCATTATTAGATCCAAATCAAAATTAAACATCCAATGGCTCACAATTAATATTCTCTCATGATCCAAATAAAAATAAATTTTCCAATGGCTCAAAATTAATCATATTAGAAACTCTAGATCAATGGCTAGATTTTAATCACATCAAATTCCAAGATCAATGGCCAAGATTTAATCATGTAAAAATTCAACATTACATGGCCATAATCCAATCTCATCAAATTCAGAGATCAATGGTCCAATTTAATTTACATCATAATTCCAAGCATATGGGATCAATCAATTTCATCAAAATTCCAAACATATGGGACCAATTTCATAAAAATTCCAAGCTTATGGATCAATCAATTTCGATTTCCACAATCGGATCAATTTCATCATATCTTCACAATCAGATCAATTTCATTCAATTTTCACAATCGGATCAATTTCATCATATTTTCATAATCGGATCAATTTCATCATATTTTCACAATCGATGGGATCAGAGGATTGATGGGGAAATCAAAGGGCTGTAATTGGATCAATTATGCAGGGATAGATCAAGGGTTGGATTTGGTTAATGAGGAGGTAAGTGGTTGCAGCAAGTTACGTGGAGAGTATGGGGATAGTAGGGAGTTGGGTTCTACAGAGGATTGTGATGGACTAAACAGATGTTGAAGATGGTTGAAATAATGGTGACAGGTGGGGGTGAGTAAGCTATATGGAGGGTTTGATTAGGTGGTTAACAGTGTAGTGGAGTAGGTAGGTGTTGGACAAATGGGTTGAGGCTTATCAGTTTGCAGCAAAGGAGGAAGGACAAGTGTGGCTTGTTGTTTAGTAATGTGGCTGGAGTGGGGATCAGGAGGTAACCACAGATAAGGGATATTGTATAGGGTGGTCTAGTTTGAGTTTTGTAGGGTATCACTTGTAGGGTCATCGACAGATTGGCTGTAGCGGTTTATGGTTATAGGTAACAAAAGAAAGAAAAGCTAGAGGAGGGGCAGTTTACCAGAGTTGCAGGTGATCTCTCAGCAGTTGCCTTCTCCTCCTCCTCATCCTTCTTCTTCTTCTTCTTCTTCTCTTCTTCTTCTTCTTCTCTATTTTCCTTTTCTTTGGCCTGCATTCCAGTTGTAAGACCCGTATCGAACTAACTGGTCTTACCACCTTGTACCAGGTCTACCTATCTTGGTTGAGCCAAGTGGACCGAGTGTGTGAAGAAAATCACAAGACCAGGTATGATTCTGACCCAAAAACAGTAAATGTGAGGGTAGGGTCGCATGCCTAAACAGGTAGGGTCGACCCCACCTTAACAGAAGTCCAACCTATGATTTTATAGTCATAGGGGCGCATGACTAGAAAATCATAGGGTCGACGGATCCTGCGACCCTACGTCCGACCCTACGATGTCAGACATAAACTGTAAATTAGGAAACTTTCTTAATTCCAAAGGGTTCTTTCCTAAACTGAATGAGACTTATTTTGGAGTGTTTTTCTCTATAAATAGGACGTCACTTAGCCTCTTTCACTCCTTTTAGAACCCTAATTGAAAGTGAGAGAAAGAGAAAGAGAAGGAAAAGAAAAAGAGAAGGAAAATTAAAGAAAAGACTAAGGAAGAGGAGGAAGTTCAGAGAAACCTCTGAATCTCAGCCAACCTCAGGTATGAATCCAAGTCCCTTCATAAATTAAGAGCCTAGAATGGATTATGAAGAAGTTAGGATTAAGAAACCCAAATCATCCATCCATGGATGAGTTCCAAAGGAATCCATGGAAGTAATCATCATAGGCAATGGAAAGTGTGTAAAAAATCATAGTTATGAGCCATAGAACAATCTTAGAATGGACCTACGAGACCACAGGATCGATCACATGCCCTCGGAAAGTCCCAGGGAGGGTGTGGTCTCACGTAGGGTCGATTGGTAATCAACCCCACGTCTGACCCTACACCCTAGGGTCGATTGGTAACCGACCCTAGGTGCTACCCTACCTGCGACCCTACGATTTCAGCTAGTCTAAATTTGTTGGAATTAATTTTAATTAAAATCTATCGACTTGTTAGGCCTTTCTAGTGATTTAAAGGTGATTCATAAAGCTTGAATGAGGATCTACACTCAATCAAAGGTGAAGGAACAAGATCTAAACTAATTGGCTAATAATAAACTGTTTTCGTTTATTGAGTCCAACACCATGAATGATTTTTATGCTTGTATGATTGTAATGTGCATATCACATGTCATCTACTATTCCTGTTATTACTGTTCATGCATATTTAATTTTATTTATTATAACATCATGATGATGATGATGCTAGGAATAGGCATATGAATGTATGTGTGTGGTTAGTGTACTTGATGCGAGTGGAGCATCTGGGGGAGGACGTGACATTGTGGTTCATCCTGGTCACCAGACTCTAGCTCTATCTCTACTCAAGTCTTGTCCACTAACATCATCGTATCGTCATTACCTTAGCAGAACTATTACGTCGTAGGGCATCAGGGGAGGTGGTCTCGGACCGTGTAGTCTCTGACTCTGCCGGGGGGCCTTAGCTCTATCTCTATGGACGTATTGAGGGATGCTGGGGTGAGGCCTTGGATACACTGTTTGACAATAGGATTGGTTAGTTGCGAGCCCAGTTTGCAAGCCCTCGCCAATAGGGTCTTATGTATTGGTATGGGTAGAGCATCAGGGAAGTGTGATGCGGTGTGGTCCTAAGCACTTTAGCTCTATCTCTATTCCATAGTGGGGTGGATGTGGATAATATTGGTGTATGATCCATTGGGTGGGCTTACACACCCTGTGTATAGAGGCGAAGCAGCCACCAAACCTTTCTATAGCACATTGCAAACTTATGAACCAGACCAAAGATATGAATTGAATGCATGAATATGTTTGTTACATTGTTTTGTTTGCTCAGTGAGCCATGATGTGTGCTCACCCTTTCGACGTCGAATACTTTTAGTTGATGATGCAGGTACCACGGTTGAAGACTATGTGAATGCTCCTATGTATGGACATGCGGCGGCGATGGACGCTGAAGTTATGGTGGAGTCGCATGATTCGTCATGCGAGTGCAACTCTTATGTTTTTTATTAGAATTTTATTCAATTTATACAGACGATGTAATTGATTAAATATTTATTTTATGTCTTAATCAATGGAGAATAATTGGATAATTTATTATTTTATAATTGTTAGACTCTCAGTTCATTAGTATAAAGATTTTCGCTATTGTGTATTTATTTTGATTATTGTTGTGGATGTGTATGGTTTAAGCAAACGAACATCACCTATTCGAGATCCTGGTTGAACCGTTGGTTAATTAGCGGTTCATCACACCATTCTGAATAGTACGAAATTGGGGTGTGACAACTTGGTATCAGAGCTCTCAGGCCCTGTCTATTTAACCAGTATATTTCCACAAAAGTTCGTGAACTGAGTTAGGATAAAATTTAAAAGCTATAATAAGAACACACTGTAAGCACCTGTGTTGTTTGAGACAAAAATTAAGAAAGAGAATAATGCATATATAAAAAGGAGATACATCAAATAAAAAGCATGTTTATACATGTCCAAAGCAGAGTACAGTCCACAACCCAGACAGTTACTTTGTAGTACAAAAGAAAAAGAGAAAAAGAAATTATACATCATGGAGCTGGAGGTAATAGAGGAGGAGGTGCCTCGTGATCTCTGTCGTAGTCCTCAGCATACACTCTAGTCAACCAGGCTACCTGAGTTTGGGTCGTCTAGAGACTAGCTGTCAACTCGGCCATCCACTGATCAGGAGCACGCTGAGCATCCATAAGCTCGCCCACTCTCCTATCTATCGTGCGCTGAGCATCTAGAAGCTCTCCCACTCTCAAGTCCGTCATGCGCTGAGCCTCCCTGATCTCACGCAGTAATCCCATCATATCATCAGATGGTGGGTGTGAAGGACTAGCCATGTGTGAAGGAGCTCGAGATGGACCAGCTCCAGTAGAATGTGGAGGTGATGGAGGAGGTATAGCGTCTACATCCATATACATCCAATCCTCATCCTCTACATCACCCCCATGGACCCCTGCTCCGGCTGCTACTGCTGCTGCCGCCTCAGCGTCTGCTACCTCTACCCGAGTATGAGGATGCACCAGAGCATTCCTCTCATCATCACTGACTTGAGCATCCCACATACCCATCCTACAGATGGCCTCCCAATCCAAAACCGATGAGAAGGTCTTCTCTTGAATCCTCTCATCCACTAAATCAATGCCTAGGTGGGTGAGCAGTGTAGTGATCAGACGTCCGTAGGGCAGGTTGCCTAGCTGACCAGGTAGTGTAGCATGGATCATCGTCCTCAGGATAATGTAAGGTAGGCAGACAGGCTGCCTAGTGTAAATGCAGTAGAGGACATACTGGGTCAACTGGGAGATCCTATCATAGTGTCCACTCTGGGGTATCAGGTTGTGCTGGATTATCTTGCAGTACACCCGAGGCTCTAGACGTAGGTTGATCGCTTTTATCTCCCAGCGATCATCTTTGATAAGCTGACTATCAATCTCAACACACATCTCCAAGGAAAGGAACTGGGGCTCCCTGGGAGCACAATACACCAAAGGGCCATCATTTAATATGCCCAAAAGATCATCCAACTGCTAGCAATCAAAGGAAACCTCTACCCCTTTGACGTAGCTCGTGATCCTAGGCTCCCTACCCCTCTCTGTGTCATTGCGATCCCCCACTACCTGGAGATTGCAATAGAACTGTCTCACCAAATCCGGACAGGTACAAGCGTCATAGGTGATCATAGGGAGCCAGCCCATGTCACCAAATGCCCCCTCCACATTGAACAAGGCTAGACTAGCCAAGTCCACACAACAACCCCCCTCTACTTTCTTACGCTCATAGCGAGCATACTGAGCTTCGGCCTCGTTGGAGCGAAAACGAACTGGGTCATGAGCCCTAGGCATCTTGGTACGAGCCATATTATCTGTCAAAACAAAGAAAAACAAATAATAGATTAGTAATGGTGAAAAACCTAAAAAATTTCGGCATTATAACAGCATAAATTGGTCAAAAGCCTCACTTTTCACCCAAACACTTGGGCAGGAGGACTTACATAGGTTCTAAACCATCCTGCAAGGCTCATACAGTTGTAAATTTAATTTAGAAAGATCGAATTTGAAGAAATTTCAATAAATTTGAAAAATCTCGAAAATTAGGTCAAAAATATAAAATTTCAAGTTTCTCGATAACCAACCGATGAAACTCGAATATTTCTTAGGGCTTTCGTCAATTGGGTGACCAATAACAAAAGCCTCCAATAAAAATTAAATTTTTACGGTTAGAAAAAGTTTAATTTGAAGAAAAAGATGTAAATGGATAAAAACCTAGTTTAGAAAGCTTTAAAAATGTGAAACAGTAGAGAGCATACCTGAAGAGAAGGAGCGGTAGTCGCGAATGGAAGATATGATCACCAAACACTAAGGGTCGATACTGTAGCAACTCAGGGAACCGGGTTGAGTTGGAAGGAAGGAGAAAGAATGGGAAATGAATCCAAAATCGGGTTTAAAAACTTGATTCTGGATCGTAGGGTCGCACAATTCGACTAAAATATGCGACCCTACTTTAGACCCTACCATCGACCCTAGCCTCTCAGTGATCTGACAGAGAACCAAGGGTCGGACCTAGGGTCGGACAATTACCGACCCTACCATCGACCCTAGGCTCTCGGTGATCTGACAGAGAACCAAGGGTCGGACCTAGGGTCGGACATATACCGACCCTACCATCGACCCTAGGCTCTCGGTAAGCTGACAGGGTTTCTCAGGGTTACATACCCTAGGGTCACATAAGGACCGACTCTACCATCAACCCTACGATGGAAAATACAGTATTTTGTCAGAATGATCTGAAAATTTTGAAATTTTTATTGATTAGTTGGATTTTTGACTTGAGAACAACTTATATTGATTGCATCACATGTGCTATGATTGTTTAGAGACACTACCACCACCAGAACAGGAAATGGCTGGGTGAAGAGTGACCAGACGAAGCCATAACCCAATTCCACCACCACCACCTGTGGAGGAAGACAGCCATGTAAATCCTGAAGCACAGGAGAGTCTGAATACGGCACCACCAGTAGCTAGTGGCCTGGCAAATCCTACAAACTTTCCAGCCCCACCTATGGATTTGGCTACAGCCGTAATGAACTTGGCACAACAGTTGTAGCAAATACAACAGGTGTAAGTCAATATGCAAGCTGCTATAGGGATGGCTTTTCCAGCTGCCCATACAACACCTATGCCAGCAGGGCAGGCTAGTACAGTACCAGAGGGAAGTAACAAGGTACCCCACGCACCTCAAACACCAATCATGTAGGCCCAAGTACAGAATCCTGAGATAGCTCAAGGCAGTTACCAGTATCAACCACCTATGTATGGGGCCTATGCTCCGTATCAGCTAGACCACTCCCGACTGATCGAGCATTTTCTGAAGATGAAGCCCAAAGAATATAATGGTAAGCCAGCAGATCCTTCGTGGCCAGCACACTGGATTGATGAAATGGACAGAAATTTTATGATGATGACGGTAAATGAGGAGGAGAAAGTACTGTGTGCAACTTTTATGCTAAAAGGCGATTCACACCACTCGTGGAAGTCTACTCGGACTTTTCTGTTAACTAAGCACGCCCAATTGACCTAGGCAATATATAAAGAGGCATTCTTTGAGAAGTATTTCCCTAGAAGTTTTAGAGATTCTATGGAGAGAGAGTTCCTGAGTTTATATTAGGGGCAAATGACTGTGGATGCATACCAACAGCATTATGAGGAGCTGTTTTTCTTTGCACCCGCTAGCATGCAAGAGGAAAATACTAAGACCCGATGGTTCGTCATGGGACTCAGGGGAAGCATCCATGAGCATGTTCTGGGCTTGGAAAAGAAAGTTTACAATGAAGCAGTACATATTGCTCGAGTAATATAGTCAAGCCAGAAGGAGAGCTACTTTGCTCAAAATAGGGGTATTAAAAGGTCAAACGAAAATTCATACAACGGAGGGAATACAAGGACATTCAAACCCTTCCGTGCTCAAGGCTTTAATGCTGCAGCCAAGACTATTCCAGCAGCTCAACCGCAACAAAAGCAAAATAATTAAGGAGTAAAATGCTATAACTGCAATCAAGTGGGACATTATTCCAGAGAATGTCCTAAGCCCAAGAAGCAACTACAACAAGGAAGGGTTTATGCTGTTACATCTGAGGATGCTGTCGCATCACCTGATGTGGTCACAGGTATGACCTGAACCTTTCATTTTGTGTTACATTGTGTGAGCATGTAGACTAAATTAAAACAAAACACAGGTATCGTACCTATTAATGGCATACCCGCTAGAGTACTCTTTGGTTCTGGAGCTACTCATTCTTTTATATCTATGTCATTTGGAAAGAAACTGAATCTACCCCTCAAATCTTTAGACTACAAACTGCTTGTATGATCTCCTATGGGATTAGAAGTGGAATTAGAAAAGGGTTATGGACCATGTCCAGTTCTTATTGACGAGAAGACTTTGGATGCAACCTTGATTTAACTTGAGATGGCAGACTTTGACGTCAACTTGGGAATGGACTGGTTAGCTTGGCATTCTGCAAACCTATTATGTGCAAAAAAAAAGCTGACATTTAAAGACAAGGAAGGAGCGGAGTTTAGTTTTGCGGGAACCAAACTTCTCCGTAAACGAAAACTCATCATCTCTGCATTAAAGGCTAGGAAATGCCTCGAGAAAGGAGGAGTTGGGTATTTAGTATCAGTGGTCGACCTCACCAAGGAAGCACCACAAAGGGAGGATATTGATGTTGTGCGTGAATTTCCAGATGTATTTCCTGAAGAACTACCAGGACTACCACCCGACTGAGCGACAGAGTTCGTTATAGACCTGATACCCAGAGCTGCACCAGTATCTAAAGCACCTTATAGAATGGCTCCTACTGAACTAAAGGAATTGAAGGTACAATTACAAGAATTATTGGACAAGGGTTATATCAGACCTAGCATATCACCATGGGGAGTGCCAGTATTGTTTGTAAAGAAGAATGACGGTAGCGTTCGACTATGTATAGACTATCGAGAATTGAATAAGTTTACAATCAAGAATCGGTACCCATTGCCTCGGATCAATGACTTGTTCGATCAGTTGAAAGGTGCCAAGGTGTTCTCCAAGATCGATCTTCGGTTAGGATACCATCAATTGAAGATTAAGGACGGTGATATTCCAAAGACAGCATTCAGAACAAGATATGAACATTATGAATTTTTAGTCATATCTTTTGGATTTACTAAAGCACCCGCAACCTTTATAGAACTCATGAATCGGGTATTCCATGATATGTTGGATACTTCAGTCATTGTGTTTATTGATGATATATTGGTCTACTCCAAGGACAAGGAAACTCATGTCATGAATTTAAGAGCCTCTCTGCAGCAATTAAGGAAAGAGAAGTTTTGCGCCAAATTTACAAAGTGTGAGTTTTGGTTAAAAGAGGTCGCTTTCTTAGGCCATGTTGTATCCGCTGAAGGAATTAAAGTGGATCTTAGCAAGATTGAAACCATTGTGAAGTGGGAAGCACCAAAGAGCATTGCAGAAATTAGAAGTTTCCTAGGTCTAGCTGGGTATTATCGACGATTCGTGGAATACTATTCCAGAATTGCCGTACCTCTCACCAGTTTGACTAAGAAGGGAGAAAAGTTTGTTTGGACTGATAAATGTGAGAAGAGTTTCCAAACATTGAAGGCTAGATTGATATCTGCTCTGATCTTGACTATTCCTATTCCAGGACAGCCATTTATCTTGTATACTGATGCGTCGGGCTTGGGTTTAGGATGTGTACTTATGCAAGGAGAACAAGTAATTGCGTATGCCTCAAGACAACTGAAGACACATGGGAAGAACTATCCTACTCATGACTTGGAATTAGCGACAGTAGTACATGCTGTCAAGATATGGAGACATTACTTGTACGGAGAGAAATTTCAGATTAAATCAGATCATAAGAGTCTCACTTATCTTTTTAATCAGAAGGAGTTGAACATGAGACAAAGAAGATGGCTGGAATTATTAAAGGATTATGATTGTGATATCCAGTATCATCCAGGAAAGGCTAATGTAGTTGCTGATGCGCTAAGCAGAAAAATAGTGATAAAATCTCAAGGAGAGGTTAACACAATTGTAGCAATGTGTACTACAGGAAAAGTGTTCAATTATGATAATGAACAGTTCATGATAGATGCACCGGGTGAATCAACCAACCAAGGATTTATTCATCGATTTTCAAATATGTTCGCAACGTTGAAGATTGTACCTGATATAATTGATGAAGTGAAAACAGCTATTAAATCAGATCCTTATCTGAGAATGGTACAAGAAGACATCGAAAAAGGTAAGACTATTCCTGAGTTCACCTTAGACGATGAAAAGGTACTGAAATACAAAGGAAGAGTATGTGTTCCTGAAATGGAAAATTCAGACATTAGACACAGACTAATGAAGGAAACTCACACCACCGCCTATTCGGTACATCCTGGAAGTACAAAGATGTATCATGATTTGAAGAAATTATATTGGTGGAGAGGAATGAAAGCAGATGTAGCTAAATTCGTGTCTCAATGCCTAAATTGTCAGAGGGTGAAGGCTGAACGACAAAGACCTGTAGGACTATTGCAGCCGCTGCCAGAACCAGTATGGAAATGGGACTGCATCACTATGGACTTTGTCACCGGGTTACCATTGACTCCTCGAGTAGTTGACGCGGTCTGGGTGATTGTAGATCGTCTAACTAAGACAGCTCACTTCATAGTTATACGACCATAGTATACCCTAGAGAGGTTAGCCAAGCTAGATGTGGATAACATTGTTAGATTACATGGTGTACCTGAAAGCATTGTGTCCGATAGAGACCCACGCTTTACTTCAAAGTTTTGGAAAGGATTGCAAAAGGCTATGGGTACGACGTTGAAGTTCAGTACGACATTCCATCCTCAGACAGATGGACAGTCGGAGCGTATCATTCAAATTTTAGAAGACATGCTTCGAGCCTTTGTAATTGATTTTAAAGGATCATGGGATGAGAAACTACCATTGATCAAGTTCGCCTATAACAACAGCTATCATGTGACTATACAGATGTCACCCTATGAAGCACTGTATTGATGGAAGTGTCGAACTCTCTGTGTTGAAATGAAGTTGGAGAACGTAGCATCGTTGGACCAGAATTTATCAAAGAGACATGTCGAGTAGTCAACATTATCAAGGAAAGAGTTAGAACGGCTCAGAATCGTCAGAAATAGTATGCAGATGCTCGACGCCGAGACCTTGAATTTGTCGTAGGTGATAAGGTATTCTTGAAAGTATCACCTATGCGAGGTTTAAAATGATTCGGACAGAAAGGGAAGCTAAGTCAGGGAAGCTAAGTCTGAGATATGTCAGGCCATATAAGATTCTAGATAAACGTGAGAAAGTGGCTTATCAGTTAGCACTACCACCATCTATGTCAAGTGTGCATGATGTATTTCATATCTCATTATTAAAGAAGTACGTCAGAGATCCAACGCATGTTTTGATAGCAGATCTACTAGGTCTAACTGATGATTTGACATTCGAAGTAGCACCAATTGAAATCACTAGTCGAAAGGTTCAACGTCTACACAACCATGACATATACTATGTAAAAGTCACCTAGAAAACCCGAGATATAGAAGAGATCACATGTGAAGAAGAGAATGCTATGCGAAAGTAATATCCTCACCTTTTCGACTCGGAAGGTATGTACAAATTTTGAGGATGAAATTTTTAATAAGAGGGGGGAGTTATCAGACCTGTATCGAACTAACTAGTCTTACCACCTTGTACCAGGTCTACCTATCATGGTCGAGCAAAGTGGACCAAGTGCGTGAAGAAAATCACAAGACCAGGTATGAGTCTGACCCAAAAACAGTAAATATGAGGGTAGGGTCGCATGCCTAAACAGGTAGGGTCGACCCCACCTCAACAAAAGTCCAACCTATGATTTTCTATTCATAGGGTCGCATGACTAGAAAATCGTAGGGTCGACGGATCCTGTGACCCTACATCCGACCCTACGATGACAGACAAAAATTGTAAATTAGGAAACTTTCCTAATTCCAAGGGGTTCTTTTCTAAACTGAATGGGACTTATTTTGGAGGGTTTTCCTCTATAAATAGGACGTCCCTTAGCCTCTTTCACTCCTTTTAGAACCCTAATTGAGAGTGAGAGAAAGAGAAAGAGAAGGAAAAGAAGAAGAAAAGGAAAATTGAAGAAAAGACTAAGGGAGAGGCGGAATTGGGGTGTGACACCAGTCCTCTTTCTTCTTCAGCTCTGGTCTCCTGTTCTCTCCCTCCCTCTCGATCTGCTCTCAGTCCTTTCTTCCTCTCAATGATCTCTCTCAATTTTCTCTCAATCTCTCGCTCTCTTCTTCTCTCTGTCTATCTCTCTCAACCCTTTTAGATTTTTGATTTTTTTCCTTCCAATTCTTTTCTCCTTTTCTTTCTATTTTTAGAGTCCACCGACTCTTCTCTCTTTCTATTCGGCTTCCTTTTTTCCTTTTATTTTTCCACTCCCTCTCTCTTGATTTCTTTTTTTTTTTAGAGTCCCCCTTTTTTTTGTTGATCTCCACTCCCTCTCTCTAGAGTCCCCCTTTTTTTTGTTTCTTTTCTTGTTTTTTTTCTCCACTCCCTCTCTCCTGATTTCTTTCCTTTTTCTTATTTTTTTTCTTATTTTCTCCCTCTCTCCACCGACTCTCTCTCTATTCGGTCTTTCTTTTTTTAATTTTTTTCCATTTTGTTTTCACGGCTCTCTCTCTCTCTCTTTCCTAAATCCGTCAATCATTTTCTCTCTCTTTCCTTATGGACGATTCTCTCCTTTCCTTTCCTCAATTCTTTCTATTTAGAAATCAGCCCATTTCTTTCCTATTTTCCATCTTCTCAGATTTCCATCAAAGTATATATATAATATATATGATAATATACATGTATAAAGTATATGCACATGGGACTGAACCGGTTTGATGCGGACTGGTTTGGGCTGAGTTGATCTGTTCAAGGTTGACTGAGCCGGACTGACTTGTTTGGGTTGGACCGACATGAGTTGACTAGGTTAAACTGATATGGGTTGAGCTGGGTTGGGTCAAGATTGGTTTTTCTCTCTCTATCATTTCATAAGCCATTTCCGCTGTCTTTCAGCCTGGAATCTTTTGACAGCCTCTACCCTAAATTTTTTGCGTTTACTTTGTAGAACACTAAAAATGAGAAATACTGTAGTTTGAATCACCTCATTTGGATGTAAAATGGCCAACTTATGAATTTCTGAAGTTTAAACATGCCAATTTATGATAATTCAGCTAGCAACTCTGCATGGGATGCCTCAAAGACCTCTGCCTCAAATTCTCTACGTCCACTTTGTAGAGCACCAAAAATGAGGAATAATGGCATTGGAATCACCTCGTTTGGACGTCGAATGAGCAAGATATGAGAAGATGAAGTTTAAATAATTTAACTTACAATAATTGCATGCAAGCCCCTAGATATTATTAATTTTTCAAAAAATGCCCTTATTCTTATTCCCATACTAAAATCATCATATCTTCTTCATTTAACATTGGAATTGAGTGATTCTAGTCTCATTTCGAAGGTATTTTCATGACCTATGCATCCATGTAGGTTGCAGCCCATGTCCTTACTGTGAGGCCCATCGAAAACCATGTCGAAGTTGTAGTCAAAATCTAAACCTTGCATTGAGATCCACCAACTTGCCATATGTATTCACTTAGGCTCCTGGACACTAGGGACCATTTCAACTCTTCTTAAAACACTATAGAGAGCATGCCGGGACTGATCGAATATCACTTCTGAGAGAGTTTCACTTGCCTCCCCTATATTTTCCAAACTTTCTCTCAACTCTCCCTCTTTGTTGTTTACACTCCAGTAATACTTTATTCAGCTAGGGATGGCAAAAATGGGGTGCTTACAGGATGTACCTCCAGAATTATTTACCAGCTGACAGTTGGTGTTTTTAGCCCACAGTGAGCAGGAGGATCAAGACGGGTGATCATCCCGATGGCTTATCCTCTAGGTAATAAAACCCATCTCAGGAAACCCTCTGGAAGTAAAGCGGAGGCTATGTCAAATGATACATCTACCGGCATATCCTCCAGTTTAACACTTGTTAAACTAGAGAACCTTCTAGGAGTGAGGCAGAGGTTAGTACCAGATGGTGTACCTCTGGCTTTGCCTCCAATTTAACACCAACTATTTACAGGTATCCTAATAGAGAGTGAGGCGAAGGGTCTGCCAGATGGTATATCCACTAGCTTTGCCTCTGGCTCAACTCAGTCAAACTAGGGTTAAGTATGGGCCTAATGGAGGATGGGGCCTAGCAGAGGATGGGGCCTGGTAGACGATGGGGATTTGTTGACCCCTCCACCAGCCAGACCATATAGGTTAAGGCAAGGTTAATTGGAGGCAAAGGCAATGCCCTAGCCTCCAGCATGGGTCTTGCGGTTGAGTTTGAAAAACCAGACTCAAAGGGGGGACAAAGGCCAATTTTAGGGAGCATTGACTTCTCAACAATCCTATACTCATTTAGTTGGTGGGAATCACATTCCCACCTAAGGCATACATATTGGAGTCATTAAGACTCCAAAACAACCACCATTAATGGTGGAGGTAAAACCTAAGTCTAGGGTTTTGGGGTTGGTCTTCATTAATGGAGACCAATAATGGTAAAGAAACCCCCCCCACCAAACTCCATTAAGCACCACTCAACAGAGGGAAAGAATGTGTATCAACCTTTGGGCGAAAGAGACCAAGTTCTTGAGCTTGAGCTCCAACCATCCCTCTCTACTTTCACTTGGGTTCCAAAAAGAAATAGAGAGCCCATGGCTCTCTATTTATAGAAACTCGAGGAGAGAGATAGTTTCCATCTCAGATCAAGCCGGCCGATGGAAGCTGGATGACACATCCTCTGGCAATATCCGCTGATAGGGCCAAATCATGGACCCATGCCATGGGCTTTATGTTGGGCCACCCAAGACTTACCAAGGTTACTATACACCACCGGATGTGAGGACCAAGGTTATTTTATGAATCCAATGCATCCCTCGGTCCCCAATGCCAGGTGCGCTCAGTGTCGGTGCAGGAAGACCCAGTACAGTAGGAATCCAGGTAGCGGATTCCAAGTGCAGGTCTTCTAATATCTCTTGATGTGGGTGATGATTATGGCAGTCGAGTATATGTGGACGGGGAGACTACCTTATAGCAAACTTCTCACTCACCTTTTTGAGCGTATGGGCATTGATGTTATGCAAGAGGAAACAGTGGATGAGACTGTGGCAGCCGACTTCGACTAGATCACCATTGGCAAGATTCATTTGCACCAAGTGGTGATTAGTGAGGAGTTGGAGGCCAGGCTTCGTCCTAGAGTGAGGGGAAGCACCATCGGCAGCCGAGGCAACAGAGGAGGCAGAGGATAAAGCAAGGCAAGAGATTCCAATGGCTACGGAGTCTGGAGGTTCATCTACCACTCCTTTGCAAGGTATTGCTATGTTGGAGTCACTCCAGGCTTAGATGCGTGAGATCCTTCTAAGGTGCAAAACATGCGGCTAACCAGCGACAATATGCATTCACGATGGAGAATCAATGCTGATGACTCCAACATGATCTAACTTCCACCTCTGACACTCTACGTGCCAAGTTGAAGGGACAGCCAGAAGCATTGGTTAGGGCTGGTCTCATTCCTGCGAGTGATCCCAAGGGGGCGTCAACATCATCCCAGGTTCCGATGCAGACTTTCTAGTGGGTTCGCTGGTCTACACTTCAGCATTCTGAGCAGTAGAAGAATTATCTTGTTTCCATTATTAATCATTTCTCATTTTTGTATAGGGTAATGGTCCGGTTTGTGGACAATAACCTAGGTTTTGAATATTTTTAAACTTTTTAGTATTTCTGTAATTAGTACCCATTTCATTCTTGTTAATATAATTCAATCCTAATTTTAGTCTCTAATGTTTTATGCTTGATCGTTTATGCTTGTTATTCACACGTCACAAATTTATTTGGTTGTTCCTTATTATTTGATACAAACTTTTATAACATAATTCTTAGTTTACTGAGGGGTAATCCACATCATTTGATTGGGTTAGCGTGTTATGACAGCTTAAAACTTTGATACCAAAGTTGTCACACCTCGCTTCCGATATATGTATGGAAATGTGACTAGACTGATACACAACTAAATATGGTCCAACCTAGAACCACATTAAGCCGTGTATATCCCCACCAACCATAACCAATCAAAGACATAAATACCAAATCAGAGGTAAATACATAAAGCGAAAGATTATAGTAAGCAAACTGAGACTCTATTAATAATTAATAACTAATAAAACCTATTCGTTTGTTCTTTTCCATAACCATAAAACTTCATAAACCAAACATTGTAATTTCATAAGCTATGCTTAGGTAAAAATAATAAATAATTTTTTAGTAAAACTAGACTATTAGAATGCACAGGAATATTCTTCTAATCGAACATGCAAACATCACATTCATAGTCCTTATCGTGTTCTTCCTTCTCATAGGTCTACACATCTATTTGAGCAAGACGGGAGACAACCGATGCATCCACGAAGTCATCCACAGTCAAACCTACACCATCAACTAAAAATGAAAATGTACGTAGGCTAAGCTCTACAACTTAAGCTCATTGAGAGACAGACAAGCAAGCAAGCAATAATGCAGATAAATAATTACAAGCAAGGTCTAGTATAATGTTTTCCATATGCTATGGTAAGTCTTGGCCACACTCATCAAAGCTGACCATAACCTCCATGCACAAGAAAGAATGGATACTCACCAAGTCTACTCCAACAGCACTGGTGAAGCCATGCGTCTCCCACTGTGGATGGTGATAGGGTAGTGGTCCAACAAGCGACGCTCCAACGAAAACTACTGACACCTCCCCCTAATCCTCCATCTCACACTAGTACCTAACCCCTTACTAGCCAGGGTCCCACACATGGGATAATGCTACTAACCAATCCTATATGTCATCATATGCACCCCAATGATACCCCAGCGGATATCCTAATCTATTCATCTACTCCCCCACCTAGACGTTGTCAATCTACTAAAATACAAGGCAATGCATAGCAGCTGGTTCAATGGTCCTCGATCCTTTCCCAACCTCTCATTCAGGCATAAGTGTAAGACCCGCACGCCATGAACCCGGCCTAACCTTATATTTTATATCGGGACCCGTCTACATATCATGGTCGAGCCAAGTGGACCAAATGTGAGAAGAAAAATCAAGACCCAATATGAAAATTTGCCCAAAAATAGTCAAAATGAGGGTAGGGTCGCAGGTTTTAACAGGCAGGTCCGACCCACCCATCGACCCTCACCATCGACCCTCAACCATGGGTCGCAGGGTCTATGAATTGTCCGACCCTCCCATCGACCCTCCCATCGACCCTCAGTATTCGGGAAAAACAGCACGAACCGAAAATTAGGAAACCTTCCTAATTTCGATTGAAACCTTTCCTAAACTCAATGTGACTTATTTTGGGAGGTTTTGCCCTATAAATAGGATGTCCCTAAGCCTCTTTCACTCCTTTTACAACCCTAATTGGATTGAGAGAAAGAGAAGAGAAGGAAGAGAAGAAGAGAAGGAAAACTTGAAGAAAAGGCTAAGGAAGAAGAGGAAATTCAGAGGAACTCTGAATCTCAGCAAACCTAAGGTATGAATACATTCCCCATGATTTACTTAAGACTTTAGAATGGTTTATAAGGAGGGTATGACTTAGGAGGAACCCAAATCATCCATCCATGGTTAGGTTTTCATGGAAAACCATGGAGGAGATCATTAAAACCATGTAGGTGAATAAAGTATAGTTCTAAACCATAGAACATGTATAAAATGGATTGTGGAAGTAAGCCATAGGACCCAACCATGAAAGAGAGAACGAAATCTGATATTTTCGACTCAAACCATGGAGGGTCGCACCTAGGGTCGATGGCAGATCCGACCCTAGCATCGACCCTCAGTGTTCGGGAAATTCAGATAGGGGGAGGGTCGCACCCAGGGTCGATCAGGACTCCGACCCTACCTTCGACCCTCAGTTAACAACATAGTTTTTAAATTCGGAATTAATTCTAATTAAATTCAATCGACTTTGTTAGGTCTTCTAGCAATATAATAAAATTATAAAGGTGATTCTAAAGCTTGGAAGAGAATCTATTGACAAGCTAAGGTGAGGGAACAAGACCTAAACTAATTGGTTAATAATAAATTGTTTTTATTTCTTGAGTCTGATGCCATGAATGATTTTATGCGTGTATGATTGTTATGTGCATTCAACATGTCATCCAATATTTCTATTATTACTGTTCATGCATATTTAAATTCATTGATTATAACATGATGATGTTGATGATGGTAGGAATAGGCATGTGAATGTTTGTGTTTGTCTGGTGTACATGGTGCGGGTAGGGATGGTATCAACCGGTATTTCGATGCCGTTCTCATCGGGGTATATTGTGCCATGGTCTATTCAAGTCATGTCCACAAAGTAAGTGTTAGTGTGCTTGATGAGAGTGGAGCATCAGGGGGAGGACGTGACATTGTGGTTCAGTCTGGTCACCAAACTCTAGCTCTATCTCTACTCAAGTCTTGTCCACTAACATCGTCGTATCGCCATTACCTTAGCGGAACTAATATGTCGTAGGGCATCAGGGGGGGACGTGGCATTGTGGTTCAGCCTGGTCACCAGACCCTAGCTCTATCCCTATGGATGTATTGAGGGATGCTGGGATATGGCCTTGGATACATTGCTTGACATTAGGGTTGGTTAGTTGCGAGCCCAGTTTGCAAGCCCTCGCCAACAAGGGCTTACGTGTTGGTATGGGCAACCGGTACAGCCATGCCGTTTTCATGGGGTGTATATTGTCCATGGTGGGTGCATGTGGGGCGACAGTGCCGTTTTCATTGGGCGTTTCCACACATTCGTGTATAGAGGTGCGGCGGCCACCTATCCTTTCTATAGCACATTGCAAACTTTAAACCAGACCAAAGATATGAATTGATTGCATGCATATGTATTGTTGCATTGTTTTGTTTGCTCACTGAGCCGTGATGTGTGCTCACCCTTTCAAATTCAAATACTTTTAGTTGATGATGTAGGTACCACCGTTGAAGATTATATGAACGCTCCTGTGTACGGGCATGTGGCGACAATGGAAGCTGAAGACTTAGTGGATATGCATGATCCTTCATGCGAGTGCAACTCTTGCGTATTCGATTAGATTTTATTTAATTTTATCAAAGACATGTAATTGATATTTATTTAATTATGTCTCAGTTGATTTATCAATAATTTGATATTTATTTATGGTTATCACAGTTAGATTCTCAGTTCATTATCTGTAAGACTTCTGCTATTTATTTTATTACCTCTGATTAATGTGGAATGTGTTTTGGTTTATCATATGTGGGATAGCCTATTGTGAGATCCTGGTTGAACCGTTGGTTTATTGACGGTTCATCACACCATTCTGGTTGGTGCAGAATTGGGGTGTGATAACTTGGTATCAGAGCTCTCGTAGGCCTTACCCATTAAACCTAAATACTACCACTGGAGTCCATGAACTGAGTTAGGATAAATTAAAAGCTTTAATACAAACAAACCATAAACATCTTTGTTGGTTGAGACAGAACTTAAACAAGACAATAACGTACATATAAGAGGTGGAACCATATATATATATATATATATACACTCAAATAGAAAGAGAAGACCAAAAATCATCCTAATAAACAAATAATATAAGGTATTATCTATAAGTTGGGTAATTATCTGAGTATACAAAGGATATAGTACTGTAGCAAAAAGGAAGCATCTGTACAGTAGAAAATTGGAATATCAAGTTGGTACTCACAAGATGTGAAACTCGATGTAGGACAGAGGAAGAAGGAAAATGGCTAGTAATGCCAAAACCCTATAGAGATAAAGGAAAAGATCTCGGGCTGAATGCGACAGAGATAGGAAAACAATAGCTATACACCAAAAATGAGAGTAACTATAAAAGAAAATAAAGCTATACTCCTGGGTGACATAGAGACTCAGGGTGAGATCCACTACACGCTGATCCATTATCCGCTGAGCATTAAGATGAGGTTACAACTTGATCCCACCACTATCTGGGTCGAGAACGGGTAATGAAAATTCATCTGAGTTGGTAATAAGATTAGAGCAAATAAGAGGAAATGAACAACCAGGCCACTCCAGCCAACCACCTGGACTACCAATTACCTTGGTCACGGTTGTCATAAACTTGACCCAATAAAATTCAAGAGCAGCAACAGATGGGACCGACTATGGAAGTTGCTATGTAAATCACTACCCAAATTGTTGATGCTACATCAACACCTCCGGGTTAAACCAAGTATGGTACCAATTGGTAGCATCACTGTACCCCAACACCTATTAGCTATAACACAGTGCCTACCACACAACAAGTCCCAGTAATGCACACCCCCGTGCAGCAGTTTGGTGCACAACAAGCAGTGTATCAAGGTGGTTAACCTTATCAGCCACCAATGTATGGGATAGTTGCATCATGACAGAATGATCGGACAAGGATTGAAGAATGTCTTCTGAAAATGATACCTCAGACATTTTCAGCAAGGGATCAAATCTATTATGGCTATATATCTAGATAGGTTTATATAGGATGCAGTGCATTATTGATTTACTCTTATGATTATAGAGGATGCACATACCGGATTTTAATTTCTTAGACCTTGACATGATACCTTCTTGATTTAACCTGTCAAGTGGAGTTATAGATATTGTTTCTTTAGTATTAGTCCTGATTATACCAATCTGAACCATTCTCATGATCGACAACATGTTCAGAGATATGAACTGAATGAATAGTTAAATGTTTAATCGTGTTGAGCGTACATCTTCTGATTTATACCTGATTTATTGATATACGAAATCTTTCTCCTGATTTATACCTGATTTACTGATGTATGAAAGCTTCTCTAGATTTACTCTTGTAGTGCCTTGACCAATGGCATTATATACTCGGAAAAAATAGATGATTTCCCAGAGTCGAATACTGAGGGTCGGATACCCATCGACCCCCACCATCGACCCTGCATAGAAAAGATAGTATTTTTCACTGAATGATCTGAAAATTTTGAAAATACCATTGGTTAGTGTATCCAAATATGAGAATGAAGTATATATTAATTGCCTCACGTATTCTATGACTTTCAGACACTACACCACCAGAAAAGGAAATGGCTGGGCGAAGAGGGAACAGACGCGGACGTAACCAAATCCCACCAGCACCACCGGTAGATGAAACTAGTAATGAAATTCCTGAAGTACCAGAGAATCCAAACGTGGCACCGCTAGGAGCTAATGGTCAGGCAAATCCTACAAACTTGCCAGCCCCACCTATAGATTTAGTTACAGTTGTAATGAACTTGGCACAACAACTGCAACAAATACAACAGGTGCAAACTAATATGCAAGCTGCCATAGGCGTGGTTTTTCCAGCTGCACATATGACACAGATGCCAGCAGGACAGGCAAGCACAATCCAGGGGGAAGTAATGCAGTACCCCATGCACCTCAAACACCAGTCATGCAAGTTCCAGTGCAGAACCCTGAGATAGCTCAAGGTGGTTATCAGTACCAACCACCTATGTATGGGGCCTACGCTCTGTATCAGCTGGACCGCTCCAGACTGGTCGGGCATTTTCTTAAGATGAAGCCCAAAGAATTCGATGGTAAGCCAGCAGATCCTTTGTGGCCGGCACACTGGATTGACGAAATGGAAAGAAATTTTATGCTGATGACCGTAAATGAGGAGGAGAAAGTGTTGTGTGCCACATTTATGCTCAAGAGCGATGCACACCATTGGTGGAAGTCTACCAGGACATATCTACTAACCAAACACGCCCACTTGACCTGGGATATATACAAAGAGGCATTCTTTGAGAAATACTTCCCTAGAAGTTTCAGAGATTCTATGGAGAGAGAGTTCCTGAGTTTATATCAGGGGCAAATGACTGTCGATGCATATCAATAGCGTTATGAAGAGCTATTTTTCTTTGCACCAGTCAGTATGCAAGAGGAGGATATGAAAACCCGAAGGTTCGTAATGGGACTTAGGGGAAGCATACGCGAACTTGTTTTGGGACTGGAGAAGAAAATCTAAAATGAAGCTGTACAAATTGCTCGAGTGATAGAGTCGAGCCAGAAAGAGAGCTATTTTACTCAAAATAGGGGAATCAAAAGGCCAAATGAAAATTTTTACAACGGAGGGAACACCAAGGTATTCCAACCTTCCGTACCCAGGGCTTCAATGCTGCAACCAAAATCATTTCAGCAACCCCACGGCAACCAAAGCAAAATGGTGAGGGGATCAGGTGTTTTAACTGCAACCAAGTAGGGCATGTCTCAAGAGAGTGTACTAAGCCCAGAAAACAACTACAGCAAGGAAGAGTTTACGCTGTTTCAGCCAAGGATGCTGCCGCATCGTCTGATGTGGTCACAGGTATGACCTAAACCTGTCATTTTATGTTACATTGCATGAGCATGTAGACTAAATTAAAACAAATCACAGGTATCGTACCTAGTAATGGCATTCCTGCCAGAGTGCACTTTGATTATGAAGCTACTCATCCTTTTATATCTGTGTCATTTGGAAAGAAACTAAATATACCCCTTAAGTCTTTAGATTTCAAACTGCTTATACGATCGCCGATGGGAATTATGAAGTCCAAGGACGGACCCAGTATTATGTTCCGCAGCAACAGATTCAGATTTGGAAGAAGAGTAACATATAATAGAAACTCGTGATGATCCAATTGAGCGAGAACTTAGGGATGAAGAAAAAGTAGTAATTTTGTTAGATCTATATATAAGAATAATGTCAGGAGATTTAGAGAAAGAAAAACCTAACCCTGAATTACTTTAAATGCGGAGACGGTACTCAGATACATAGGTAGAGTTTGAATACTTGAAGAAAAAGATTTAGATGTCACGAAGAGGATAATGATAAGAGCCATTGTACTCAATATACAGTACACCCTGGAGTACCAAGATGTATCATGACCTAAAGAGATTGTAAAGAGGAATGATAACAAAGGTGGTTAGTGCGTGTTCCAGTGTCTGAATTATCAGCAAGTAAAGGCTGAAAGACAAAGACCAACATGGCTCACATCAACAACTATCGGAGCCAGTCTAAAAGTGGAACTGCATTACAATGAACTATGTCACCGGTATACCACTGATCGGTTGACGCAGTTTGGGTGATTGTTGATCGCATTATGAAGATAGCTTATTCCATTGTGATACAACCTCGGTATGCTTTGGAGTGCCTAACTAAGCTATATATGGATAGTATTGTCAGATTGAATGGTATGCATGAGAGCTTAGTGTCGGTCAGAGGCTCATGCTTTATCTTGAAGTTTTGAAAGGATCTATAGGAAACAATGAGAACAAAGTTGAAGTTTAGTACCGCATTTTACCTTAAACCGACAGACAGTCGGGGCAGATTATACAAATCCTAAGAGATATGCCCCGAGTTTATGAAATTGATTTCAAGGAACTTGAGTTGATAAGTTACTGTGAATTGAAGTTGCTATTAAGCTACCATGTAAATGTCACCTATCAAGCATGGTACGGTAGAAATGTCAAATTCCTTTATTTTGGAATAAAATTGGTGAATGAAGAATTTTGGAAACCTAAGTCTAATGAAGAAAACTATCGAGTGGCAGACAAGATCAAAGAAAAGGGGCAGGATAGCTCAAGATGTCAGAAGAGACACCAAGACCTTGAGTTCGCCATAAGTGACAAAGTGTTCTTGAAGAAATCACTTATGCGTAGTTTGAAACGATTAGACAAGAAGGGAAAGTTGTATCCTATATATGTGTTGAACCTTATAAACTTTGGAGAGACGTAGAAAAGTTGCATATCAATTAGCGTTACCGCTATCCATGTCTAGTGTGCATGATGTATTTTGTGTGTCTCTATTGAAGAAGTACATTGGAGATCCATAGAAAAAGTATTGACTACGGAATCACTGGATTAAATTGGAGAGTTAACTCTTGAAGTGGTATCAGCCTAGTTCACTAGTTGAAAGGTACAACACCTTAAAAACATGGTATCAATTATACGAAGATAATCTGACGAAGACAAGACGTGGAGAAAATGGCATGGAAAGAAGAAGATGCAATGCATAAATAGAATTCCCACCTATTGACTCCGAAGTAAATTCAAATTTTGAGGACAAAATTTATTTTAAGGATGGGGGAGTTGTAAGATCCGTACTTTCAAATTTCGAGGACAAAATTTCTTTTAAGGGTGGTGGAGTTGTAAGACCCGCATGCCACAAACCCGGCTTAACCTTATATTTTGTACCGGGACCCGTCTACATATCATGGTCGAGCCAAGTGGACCAAATGTGTGAAGAAAAACCAAGACCCAATATGAAAATTTGCCCAAAAATAGTCAAAATGAGGGTAGGGTCGCAGGTTTTAACAGGCAGGTCCGACCCTCCCATCGACCCTCACCATCGACCCTCAACCATGGGTCGCAGGGTCTATGAATTGTTCGACCCTCCCATCGACCCTCCCATCGACCCTCGGTATTCGGAAAAAACAGCACGAACCAAAAATTAGGAAACCTTCCTAATTTCGATTGAAACCTTTCCTAAACTCAATGAGACTTATTTTGGGAGGTTTTACCCTATAAATAGGACGTCCCTAAGCCTCTTTCACTCCTTTTACAACCGTAATTGGATTGAGAGAAAGAGAAGAGAAGGAAGAGAAGAAGAGAAGGAAAACTTGAAGAAAAGGCTAAGGAAGAAGAGAAAATTCAGAGGAACTCTGAATCTCAGCAAACCTAAGGTATGAATACATTATCCATGATTTATTTAAGACTTTAGAATGGTTTATGAAGAGGGTATGACTTAGGAGGAACCCAAATCATCCATCTATGGTTAGATTTTCATGGAAAACTATGGAGGAGATCATTAAAACCATGTTGGTGAATAAAGTATAGTTCTAAACCATAGAACATGTATAGAATGGATTGTGGAAGTAAGCCATAGGACCCAACCATGAAAGAGAGAACGAAATATGATATTTTTGACTCAAACCATAGAGGGTCGCACCTAGGGTCGATGGCAGATCTGACCCTAGCATCGACCCTCAGTATTCAGGAAGTTCAGATTAGGGGGAGGGTCGCACCCAGGGTCGATCAGGACTCCGACCCTACCTCCGACCCTCAGTTAACAGCATAGTTTTTAAATTCAGAATTAATTCTAATTAAATTCAATCGACTTTATTAGGTCTTCTAGCAATATAATAACATTATAAAGGTGATTCTAAAGCTTGGAAGAGGATCTATTAACAAGCTAAGGTGAGGGAACAAGACCTAAACTAATTGGTTAATAATAAATTGTTTTTATTTCTTGAGTTCGATGCCATGAATGATTTTATGCGTGTATGATTGTTATGTGCATTCAACATGTCATCCAATATTTCTATTATTGCTGTTCATGCATATTTAAATTCATTGATTATAACATGATGATGTTGATGATGGTAGGAATAGGCATGTGAATGTTTGTGTTTGGCTGGTGTACATGGTGCGGGTAGGGATGGTATCTACCGGTACTTTGATGCCGTTCTCATCGGGCTATATTGTGCCATGGTCTATTCAAGTCATGTCCACTAAGCAAGTGTTAGTGTGCTTGATGCGAGTGGAGCATCAGGGGGAGGACGTGACATTGTGGTTCAGCCTGGTCACCAGACTCTAGTTCTTTCTCTACTCAAGTCTTGTCCACTAACATCGTCGTATCGCCATTACCTTAGCGGAACTAATATGTCGTAGGGCATCAGGGGGGACGTGGCATTGTGGTTCAGCCTGGTCACCAGACCCTAGCTCTATCCCTATGGATGTATTGAGGGATGCTGGGGTGTGGCCTTGGATACATTGCTTGACATTAGGGTTGGTTAGTTGCGAGCCCAGTTTGTAAGCCCTCGCCAACAGGGGCTTACGTGTTGGTATGGGCAACCGGTACAGCCATGCCGTTTTCATGGGGTGTATATTGTCCATGGTGGGTGCATGTGGGGCAACAGTGCCGTTTTCATTGGGTGTTTCCACACATTCGTGTATAGAGGTGCGGCGGCCACCTATCCTTTCTAGACCACATTGCAAACTTTAAACCAGACCAAAGATATGAATTGATTGCATGCATATGTATTGTTGCATTGTTTTGTTTGCTCACTGAGCCGTGATGTGTGCTCACCCTTTCGAATTCGAATACTTTTAGTTGATGATGCAGGTACCACCGTTGAAGATTATATGAACGCTCCTGTGTACGGGCATGTGGCGACAATGGAAGCTGAAGACTTAGTGGATATGCATGATCCTTCATGCGAGTGCAACTCATGCGTATTCAATTAGATTTTGTTTAATTTTATTAAAGACATGTAATTGATATTTATTTAATTATGTCTCAGTTGATTTATCAATAATTTGATATTTATTTATGGTTATCACAGTTAGATTCTCAGTTCATTATCTGTAAGACTTCTGCTATTTATTTTATTACCTCTGATTAATGTGGAATGTGTTTTGGTTTATCATATATGGGATTGCCTATTGTGAGATCCTGGTTGAACCGTTGGTTTATTGACGGTTCATCACACCATTCTGGTTGGTGCAGAATTGGGGTGTGACAATAAGTCATCAAACAATCACAAGTTCCTTATAAAATGAAAATGCATGTGATATACAGATATGTGATGACATGTTATTCACCAAGAATGCAACATAGATAGGTAAGTGATTAAAACACTCCAAAAATAAGAGGAGGGTTATATCCTTCACTTGAAGTCTTGTTATTGCAATAGTCCATTTTATGAGGTTCGTTCTTCTCTATGCTCGTGTTACCTAATTTGATAAAGTAGAGAAATTGCGGACTCCTTGATACATGGGTCATTGTCCTTCTAAGGGTATCCAGTTGTAGTCTTCGGTTAGAGACTGTGCCCAGATCCTCCCTCCAGATGGGTCAAAAACCTTTCTGGTCCTATTCGATCGCAACTTCAGTTGCATAGTGGTGTGATTGGACTAACGACTAGACCTTCCCAGAGGGCTAGGTCAGTCTCAAGGCTTGTCTGATTGCACGGGTTTTGCAACCAGACATGCTTTTAGACTTCCACAATAGAAGTCCATTGGCTGATTTTCCAAGTCAGAGTTCCAAGGATGATTCACCAATCCAATTCTAAGGCTCAACGTGATTAGTTACTGATGCTCATTTTAAGTGCAAAATCCATGCCATTATAGTTTACACGGTTTGGTTCAATGTCTATATTGGAATGACTTCAGAAGGGTTCTCTCTCTCTTAACTCGGATGAAGTCATCCCATTTTGCCATTAATGGAAGTGCAAGGTTTCTCCTTGGCTTGGCATTAAGGTTTCCCTTATTTTACTTAGTTCATCAAATCTCATCCACAACAAGGAGGCATAAAACTTACTGGTAGTCCATTCAAGTCGAAATACTGGAGTTGAGTGGTGCTGAAAGGTGTCAAAGAAACCTTTGGCCTCTCTTCACCGTCTTCTTCTAAGCCTCCCTTCTCTGAGAATGTGTCAGAATCCTTAGAGTGAATGCGTAGCTCCAAGAGAAGGGATAGAAGAGTACCAATTGGATTGGAGTTCCTTCCTGGAGTAGGACTCTCTGTTAGTTAGGAAACTAGGGAAAATCAAACACTTGTCAGTCTAGCAGTGTTGCTACTAAAACTGGGCTAGCTGATGAGTGCTGACTTGTCCCGTCTCCTGCAAAAAAGAGAAAGTTATCGGAGGTCATACTGCGTAGTTCAAGGACTACTCCGATGATCAAGTCACTAACAGAGCATACAATATAGAGCTTCTTGGAAGAGTGTAAGCTCCTTAGTGGGCGAAGCCTGAGTATTTTATCAGTAGAAGATGGTAAAGTCAAAGTCCTTAATACCTATAATTCTCGAGTGTTTATATAGGGTTAGTACCTTTAGTTGGAGCCGGATACTTTGTCAAGTATTAGAGTTGGATAAGGAGACTTACTCTCCTAGCAACCCCAAATCCACTATGTCATCCAGCCATAGGATGAAGATCCTATAGCCAAGATGAGTTACCATAATCGATCCTCAAGCCGATGGATGATTATCCATGCATGATAGAGGAGTCCTTCTCCGTGTCTAACTCCAAATTACATGGATTGAGGGACTACCAACATCCTTTGCAGATAAATAAACTTGATTCAGTAGTGCCCAAGATATCCTACTGGGATACGTTACTGACTTAGAGACCTGGCATGTGCTAGGTCACACATACCTCCTCTAATCATATGATAACGTTGTGGATATGACATGTGTACCAACACTAGTCGTCCTTTTGTTATGACATATGTATAGACACGTGTCGTCATCTTACGGGGGGACAAAATATGGTGTCAACAGTTACCCCTTGCTTCTTTGGACTCACCGAGTTCAAAGGAGCAACCTCAGTATCCGTACTTATATCATCCACAGAGCAACAGGAATTTGAAGTCATTCCTACCAAGTCGGAACCCTGCCCGAGCTAGGATAATAACATGCCCCGGGCTATAGTGGATCATCTACTTTTTTCGGGACAAGATGTAAGTCAGCGTTATACATGACCTCAATACAAGATATAAGTCAGCAGCACACCCGACCCTTAAGTCTTCAATTATAACTCTTCTCTGATCTGTGAAGTAAAAGAAAGGCCCAAACTGAAACCAACATTCGCGGGACTGAGTTCATAAACACCAAGAGATGGAAGAGCTGTAACAACCATTCTTTAAGGATCCCAAAGGATTTTTTGAATATCCCGCTCAACACAATCTCATCATGGCTAGATTTTCTACGGAGTTAAAGCGTCAACCCCCGGGAAACCACCACGTGTTCAGCATGACTGCTCATATCATGCCACGACACACGAGACCATACCATGATGACACATGCCTACCTCTCTGTCTCCTCCTTTTAAACTTCTCATTAAATGCATTTAGGGATTTTCATCAATCAAAGTGCATAGACGTCTAATCTTCCCTGGTAGAGGCAGCAAAAAGAGGCTATTTAACGTCTCCCATAATGAAGGCTGGTAGATTTCAAAGCACTCAAATCCAAGATACTTATGTTAGAGGAGGAACTGAAAAATACAAAATTGGTAGATTCGAAACTTTCAGGCCCTTGCGTTTCCAGCATTTGAAAAGCATAGCACTTTCAAGCTTCTTCTTCTTCCTTCAGGCTCTTGTCTGCAAGTTGTAAGCACCCCATTTTTACTAACCCCAGTTGAACAAAGTTTTACTGGAGTGTAGACAACAAAGTGGGAGAGATGAGAGAAAGTTTAGAAAGTACAGGGGAGGCGAGTGAAACTCTTTAAAAAATGATAGTCGATTAGCCCCGGCAAGCTCACTATAGTGTTTTGAGAATAACTGAGATGATCCCCAGTGTGCAGAAGCCTAAGTGAATACATATGGCAAGTTGGTGGATCTCAATGCGAGGTTTAGATTTTTATTGCGACTTCGATGCGGTCTTCGACAGGCCCCACAGCAAGGTCATGGGCTGTAACCTGCATGGATGCATAAGTCTGGGAAATACCATCAAAATAAGACTAGAATCACTCAGTTTCGATGTCAAATTGAGAAGATATGGTGATTTTAGTCTAGGAATAAAAATAAGGGTATTTTCTAGAAATTAATAATAAATATCTAGGGGTTTGCATGCAAATTATCATAAGTTTAATTATTTAAACTTCATATTCTCATATCTTGCTCATCTGACGTCCAAATGAGGTGATTCCAATGCCATTATTCCTTATTTTTGGTGCTCTACAAAGTGGATATGGAGAATTGGAGGCAGGGGTCTCCGAGGCATCCCATGTAGAGTTGCTAACCAAATTATAGTAAATTGGCCTATTTAAAATTTAAAAATTCATAAGTTGGCCATTTTACATCCAAATCAAGTGATTCAAGCTCTAGTATTCCTCATTTTTAGTGTTCTACAAAGTGAACATGGATAATTTGGGGTAGAGGCTATTGGAAGATTCCATGCGAATTGGAGGCCAAATGACTCATGAAATAACGGAGAGTCAAGCCAATCTCAGTCCAACCCAACTTAGCCTAAGTCAGCCTAACCTAGTCAACCCATGTCAGTTTATCCCAGTCTAAACCAGTCTAAACCGAACCGGTTCAACCCATCTGCATGTACATTGGGTATATATATTATCATTTAGTATTATTATATATGTGTATACATATAGTTTATTATAAGATAGCAGTGGGATCAATGAGAATGGAAAGAATCCAAGAAGAATAATGGGTTCGGCCAAGAGTTGAAAATAAAGAAAGAAAAAAGGGCCAGACCGAATAGGAAATAAAGAGTGAGAGGGTAATAGTTTAGGAAAGAAAGTAGAGGGAGAGATCGATATTAGAGATTGACCGATTGAAAAGAGGGAAATCTAAGAGAGCTGGCCATGGGATTTGGAAAGAAAAGAAGGAATGAGGAAAGAGAGAATGGATTGAGAAGTGAGAAAAAAGGAAAGAAAAGAATGAAAGAAGGCTCGGTCAGCTAGAGAGGAATGGAAAAAATGAAAATTAAAAATTAAAAAAAAAAGAAAGGAAAGAAACTCGAGAGTGGGACTGGCCAAGTTTGGAAAGAAAAGAGGAAGAAAATGATGGAAAGAAAAAAAAAAGGGGGAATCGATCAAGAGAGATTGAGAAAAGGAGAGAATAGGGGAAACTCAGAGGGAGAAGAGAGAGAAAGGAGAGTCGAACAGAGAGATCCAGAAAAAGGGAGCTGGGTTAGTGCGGCTCTAAAGGAGGAAATCTGAGTGAGTGATAAGAAAAAGGAAAGGGCTGGAGAAAGAATTTGCAAAAAAAGAAACCAGAAGATGAAGATGAAAAAGAGGAAGAAGGAGAAGGCAGTGGAGTCTGTGATTTAGGTAAGCTACCATTGTCCCTTCTTTCTGCAATGGTTTTATTCTTATTTCTATCCAACTGCAATACACCATATCACCACCTCCCAGCCATGTAGCCAACCAGCAAGCCTACTTCAACCAAGCACCATCTCCATCTATGGCCATCTATTAAAACCCCACAAAACCAACAAGTTCCATTACACCTTAAGCTACCTTCATCTCACCAAACCATTACCTACATGAACCGATTATTCACTTGTCACCCTAATCTGTAACACCTTGAGAAACCCACCTCTTAAGCCTCACATAACTCCACCTGTCCCTACATGTACTCAATCCATCAACCCTCCTCCCTCACCTACATTCAACCAGCTGTGATGCTTTAGGTTATCACATTCAGCCAACCCTCCTTCCCAAACCCAGATCCGATACCACTTTACTGCTCATAACACGCCATCTTAACACCCACAATCCTTGCCCTCAGCCATGTGTCGACCTACTGTAACATCTCATTAGCCCAGCCAAGACACCTCACTTAACCACAAATCAGCATCCCAATCACACCTAGCATCATCCCTTTGCATCCACCTGCCATTATCAAACCTGCTCCTGATTGTTACCCCTACTAGCAACTCTCCTCACCTGAATCCTATTGTTGCAACTCAATTCCTCCTCTTGTTGTTACCGCTTTCCAAAACATCATGCACTATGGTCTCGATCCTGAAATTTTAATATGATTAATATGGCTATTTGATGTTAAGTTTTTTTATGTGATGAATTATTAGCCCTTGATCATGAATGAATGTTATGTGATGAAATATGCTATGATTTTGAAATTTAACTTGATTGATCCAACTATGATCTGAATTTTAATTGAATGGAATTGATCCAACTCTGATATGAATTTTAATTGAATGGAATTGTGATGAAATTGATAGTTGATCTGATCATAGGGAATTTTGATGAAAGTGATTAGTCATATGAATTTTGATATAATTGATCCGATCACATATGGAATTGTGATGAAATTGATAGTTGATCTGATCATATAAAATTTTGATGAAATTGATTAATCATATGAATTTTGATATAATTGATTTATGGAATTTTTTGATAAAATTGGAATTGATCTGATCATATATGGAATTTTGATGAAATTGGTCCGATCGATTGTTATGAAATTGAAATTGATCCGATCAGATGGAATTCTGATGGAATTGATCCGATCATATGCTTAGAATGATATAATTAAAATTGAACCATATGATTGGAAATTTTTATGGCGTTGATTATGGTTATTGATCTTGGATTTTGTGGTGATAAATTTGATCCTTGGATGATAATTTTATTTTTGATCATATGATGGTGAATATTGGCCATTGGAATAATTTCAATGAATCTGAATGGCTAGATTATCTTTGGGAGTGATTGGAATAAATTTGAACGGTTGGATTATCATGATGAGTGATCTAAACCATTAGATCTTGATCATGAGTGTCTTAAAGGAATCTTAATGGTTAGATCTTGATCATAAGTGATTTAAATAAACATGAATGGTTGGATTATGATTTTGAATGATTTGAACCGTTGGATTGTCATCAAGAATGATTTAAATGAATATGAACGGTTGGATTATGATTTTGAGAATTTAAACCGTTGGATCTTGATCATAAGTGATTTAAAAGAATTTAAACCATTGAATCATAGTCTGATTATGATTATATCTTGATGTGAGATCTGAGCCGTTGATCTTGAATGCTTTGATGAAATTTGAGGTGTTGATCATAATAGTCATATTTTGAAGAAATCTGATCGTTAGATTGAGGATCTGATCTTGATACATTATTGAGAGATTAACATTAGATCCTCAACCATAGATCTAGAGAATCTCATCTGAGACATACTGAGATATACCTTGTTTGAGAATGATACATGAGATGCCATGTCTATCCTTTTGATGCTCACATGCTTGTTGCTATATTGATTCACATGCTTTATTGCTATACTTGAGATGAAATATGTTGTTACTTGTCATATTTGAATGATATCTATTGTAAGACCCGCACGCCACGAACCCGGCCTAACCTTACATTTCATGTCGGGACCCGTCTACATATCATGGTCGAGCCAAGTGGACCAAGTGTGTGAAGAAACCCAAGACCCAATATGAAAATTTACCCAAAAACAGTCAAAATGAGGGTAGGGTCCATGTTATAACAGTCAGGTCCGACCCTCCCATTAACCCTCACCATCGACCCTCAACCATGGGTCGCAGGGTCTATGAGTTGTCCGACCCTCCCATCGACCCTCGGTATTCGGGAAAAACAGCACGAACCAAAAATTAGGAAACCTTCCTAATTTCGATTGGAACCTTTCCTAAACTCAATGGGACTTATTTTGGGAGGTTTTGCCCTATAAATAGGACGTCCTTAAGCCTCTTTCACTCCTTTTACAACCCTAATTGGATTGAGAGAAAGAGAAGAGAAGGAAGAGAAGAAGAGAAGGAAAACTTAAAGAAAAGGCTAAGGAAGAAGAGGAAATTCAGAGGAACTCTGAATCTCAGCAAACCTAAGGTATGAACACATTCCCCATGATCTATTTAAGACTTTAGAATGGTTATTGAAGAGGGTATGACTTAGAAGAAACCCAAATCATCCATCCATGGTTTCGTTTCAATGGAAACCATAGAGGAGATCATTAAAACCATGTAGGTGAATAAAGTATAGTTTTAAACCAAAGAACATGTATAGAATGGATTATGGAAGTAAGCCATAGGACCCAACCATGAAAGAGAGAACGAAATCTGATATTTTCGACTCAAACCATGGAGGGTCGCACCTAGGGTCGATGGCAGATCCGACCCTAGCATCGACCCTCAGTGTTCGGGAAGTTCAGATTAGGGGGAGGGTCGCACCCAGGGTCGATCATGACTCCGACCCTACCTCCGACCCTCAGTGAACAGAATGGTTTTTAAATTTGGAATTAATTCTAATTAAATTCTATCGACTTTGTTAGGTCTTCTAGCAATATAATAACATTATAAAGGTGATTCAAAGCTTGGAAGAGGATCTATTAACAAGCTAAGGTGAGGGAACAAGACCTAAACTAATTGGTTAATAATAAATTATTTTATTTCTTGAGTCCGATGCCATGAATGATTTTATGCGTGTATGATTATTATGTACATTCAACATGTCATCCAATATTTCTATTATTACTGTTCATGCATATTTAAATTTATTGATTATAACATGATGATGATGATGATGATAGGAATAGGCATGTGCTTGTATGTGTGTGGTTGATGTACTTGATGCGACCGAGTATCAGGGGAGGTGTGATGAGAATATAAATAAATGTTAACCTTTGGCGGGTCTCAGCAATTTAGCTCTATCTCTAACTCAAGTCTTGTGCATTAGCATCGTCGTATCGCCATTACTTTAGCAGAACTATTATGTCGTAGAGTATAAGGGGAGGTGGTCTCGGTCCTTGTAGTCTCTGACTCTACCGGGGGGCCTTAGCTCTATCTTTATGGATATTCTGAGGGATGCTGGGGTGAGGCCTTGGATACACTGTTTGGCATTAGGATTGGTTAGTTGCGAGCCCAGTTTGTAGCCCTCGCCAATAGGGGCTTACGTGTTGGTATGGCACTATATAGCAATAAACGTAACCTTTGTTATATAATGTTAGTGATTGGGTGCATGTGAGTTGATGATAAACGTGATCTTCGGGTAATGTCACACACTCGTGTATAGAGGCGGGGTCAATAAACGCGACCTTTGGCTACCTAAACCTTTCTATTGCATACTGTAAACTTATATACCAGACCAAAGATATGAATTGAATGCATGCATATGTATTGTTGCATTGTTTTGTTTTCTCACTGAGCTCAAGTTGGAGAGCAGACCCTCTTGCGCACAAATTTTTTAGTTTCTGATGTTGCAGGTATTATGATTGAAGATTATGTCAACACGCCATGACGAGCAAGCTGTGGAGGAGGAATGTGATTCGTTAAGCGAGCGTTTCAACAGTGGATACGTTTAGTATTTAGTTTTCGTATTTGGGTATTGTAATATGTATTAAATTATGTTTTGGTTACTTGGAAATAAATGGAATATTAATTATTTATCATGATTAGTACTCAGTTCATTATCTGTAAAACTTTCGCTATTTACTTTATTACCTCTGATTAATGTGGAATGTGTTTTGGTTTATCATATGTGGGATAGCCTATTGTGAGATCCTGGTTGAACCGTTGGTTTATCGACGGTTCATCACACTATTCTGGTTGGTGCAGAATTGGGGTGTGACAACTTGGTATCAGAGCTCTCGTTGGCCTTACCCATTAAACTTAAATACTTCCACTGGAGTCCATGAACTGAGTTAGGAGAAATTAAAAAAAAAACTTTAATACAAACAAACCATAAGCACCTGTGTTGGTTGAGACAGAAATTAAACAAGACGATAATGTACATATAAAAGGTGGAACCATATATATACACTCAAACGAAAGACCAAAATTTATCCGGATAAATAAATAATATAGGGTATTATCTATAAGTGGGGTAGTTATCCAAGTATACAAGGATATAGTACAGTGGCAAGAAGGAAGCATCTGTACAGTAGAAAATTGGAATACCGAGTTGGTACTCACAAGATGTGAAACTCGATGTAAGGACAGAGGAAGAAGGAAAATGGCTAGTAATGCCAAAACCCCTATAAAGATAAAGGAAAAGATCTCGGGCTAAATCCAAACTTAGATAAGAGGATAATGGCCATGTAAGTAGATATGTTTATATAGGATGCGGTGCATTATTGACTTACTCTTATGATTATAGAGGATGCACATACTTGATTTTAATTCTTGTACCTTGACAGGATACCTTCTTGATTTAACCTGTCAATTGGAGTTATAGATATTGTTTCTTTAGTCTTAGTCCTGATTATACCAATTTGAACCACTCTCATGATCAACAACATGAACAGAGATATGAACTGAATGAACAGTTAAATGTTTAATCATGTTGAGCATACATCTACTGATTTATACTTGATTTACTGATGTACGAAATCTTTCTCCAGATTTACTCCTGTAGTGCCTTGACCAATGGCATTATATATTCAATAGAACCTATAACCATGAGGTTAAGAACTATAAAACCTCTATGCATTTGGACCACCGTGCAACTTAACGATCTTTTGATGCCAGTTGGAATATCATAGATTTACTCCTGATTCTTAAAACCTAGGTTCACTAGATAAAGCAAGTGTTGTCATTATGCTAAATCGATAGAAGGAAGTGAATCACTTTTGGATGGACATTTTGATTCATACACTCCCTGACCTTGTTGATAAAGATGTTTAATGATAATAAAATCATTGGAAGAAAGATGATTGGATTCAAACTAAATACTATAGCCAATGAACCTCAGATGAAGTAATGGAGAATCTATTTTGAGATTTTTAAATGGGTGGATATGAGCCATGTCTATAAAAGAGTGCATGAGAAAAAAGTGAAAACTATCAAGAGTAACTAGGAAAGAGTAGATAGCACTCAAGTAAAGTTAAAGATGGTTATATCGGTATGAATTTTAACAAGATTGAAGATTCCTAAAGGCAAATTTAAGAGTGGATATAAGGATAACGTCATGGCATAAGTAGTACTCGATTTAATAAAATGATAATTGAGTTATGCCCAATGTTGAGGGATATGATTAAGTAAAGACCAAAATAGTTTGGCTGAATTAATGAGTTTATAAGCATATACCCTAATGCTTATAGATAGACTTGGGATATGAAGTAACAATCACAAGGTATGTTTCGAGGTATATGGAAGAGAGAGCAAGGTAGAATAGCAAGGATAAAAGAAATACAAGCTAATGAGTGCAATATGAGATTTTGATGATAGTCTTTGAAAAATCAAAAGAGATGAAGGAACTAGACAAGCTCTTAAGACCTTTACATCAGATTTTGCTAGTTCAAGCACTTTTGACTAAATGTTGTATTAGATGAGTGTTATGAATAATATCCAAATAGTATGGATGGATGAAATTTAAACGCAACCTAAATAAACTTGAGATGGCAGACTTTGACGTCATCTTGGGAATAGACTAGTTGTCTCAACACTCTACAAAGTGATTATGTGCATAGAAGAGGTTATCATTTAAGAATAAAGATGGCATATAATTTGGTTTTGTTGGAAGCATATTGCCTAGTAAGCGGAAGCTGATCCTCTCTATGCTAAAGGCGAAGAGATGCTT
The DNA here is from genome assembly GCA_028583415.1 of Protea cynaroides. NCBI lineage: Eukaryota > Viridiplantae > Streptophyta > Magnoliopsida > Proteales > Proteaceae > Protea > Protea cynaroides. The sequence goes on from CM053269.1 coordinate 10,103,422, forward strand.
TGAAGAGAAAGAAGCTGGATATACGGTATCTGCGGTACACGTTACCAAAGAAGCACCACAGATGAAAGGTATTGATATGATGCATAAGTTCTTGATGCGTTCTAGGAGACTTACCTAGGTTACCACTTGATCGTGCGACCGAGTTCGTCATCGACTTGTTACCAAGGACGATACTCGTGTCAAAGGCACCTGTAGAGTAGCTTCTATGGAGTTAAAGGGATTGAGACGCAACTACAACAGTTATTAGACAAGGGTTCTAATTGGCTAAGTATTGCATCATGGGAAGTGCCAATGCAATTCATAAAGAAGAAGGATGGTAGTGTTGTTTGCGTATAGACTCCCGGGAACTAAACAAGCTCACAGTCAAGAATCGATATCTACTACCTTAGATCGATGACTTGTTTAAACAATTGCAAGGAGCAAAGGTATTTTCTTCAGTCAAGATATCATCAGCTGAATAATTTTGGATAGAAATATCTCGAAGATAGCTTTTAGAATCGGGATTGGACATTATGAGTTCTCGATTATGACGTTTGGATTAACCAATGCCCTTACATCTTTTATGGAGCTGATGAACTGGGTGTTTCATGACATGTTGGACACGTTGGTCATAGTTTTCATAGATGATATTTTGATTTATTCCAAGAATGAAGCAACTCATACAACGGATTTTAGAATAGCTTCACAACAGCTGAGAAGGGAAAAGCTTTAAGCCAATTCCAAGGAATATGAGACCCGATTAAACAAAGTGATCTTATTAGATCACGTAGCATCATAAAAAGGAATAAAGTGGCCCCTATTAAGATAGAAGTAAACATATGGTGAGAAACACCTAAAGAATTTTGGGAAGATCAGAAGTTTCTTGGGTTTAGCTGGTTATTACAGATGATTTTTGGACGACCACTCTAAGATCGCATTACCTCTTACCAAGCTAACCAAGAAAGGAGATGAGTTTAATTGGACTGACAAGTGTGAAGAATGTTTCCAAACTCTAAAATTAGGGTTGATATCAGCTCCCATCTTGATCGTTCCGGTACCAGGGAAACCTTTTACCCTATCCATTGGAGCTTTCGGATTGGATCTAGGATGCGGGTTGATGTAAGGTAAATAAGCGATTTCATATGCTTTAAGAAAACTGAAAGAGCATGAGAAGAGTTACCCTACTCATGACTTGGAATTATCGATGATGAATTATGCAATCAAAAATTTGAGACATTATCTATACGGAGAAGAATGTTAGATTTAATGGGAATACAGAGTTTATTTATCTCTTCACCAGAAAGAGTTGAACATGAGGATAAAATAGCTGAAATTGCCCAAGGATTAGGCTGTGATATTCAGTGTCACCCGAGCAAGGCTAATGTAGTAGCTAAGGCTTTACGCAAAAAGGGATTATGAGGTCTGAAGAAGGACCGAGTATAAATGTTGCCTTATGTTCTGCAGCAACAGATTCAGATTTGGAAAAAGAGTAACATATAATAGAAGCTAGGGATGATCCAATTAAGCGAGAACTTATGGAGCAATAATTCCTCGCTTGCGTTCAGTACATTAAAGATCATCTCTGAATTAATGGATGAAGTAAAAGTAGCAATTTTGTTAGATCTGTATATAAGAACAATACAAGGAGATATGGAGAAAGGAAAACCAAACCAGACTTATTTTGGATGCAGAGACGGTACTCAGATACAGTAGTAGATTCTGAATACCTGAAGATAAAGATTCGGATGTCAGGAAGAGGATAATGATAAGAGCCCATTGTACTCAATATTCAGGACATCCTGGAGTACCAATATGTATCATGAGCTGAAGAGATTGTATTGGTAAAGAGGAATGATAACAAAGGTGGTGTAGTGCGTGTTCCAGTGTCTAGATTATCAGCAAGTAAAGGCTGAAAGACAAAGACCAACATGGCTTACTATAATAACTATCGGAGCTAGTCTGAAAGAAGAATTGCATTACAATGAACTATGTCACTGGTATGCCACTGATCGGTTGACGCAGTTTGAGTGATTGTTGATCGCATTATGAAGATAGCTTATTCCATTACGATACAACCTCGGTATGCTTTGGAGCGGCTAACTAAGCTATATATGGATAGTACTGTCAGAATGAATGGTATGCATGAGGGCTTAGTGTCAGTCAGAGGCTTATGCCTTATCTCGAAGTTTTGGGAGGATCTACAGAAAATAATGGGGACAAAGTTGAAGTTTAGTACTGCACTTTACCCCAAATCGACAGATAGTTTGGGCAGACTATACAGATCCTAAGAGATATGCCCCAAGCTTGTGAATTGATCTCAAGGAACTTGAGTTGAGAAGTTACCGTGAATTGAAGTTGCTATTAGGCTACCATGTAAACGTCACCTATCAAGCATGGTACGGTAGAAATGTCAAATTCCTTTATTTTGGAATAAAGTTGGTGAATGAAGAATTTTGAGACCTAAGGCTAATGAAAAAAACTATCGAGTGGCAGACAAGATCAAAGAAAAGGGGCAGGATAGCTCAAGATGTTAGAGAGACACCAAGACCTTGAGTTCGCCATAAGTGACAAAGTGTTTTTGAAGATATCACTTATGCGCAGTTTGAAGTGATTAGACAAGAAAGAAAGTAGTATACTATATATGCATCGAATCCTATAAACTTTGGAGAGACGTAGAAAAGTTGCATATCAATTAGCGTTACCGCTATCCATGTCTAGTGTGCATGATATATTTCGTGTGTCTCTATTAAAGAAGTACATTGGAGATCCATATCAAAAGAATTGACCCCGGAGTCACTGGATTAGATAGAATGTTTAACTATTGAAGAGGTACTAGCCTAGTTCACTAGTTGGAAGGTACAATGTTTCCAAAGCTGGGATAATTATTATATGAAGATAATCTGACGAAGACAAGACGTGGAGAAGATGGCATGGAAAGAAGAAGATGCAATGCGAAAATAGAATTCCCACCTATTGACTCCGAAGTAAATTCAAATTTTGAGGACAAAATTTATTTTAAGGATGGAGGAGTTGTAAGATTCGTTCAAATTTTGAGGACAAAATTCATTTAAGGATGGGGGAGTTGTAAGATCCGTACTTTCAAATTTCGAGGATGAAATTTTTTTAAGGGTGGTGGAGTTGTAAGACCCGCACGCCACGAACCTGGCCTAACCTTACATTTCGTGTCCGGACCCGTCTACAGATCATGATCGAGCCAAGTGGACCAAGTGTGTGAAGAAACCCAAGACCCAATATGAAAATTTACCCAAAAACAGTCAAAATGAGGGTAGGGTCGCATGTTTTAACAGTCAGGTCCGACCCTCCCATCGACCCTCACCATCGACCCTCAACCATGGGTCGCAGGGTCTATGAGTTGTCCGACCCTCCCATCGACCCTCCCATCGACCCTCGAAATTCGGGAAAAACAGCAAGAACCGAAAATTAGGAAACCTTTCTAATTTCAATTGGAACCTTTTCTAAACTCAATGGGACTTATTTTGGGAGGTTTTTCCCTATAAATAGGACGTCCCTAAGCCTCTTTCACTCCTTTTACAACCCTAATTGGACTGAGAGAAAGAGAAGAGAAGGAAGAGAAGAAGAGAAGGAAAACTTAAAGAAAAGGCTAAGGAAGAAGAGGAAATTCAGAGGAACTCTGAATCTCAGAAAACCTAAGGTATGAACACATTCCCCATGATCTATTTAAGACTTTAGAATGGTTATTGAAGAGGGTATGACTTAGAAGAAACCCAAATCATCCATCCATGATTTCGTTTCAATGGAAACCATGGAGGAGATCATTAAAACCATGTAGGTGAATAAAGTATAGTTCTAAACCAAAGAACATGTATAGAATGGATTATGGAAGTAAGCCATAGGACCCAACCATAAAAGAGAGAACGAAATCTGATATTTTCGACTCAAACCATGGAGGGTCGCACCTAGGGTCGATGGCAGATCCGACCCTAGCATCGACCATCAGTGTTTGGGAAGTTCAGATTAGGGGGAGGGTCGCACCCAGGGTTGATCATGACTCCGACCCTACCTCCGACCCTCAGTTAATAGAATGGTTTTTAAATTTGAAATTAATTCTAATTAAATTCTATCGACTTTGTTAGGTCTTCTAGCAATATAATAACATTATAAAGGTGATTCTAAAGCTTGGAAGAGGATCTATTAACAAGCTAAGGTGAGGGAACAAGACCTAAACTAATTGGTTAATAATAAATTATTTTATTTCTTGAGTCTGATGCCATGAATGATTTTATGCGTGTATGATTATTATGTGCATTCAACATGTCATCCAATATTTCTATTATTACTGTTCATGCATATTTAAATTTATTGATTATAACATGATGATGATGATGATGATAGGAATAGGCATGTGCTTGTATGTGTGTGGTTGATGTACTTGATGCGACCGAGTATCAGGGGAGGTGTGATGAGAATGTCAATAAACGTTAACCTTTGGCGGGTCTCAGCATTTTAGCTCTATCTCTAACTCAAGTCTTGTGCATTAGCATCGTCGTATCGCCATTACTTTAGCAGAACTGTTATGTCGTAGAGTATAAGGGGAGGTGGTCTCGGTCCTTGTAGTCTCTGACTCTACCGGGGGGCCTTAGCTCTATCTTTATGGATATTCTGAGGGTTGCTGGGGTGAGGCCTTGGATACACTGTTTGGCATTAGGATTGGTTAGTTGCGAGCCCAGTTTGTAGCCCTCGCCAATAGGGGCTTACGTGTTGGTATGGCACTATATAGCAATAAACGTAACCTTTGTTATATAATGTTCATGATTGGGTGCATGTGAGTTGACGATAAACGTGATATTCGAGTAACGTCACACACTCGTGTATAGAGGCGGGGTCAATAAACGTGACCTTTGGCTACCTAAACCTTTCTATTGCATACTGCAAACTTATATACCAGACCAAAGATATGAATTGAATGCATGCATATGTATTGTTGCATTGTTTTATTTTCTTACTGAGCAAGTTGGAGAGCTGACCCTCGTGTGAACAAATCTTTTAGTTTCTGATGTTGCAGGTATTATGATTGAAGATTATGTCAACACGCCATGACGAGCAAGCTGTGGAGGAGGAATGTGATTCGTTAAGCGAGCGTTTCAACGGTGGATACGTTTAGTGTTTAGTTTTCGTATTTGGGTATTGTAATATGTATTAAATTATGTTTTGGTTACTTGGAAATAAATGGAATATTAATTATTTATCATGATTAGTACTCAGTTCATTATCTGTAAGACTTCCGCTATTTACTTTATTACCTCTGACTAATGTGGAATGTGTTTTGGTTTATCATATGTGGGATAGCCAATTGTGAGATCCTGGTTGAACCGTTGGTTTATTGACGGTTCATCACACTATTCTGGTTGGTGCAGAATTGGGGTGTAACATCTATTGTTGACTAATTTAATTTCTGCAACACCCTAGTCGAACTGCCATATCTGTATACCTAGAAGACATATTAGGTGTGGGGACGTGCATGTAGGCACCCACATTCACGGGAAGGTTTAATAATGAAAATGATAAATTTTAATCAAGAGATATGAAGCCTAGCCCAACACTTCCAAATTAAGGTTTTAGGTCAACGGTAGCTTTAGGATGATCCCTACCCTCAGTTCATCTCCCCTAGGGTACAGAGAACTAGATAGGTATGATGTGAATCAAACCATAAAGCATTTAGATTCCACACCCTGATATTGAAAGAAGAACATGAATGAATTGAATCCGCATTTCGAACTACGTAGATCCTGATTCTTAGGGTAGCACCCTATGATACGTAGGCAGTTTAGTGAGATTTTCAAACACGGTTCCATACTTTGATCTTGAAAGCACACATTGATGATGTCACACCCCAATTCTGATCCAACCAGAATGGTGTGAGTGAACCGTCATTAAACCAATGGTTCACACCAGGATCTCTAATAGACCGTGTCCTCTCATACGAACCATTGCACATAACCACAATCAGAATATAAATAATACAGTGGAAGTCTTTAAATAGAATGAACTGAGTATCTATTGATAAATTAAATAAGTATCCAATTATTCAAATTCAAAAATAAAATATAATATCATTACATCTCTTCAATCCAATCGAAAAGAAATAAAAATCCGATCAAAGGTACACGCAGAAAGGAACTCACATGAAGCGTCATGCTCGTCCTCTCCTGCCTGTACACCCAGAGCAGCAACATCACTATACACCGGAGCGTTCATGTAGTCATCCACCGTGTAACCTGCATCAACATCTAAAAACAATGTATATACAAAGGGTGAGCTCACAACTTAGCTCAGTAAGACAATCAAACAGTTTCACAATATTATGCATGAGTAACAATCATTTTATGCTGTGGTCTGGTTTAAGTTTGCAATGTGCTATAGAAAGGTTTGGTGGCCCCCACACCTCTATACACGAGTTTGTGGCACCTTATGGATCACACCCCCATTGGCCCACATGCACCCATCATGGAATAGAGATAGAGCTAAGATATCCCTGTACCTCCCCTGATGCTCTACCCATACCAGTACCTAAACCCCTACTGGCCAGGGCTCACAAACTGGGCTCGTAACTAACCAATCCTATATGTCATCAATGTATGCTCTATCCCAGCACAACCGTCTAAGGCATAGAGATAGAGCTAAGGCATTCCCACACCTCCCCTGATGCCCTATCCGCAACTAACCCACTAGGATAGAAACATAACGCAGGTAGACCCTATCCCAACATAACTCCTTACGGCATAGAGATAGAGCTAAAGCATCGTGGACAAGCCAGCGTCGACCTCGGAGACCACAGTGCCACATAACCATGGCCATGCCAACATCAACATCGGAGACTACAATACCACAACCTTCCCCTGATGCCCCACCCGTACCAAGCATGTTGAAATAGAATACTACAAAAGTGCTAGTGTGAGGAGCGATCCCAGGCCCATGCCCCACTCCACACACTAACGAAAACAACCACATGCTTAACAATCACATCCTATCATGCATGAACAATAATAATAATTGAAAGTAAAGGATGGCATATGAATATGCACAAACAACACATCATATACATATTCAGGTGATTAACAAAGATTTACTGTCAATAAATTATTAGGTTTAGGTCAGATTCCCTTACCTGACGCTCGTTAGTTAGCTTGCTCCACGTCGCAAGATCCAAACGGGAAGTCACAAAGTCCTACAATATTATTAGGGTTTCATTAGAATAGTTTCCTTAAGGTTTCACGTTGGTCGGAAACCAACAGGGTCCAAAACTAGCCTTTCAGAGCTGACCGGTCGCAACATACCGGTTGCAGCTCTGTGAGCAAACTAGAAACCGGTATGGTCGACCGGTATGTCTCCGGAAGACCATACATTTGGTTTTTCGACTGTCGTCGATCGATCTCTATGGATTTCCAGGGTTTCTCCTATCCATTCTAAGTCTAATCTTTGAGTTAGAGTTATCCCCAACTCATTCAAGTCTTATTTCGATGAATATCATCTCGAAACTCGAATCTAGGGTTTGACGGCAACTTAGGGTTTTCAGGTCCAGTTAGGGTTTTAGATCAATACCTACTTTGCATGGTATTGATCCACCCCTATAACTATCATAGGGTAAGAAGATTGATTAAAACACTTACCGTTGACTGGCATAACGTGAGCGTCGTCGAACGGTAATGGTGGCACCTTCTTCTTCTTCCTAGCTTCCTCTCCTTTCCAACCTCCTTCTCCTCTCTAGAGTTTGAGAGAGACAATGGAAAGGATTTGAGGAGGTTTAAGGGTGTATTTATAGGCTAACATTAGGGTTTAGTAACCCTATTAAGATTAGGAAGGTTCAGGCATTAGGGTTTAGGAAAAATGGGACCCACATAGATCCAATTTCGGATCTCTGCACTCAACTGCGCAGAGCTGACCGGTCGACTGGTACCAAGACCGGTACCATCGACCGGTCAACATAAAATGATGATTATTTGACCGTCTTTGATCTGATTTCGTACCTGTTTGTCATCCGTTCATCTCGTCTGGCTCGGTGATGATCGAAAGACCTGCTACGACACAAAGCCATGGTTTAGACCGGGTTTACGGAGTGCGGGTCTTACAGATGAAATGAATCCTCCAAACTATGTGGATCCTGATTCTTAGGGCAGCACCCTAAGATACATAGGCAGTTTGGAGAGATTCCCAAACACGGTTCCATAACCCCTTAGGTTCTCTCGAATCTGTACCTGTGGTTCACTAGAACTGTACATCTTTAGGTTCACTAAAATTTGTACCTGTGTTTCACTAGAACTGTACATCTTTAGGTTTACTAGAATCTGTATTTGTGATTCACTCGAACTGTACATCCTTTAGGTTCACTTGAATCTGTACTTGTGGTTCACTCGAACTGTACATCCTTTAGGTTTTCTAGAATCTGTACCTCTGGTTCACTCGACCTATACACCCCTTAGGTTCCTATCCCGTACCTATGGTTCACTCGAACTGTATACTCCTTAGGTTCCTATCATGAACCTGTAGTTCACTTGGACTGTACACCCTTAGATTCCAAACCCGTACCTGTGGTCCACTCAGACTGTACACACTTAGGTCCCAAAATCGTACATTTGATCCACTTGGGTTGTACTCACTTTAGCCTTCTTTAGTCTTATTTAGGATATCCATATCTATCTATATCCATCACCCATCACAATGAACTACGTTGTACCTGATTTTCAGGACCTCTGAAATAGGTAGGCAACTTGGAGGATCTCTTCAAGTACGGTATCACATATTTGTATTCTTAGGTTCTCCACATTCCTATCCATATCCATATCCATATCCATATCTATATCGTATCCATATTCACTTCGATCCACTTAGGCTATCTCTAGATTCAATCTCAATCAACATCAAGCATAAATCTGAACTTGAACAATTGAATCTAATGAAGCATAACCATAAATCATATCCATAAACCTTAATCACAATCCGTTCGAACTACGTTATGGACTTGATTTTCAGGATTGGAATACGTATGCAATTTGAGATGTCTTGGAATGTCTCAGATTCAGTTCATCACCGAACCATCTTTGGTTCGGTTCACTGTATATTATTTTGTTTGTTTATTTATTTTAAGAACATGTTTAGCTAAACCCTAGGTTAGAAGAACTTAAGAACTTGGCATAGGATTCCCCATGAGCCCTAGTCATCATCCATTGACCATGAACAGTCAGAACCATAGAGTATAAGGAAAGTAGAATCACATAGGAGGTCGATTTTTAGATCGGACAGCTTTTGGTGCCTAACACCTTCTCAAACTGTACCTTGAACGCTTACCCGTTCTCTGATAGATCAAAACCAATATATTGGGTCAAATGAATCAATAGAAGTCTTGTCTTATGATGAGACTACATTCTAGGTCCTAGACCTTAATCTAGGTGGCGACTCCATATCATTTATCGTCCATTAGAGATGGGTGGATATCGACTTTGTCCTCATAGTGGTGACTCCGCTGGGGATCCCACGTTCAGACTCCAGATTCACTTTCTTACATTGACTGATTGGCATTGGATGCTAGATCTAGGGCTACTATTATTTATGTTTGTACATATTGTTTTGGGGGATATGGGTTTAGTCACACATCATGCCATTAGTCGACCCGGGTCCTCATGCAGATGGGATCACCCGCTAGGCAAAAAGCATAACCTTGACACGTACCTTGTAAAAGTCTCTATCGATGAGGGTCTCTGACGAATGTTTCTTGGGTCTGCCTAGGAAGGCATCATACTACTCTAGGTCTTGACAGTTTTTAAAATGGTATATCAAAAGGAATCGAGTGGCCCATGATTCACCGTATCGACGGGATAGGCCCACTTCTCCTTGTCAAGGTAGCCTTGCCGGTCCTAACCCAATTTGAGCCACATGTTTGTTATTTTTTGGTCCATCTCTGAACTAACTTGGTAAAACCCGTTCAATTATGATATCCATGCCTGTGACATCGAAGTTCTGTCCATTTTTACTCTTGATTGGTTGACATGTTAGAATCCACACGATGAGCATCTTGAACTCTCACTTGTTGAGGGCAAGAGAAATGTATAAACCGTCCCATGTCATAGTGAACAGCCATTGCACATTCTCCATCAAAGAGCTCTATGTGTCGGATCCATCATTGTTAACACATCGGTTTTAAAAACGAGCAGAAATTCCCTGTCACGACATACGTGTCGTGATCGAGCTATTATTTACCGGTTTGTTCAGTCATGAACCACTTTTGCTAAACTATCCCGTATGAAAGCTATGAATGAATATATCTGTTTCAATCTCTTTGAATTTGAAAAAACCAAGTAGTCGGACCTTGTTGCCTAATGAACCGTTTGGGTCGTGAAGCCCAAGGCCAATCACGAGGTCAGTCGAAGCAACTAAATTGACCCGGATAATGTTTGTTCAACTGGGTTTCATAAGGGAGCTAACATTTGTATGGTCGAGTCAACCTCTATGTGTATGTGACCTCTTCCTATCCTCATTACTCCATTATTTGTAATACGTGTCCTTCGGTCTTTTTCCTATACTTTTCAAGAAAGTTGAACTGAGCCAATAATCTTGTCTACCCTTTGAGTAAGATACTCTCTTTCTAGGAAACTAACTAGGACTCCTATCAATCAGTGGGGTAAGATACCATATAATCAGGAGTATGACTAGGGTCACATCCCAAGGCCATTCAACCCTCTTGTCAAACTTCTGAAGATCCACAATGGTCTGAACAAATGCTAAGTTCCAAATAGGGTAGGACAACCAGATTGGAGAATTTTGTCAATATCCTAGGGAACTTGATTCAGTTGAGGATTTGATTTGGGCAAGAATAGATGCCAATTTCTGATAAAATACTTGATGGTACCTGAGTGAATACTTCCAAGCCGGTTCAATCGTTACCACTAGTTTATGTTCCAATTCATGTTCCTGTTGGAATTAAAGAGAAATCTAGTCGTAGGATGGTTCAACCATCACCTCCGATTTATATCAAGTTCATCTTGGAACTAAAGAGAAATCTAGTCCTAGGATGATTACACTGTCGCCTCCAGTTTATGTCAGGTTCATCTAGTTTTAGGCTGATTCAACCATCAACTTCGGTTTATGTCAGGTTCTTCTAGTTTTAGGTTGATTCAACTGTTGCCTCCGGTTCATGTCATGTTCATGTTGGAATTAGAGAGAAATCTAGTCCTAGGATGGTTCGACCATTACCTCCAATTTATGTCAGGTTCATGTTGGAATTAAAGAGAAATTTTGTCCTAGGATAGTTCGACCATTACCTCCGATTTACGTCAGGTTCATGTTGGAACTAAAGAGAAATCTAGTCCTAGGATGGTTTAACTGTCACAATCGGTTCATGTCATGTTCATGTTGAAACTAAAGAGAAATCCAGTCTTAGGCCAATTCAATTGTCATATCTAGTTCGTGTCGGAATTTGAAAGAGTTCCACCCCTCTAGCTCAATGCCATGATCTAACCTTAGACCAATTCAATAGTCACATCTGGTTCATGTTTCGAGTCATGTCAGAATCAAAGAGAGCTATATTTCAATTAAATTCGATGTCGATGTTTTAGCCATAAGTCTATCCAAATGTTGCCTCCAGTTCATGTTCTGGTTCATGCTATGATCGAGGGAAAATATCATTTGTTTGAGCTTAATGTCAATACATTATCCCTGAGCTGTTCAACCGTTACCTCAGGTTCAAGACATAATTGAGGAAAGTTAGACCTATCTGGACCTAATTCCCTGATTTATCCCTAGGCCAGTTTGATCGTCACCTCCGGTTTATGTTCTGGTTCGGTTTCAAAATTGAGGGAAACCCCATCATCCAATTTTCATCTCATGGTTTGTCTCTACCAATCAAAACCTAATGCTGCAAAATAGATTTGACCATCTAGAGTGAAAACTGAAGGGTTGTGTTTATAGTCATCCTAGTGCCCAACCTTCATTGGACATTTGAGCTATGACAATATTTCACCTATCCATGGTAATTGGGTCTTGTTGACTAATGGAGTCGGTCCTAAATTATTAAGAATTCATCTTCCACCATCACTTGAACTGTGGAAAACTAGCAATGAACTTTGAAGAGCCCAAACTGGGGTATAAAATAAAGTGATTTTGATTTCAAACTTGATTAGCCCAGGGTTAAGCCTCCATGAACCCCAATCTTAGGCATATACCATAATGACATTGGACCTAAATAGGAGTGGTCCAATGATGAACCTCAATGAACCCCAAGCTGGGATATGAATCCTAAGGACTTTGGACCCAAATAGGAGTATCCAGGAGCCAAACTTCAATGAATCTAGACTAGCATATGAAGCAAAGTGATTTAGAACCCAGATAAGAGCGGCTCAATGATGAATCTTAATCCAAACTGGGGTATAGACAAAGATGGTAGTGGGCCAATCCAATAATAAACTTCAATAGAACCCAGGCTAGGGCAAACCAAGATTGAAACCTAATGGAGTCATAATGGACCTAAGCTAGGGTAGACCAGGATCATAATGGACCAACCCAATGTTGGACTGCAACGAACCTAGAAGTATATTGAACCCAAGCTGTGTGCAACCCAAGAATGAATCTTAAAGAAACCAAAACTATGGGACAACCAAACCTGAACTTAAATAGATCCCAAACTGAGGTATAAACCTGGATGACCTTGAACCTAAATTGGGGTAAATCATAGTGTCAGACATAGAACACTTGTTGGTAGAAAGGCATCATGGACCTTACTAGAGGAGGTCTGAATGGGGATTTAGTCCTACAACAAATCATAGGGTGACATAGAAGACGTTGTAACCAATTGAAGTCGCTCGGATGCATTATTTCTATCTTTACTTATTATTATCAATATCTGATAGGTTGTCTATGTCTGGGCCCAAGTCCAATAGGTTTATAGATAAATCCAGTCCATTCATGCTTTTTCAAATAAATAAATAAAAAATCATCCCATTTGGGACTTCTACTGTTGTGATTGGTTTCTTTCCAATACATTTCTTCCCAGCTTGGAATTCTTCCCTTTCCGTGTGTGTAGTTAATTCTTTCTCTGGAGACGATATGGATGATGAGCTATCACCCAAACTTCTATGCCACCTGCCACTTGAGAAAAGAAAGTCCAACCAGTCTGTGGATGACGTCAAAATGATCGGTCTAGATACACAGAAATACAACATTGGTAAGCTTGAGACGTCTAAAGATTAATCCCGTTTTAAAGCCACATCATTGGAAAAAAAAAATTGAAAGAGTAGAATAAGAGATGTGTACTCAGATTCTCATAGCCAGACACATGTCTTCCCCCATATCATTGAAAAGGAGGAATAATGTCAATGAGCCAAAAGATGACAGTCATTCTTCAGAAGAGATCACACAGATGTGCAGTCCGAAAAAGCATAGATGTTTGCTGAGCAGATATAGATGTTGTTGAGCATGATACAAATGACAATCAGAGAGACAAATGGTCAAATAGATATGCGCCGATGGAGTTGATAGATTACTATACCACAAGAGTCAGCAAGAGAGTAGAATATTGATCGAGGTACTACTGTACTTTATAGTTTACCAAACAAAGACAGCACCTTTAGGCGACATAGAAATATCACTTCCAAGAACGTTCATAGGCCAATAATTTTCAGAAGTAGAAGCCTAATGTGAAGAGTACTAGTTTGAAGCCACACTTGATCAAGTAAAGCACTGCCATGTATAGTTTCCCAAAAAAAAAAAGGAAAAAAAGGAGAGCTATACATGGGATAAGGATGTTGGATGGCATTTCCCAACGAAAGTCAGCAGAGAGTTTATTTGTTTCTTGCTTTATTGGTAGAGAGCCATTTCATTTGTCATGCTTCAAGAAAGTCACATTTTCAAAGCCTGAAGAAAACTTATCCCAATTGTGGTACATCGACAACACATAATGGAAAGATTGATCTTTGTTGTCTTTCACATACATAAGTTGGACTGGACTTTCAATTTTGGATCACTACATCCCGCCTTTACATGGGATGGTCTCATCACCTCATCATCATCAGAGTACAATTTCTTTATTTGGCAATAGACTCTTCTTCTCATCCATAAATCTGACGGTCTTCCAAAGAGTCTCCATTACATGCCCTTCATTGATCAATCAAAATTTCATGACTTCGCCTCTTATGAGCATGTCAGTCCTTTATGCATAAAATTATTCGTTATATCTAACTGGAATGCCCATTTGTTGTTCATTAATTCAACGATGTCCAAGGATTCCAATAGTCTATTTTTTGGAAAGCCAATAAAGTGGTATCTCTTCAGTGGGATAAACCATTCTACATAAATAACCAAACACTCTTCCAATGATAGACCCACATGGACAGTTTCTTATCAGTCTGTTTGGACCTTCATATCATATTTGTCTATGGACTTAGAGGTTTTAGGCTCATATGTGGTTACAATTGATTTAGTGTTTTGATACGGCTTATAGAAATGAATTCTTTATCTGAATTGCAACAAAAAAGAAAGATCTATTTGGTGTCCTACCTTAATTTGGCGTGGGATTTTTCCCCTTTAAGACCATCTTTAGTGATTACTCGAGAATTTCCTACCTGTCAATGGATGCAGATGCCAATTTAGAGACTGGGGTATGAATTACCCATTGACCCCTGGACATCACACATTGAGAAGCTACCCATGAGTTCAAAGGCCATAGAATCTTGCCCAGACCCATTGGCGATATATTCGCTACATTGAGACCATTTTGTTCACCCTCACTAAAGTCATTTGAACACATAGAAGGGAAGTTCAAAGAAAGAAAATTTTGAGGCCATCAATCTTATTCACCCTCCAGTGAGGTAAAGGATCCTTTTTCGTTCGAGAGCAAACCTCCATCTGGGAGGATGATTCAAATCAATATTTGTTGATAAAAATAATTTCTTCCTAACCTTTTGGCCATACCCATATGTTATTGCTGACTTTATGTCAAGAAGATCTAGTTGCCCTTGTGATCAAGGCGGGATTCGTTCAACACTTTACAGAGAATCCAAAGCGTACCTAGTTTGCCATCCATAAGAAATTTTCCTTCGTATAAGTCATACAGAGCATAGCTGATCAAAATCATTGCCCTTTGCTTCCCTTGAGTACCAAAGCAGCCTCAGATAACAAAGATGCCCTTTTCAAACCGGTTGGTAGAGATGAACTCATCCTTGGGTGGTTGAACAAATTCATTTCCCTCATTTCAAAGTTCAGGATAGAGGTCCATCTGAGTGACATTGTCCATAATTAGTTCGGTGGCCCTCCTAGACCTAGGATCTAGCTTGTCAAATCTTATCTGTGATATAGGTTTCACCTAATCTCGACTCTGAGGCAGAGTGCATGTTTCCTTCTAGCTGTCTCTTTGTACACTACAGAGTGAGCTGGCATAACGAAGAGACACTAAGGGTATAGATACATCCTCTTAAAGAGAATCAAGCTCCATCACATGTATTATCTCTGTATGCATTTGGAAATTCCCTTAGGCTCCAAAGTTTAGAAGTTGATGACTTTCATGTTATGCAGAGTAGGCCCATTTAGTCATTTCTTCATGCTTCTCATTTTTCTCAATTATGTTAAGAAAGGAAATCTGGATGAGATTTTGCACCTATTTGGGTTAGATTGTTGAACCATTCTGTTTGTAATGGGAGATCAATCGAGTCACCGTTCTTTTTCTCCAAGCCCTATCTCGAAAGTTTAAATATAGTGAGAAGGAAGAATCCAAATCCTGTGTCACATTGCGCCTAATTTAGGATGAATTCCTACATTGCTCAAATTTGACACGACATTGTTGCAAAAGCTCTAAGCAGCTCGCAAATCAAGAACATGGGTTTGACCCGTATCACATTATGTTCCCTGCGAGGTTGTTCTACCAATTCAATCTGCTACAATGTACAATTAAAGATTCAACCGATCAAGTGTCTCTCAAGAAAATTAGCATCAAAATTGATCAGTGGTGTTGATCAGAGATTGTCATGATTTCCAGCTTCATCTAGAGTTCTCACTAGGGCATCCTTTAATTTGGAATCTGGCAAATGACACTGTTTCATGATGGGATTCATGCGTTTTATCAAATTTCTTCATTCCTATGAACGACCATGATTATGAATCCTTGTGCTCGTGCCAAAGTTGCAATAGGTCTTCGACATCAAGTTGTAATTAATCATATCTCATGTTTAAATCAATGTTTTGTGCAATAGTATATGTGAGATCATCATGCTCCATGATTCATGCTAACAAGTGCAAGGTTCCCAACCCAAAAAAAAAAAAAAAACAAAACAAAACAAAAATTATATAAAAAAAGAAAAAAAAATAGAGAAAAGAGAAGGCGCTAAGGCAGCATTTGTTCTGATAATCTGAAAAATTATCTTAGGTCAGAGAAGATTTTTCCAAAATGATCATTTATCAAATCTTCTACTTTCAATCTGGTCAAGGATTTGATTTGACCCCTTTGTCAGGTTCGACTACCTTCAGTCTAGTCAAGGCTTTGGTTTGACCCCTTTGTCAGGTTCGACAACTTTTAGTATGGTCAAGGCTTTGATTTGACCCCTTTGTTAGGTTTGACTACATTCAGTCTGGTCAAGGCTTTGATTTGACCCCTTTGTTAGGTTCGACTACCTTCAGTCTAGTCAAGGCTTTGGTTTGACCCCTTAGTCAGGTTCTTCTACTTTCAGTTTGGTCAAGGCTTTGATTTGACCCCTTAGTGAGGTTCAACTACTTTCAGTCTGGTCAAGGCTTTGATTTGACCCCTTAGTCAGGTTTGACTACCTTTAGCCAAACTACGCGGTGACCTGATTCCTAGGAAAGATGCATCCCAGGATACGTAGGTAGTTTGGAGTAATCTCCAAGGTTGGTCCCAATGAGCTTCATTGTCCACATCTTAAATTTAGGAGTTTGGTCACAAAGGGTTTTCAATGTTCAAATCAAAATCTCTAAATTATGTCTCAATGAGATATCAATGTTCCAATCTTGGTCCCAAGGAGCTGCAAATGTTCAAAACTCATTCTTAACCTCATTTCAATCATATTGCCCGTAGAGAACCGTTTCCATTTATAGCAGTCCTTCCTAATCCATTCAGAGTATGCATGCTGATAGTCATTTGTTTTGATTGTACATGATTTGTGTGATGATGATTGCTGGTCCTGATATTATTGTTATTGGCATGGTGTGTGTGAAAGCTAAGCTGTTTGGTCTGATGATTTTACCTCCTGAAATTTTTTGTCTCTCCGACATGGAAGGAAAAAATGTGGTTCTTTTGTCTTTACCCTAAATTGATACAATCTCAGGTAAAGAGGGGTATCTATAAGCACCCCATTTTTGTCATCCCCTACTGAATAAAGTCTTACTAAAGTGCAGACAGAAAGTGGGAGAGGTAAGAGAAAGTTTGAAAAGTACAGGGGAGGCAAGTGAAACTCTCTCAAAAATGATAGTCGATTAGCCCCGACATGCTCTCTATAGTGTTTTAAGAGGAACTGAGATGATCCCCAGTGTGCAGGAGTCTAAGTGAAATCATACGGTTAGTTGGTTAATCCCAATGCGAGGTTTGAATTTTTGGCTATGAATTTAAGGAGGTTTTTGATGGACCCCACAGTAAGGACATGGGCTGCAACATGCATAGATGCTTAAGTCTGGGAAATACCTTCAAAATGATACC
Source organism: Protea cynaroides (assembly GCA_028583415.1). Taxonomy (NCBI): domain Eukaryota; kingdom Viridiplantae; phylum Streptophyta; class Magnoliopsida; order Proteales; family Proteaceae; genus Protea; species Protea cynaroides. Next base: position 10,121,066 of record CM053269.1, read on the forward strand.
AGAATCACTCCATTCCGATATCAAACGAAAAAGATATGGTGATTTTGTTCAGGAATAAGAATAAGGGTATTTTCTGAAAATTAATAATATATAGGGGCTTGCATGCAAATTATCATAAGTTTAATTATTTAAACTTCATCTTCTCATAACTTGCTCATCCAAATGATGTAATTCCAGTGCCATTATTTCTCATTTGTGGTGCTCTACAAAATGGACATGAAGAATTTTAAGCAGAGGTCTCAAAGGCATCCCATGCAAAGTTGTTAGCCGAAATTATCATAAATTGGCCTGTTCAAACTTTAGAAATTCATAAGTTGGTCATTTTACATCCAAATCAAGTGATTCAAGCTCTAATATTCCTCATTTTTAGTGTTCTACAAAGTGAACTCGGAAAATTTGGGGTAGAGACTGTCGAAAGATTCCATGCTAATTGGAGGCCAAATGACTCATGAAATGATAGAAAGTCAAGCCAATCTCAGTCCAACCCATCTCAGCCTAAGTCAGTCTAACCCAGTCAATCCATGTCAATTTTTCCCAGTCCAGACCAGTCTAAACCGAACCGGTTCAACCCATCTGCATGTACATTGGGTATATATATTATCATATAGTATATTATAAGATAGCAGTGAGATCCGTGAGAATGGAAAGAATCCGAGAAGAATAATGGGTTCGACCAAGAGTTGAAAGTAAAGAAAGGAAAAAAGGGGCTAGACCGAATAGGAAATAAAGAGTAAGAGGACAATAGTTTAGGAAAGAAAGTAGAGGGAGAGATTGAGATTTAGAGATTAACTGATTGAAAAGAGGGAAATCTAAGAGAGCTGATCGTGGGATTTGGAAAGAAAAAAATGGAAAGAAGGCTTGGTCAGCTAGAGAATAAGGGAAATAATAATAATAATAATAATAATAATAATAATAATAAAAGGAAAGACGAGGGAGAGAGTATCCGTAGAGAATGGTTTCTCTAGAAAGGAAAGGAGAGGGCTGGCCATCTTGGTTTTGGCAAGGTGGAGGTGGCAGCCATGGTTTATAAAAGGAAATGAGCTAGGCTCCTTTTAAAGAAAGAAAAAAAGGAAACTTGGGAGACATGAGAGAGTCAGTGGACTCTAAAAGAGAAGGAAAAGGGAAAATCTGGAAAAAAAAAAGAGAAAAAAGAGAAAATTTGAAAAGAAAAGAAAAAAGAAAAAGGAGAGAAGTGAAAAAGAGAAAATCTGAAAAAAGAGATAAGGGAAAAAGAGAAAAGAGAGGAAGAGAGAGATCGTGAGGGGAGATCAGAAAGAAGAAAAAGAAGAGACTCGATAGAAAAGCGGATCAGAATTAGAGGAGCAAAATTGAGAGAAGAAGGGGAGACTAGAGAAAGAAAAAAAAGAGAGGAGTGAGAGTAGGCAGAAGCGAGAGGGAGAGAATCTGAAGAAGAAGAAGAAAGCCAAGTAAGAGCAAGCAGAAGTTGGAGAAGAAGCAGAAGATGAAGATAAAGAAGAAGATAGAGGAAGAGGAAGGAAAAGGAGAGGGATACGGGGAAGAGGTAAGTTTATCCTACTGATTTTATTATTTTTAGCATCTTTTATCTTACCATGGAACTTGATCTGCTGAGGACCCTATAAAACCAACTTCTTCCTCCAAGCCACATACATGTTGCCTATCATAATCCCTTTGTGCAAAACCACCATCAAATCTAAACCGATTGTTGGCCACTACATCAACTCCCACAGACCTTATCACTCCACTTGTTCCAAACCTAAATCCTACCTCAGCCAACGGTGTGTAAGCACCCCATTTTTGCTACCCTCAGCAAAAGTGAACCCATATGGCAGGTTTTCAACTTTTAACCCAAAGGTTTGTGATTCTTTAATGAGCCCCACAGCAGGGTCATAGGCTATTACCTACTTGGATGTATAGGTCATGAAATTATCTTCAAAATGAAACCGGCATCATCAAATTCTGACATCAAACAAGGAAGATATCACAATTTGAAAGTGCAAGGGTATTTACGTAATTATCGTATGATGCATGCATTATCATTTAAACTTTAAATCATCATATCTTGGTCATCTGATATCGGAATCAGATGATTCAAAGGCCAATATTCCTTATTTTCAGTCCTCTTCAAAGTGGACGTGAAAAGTCTCAGGCAAAGATCACCGGTGGGCCCCATGCTAGTTTTCATGCAAAATTATCGATAGAACTTCAAAGCTTCATATCTTTGTCGGTTCTATGTCGGATTCAAATGATTCAAAGGCCATTATTCTTCATTTGTGGTGTTCTAGAAAGTGGACGTGAGAAATTTGGTACAGAAGTCTCCGAAGCCCATGCAAAATTACACATGGAAATGGTCATTTAATTTTAAAAAATTCATATTTTGGTCACCCCATATCCAAATCAGGTGATTTCAGTTTCAATATGTTCTATTTTTAGTACTCTACAAAGTGGACGTAAAGGATTTTCGGTAGAAGTCTCCGAAGGATCCCATGCAGAATGTTAGCCAAATTATCAATAATTGACCTGCTTAAACTTCAGAAATTCATAAGTTGGCCATTTTATTTCCAAATGAGGTGATTCAAGTTCTAATATTCCTCATTTTTAGTGTTCTACAAAGTGAACGTAGAAAATTTAGAATAGAGGCTATCAGAAAATTCCATGTGGAATGGTGACAGAAATGGACTATGAAATGATATAAAAAAGCCAACCTTGGTCCAAACTAGTTCAACCCAACTTAGTCCAACTCAGCCCTGCCCCTCTCAGACCAGTCCAGACCAAGTCACGTCGGCCCATATGTATGTATTTCTTTTATATATATATATATATATATATATATATATTTATATATATATATATATATATATATATATATATATATATATATATATATATATATATATATATATATATATATATATATATATATCTAGCGACACATAGGGCCAGCATCCTCGTACAGAGAGAAAAGTTTCCTTCAATGTCAATGGCGACAAACCAAAGGTATTCATTGGAGATAAACTGAAAAACAGAATAAACTTTTTATATCGGCAATGCAAGCGAGTAAGTTGCAAACTCAAGGATGCATTGCATATGTTGCGTCTATTGTAGATACTACTATGAAAACTCCCAAGTTAGGAGAGCTATGAGTAGTAAATGAATTCCCTGAAGTATTTCTAAAAGATTTACTAGGTCTGCCACCTGATAAAGCAATAGAGTTTGTAATTGATCTGCTACCAGGATCGACACCTGTGTCCAAGGCGCTTTACAGGATGGAAACTATTGAACTAAAAGAACTCAAGGTTTAATTATAGGAATTGCTAGATAATGGCTTTATTATACCAAGCATTTCACCATGGTGAGCGCTAGTCTAGTTCATCAAGAAGAAGGACGAAAATGTCAGACTGTACATTGACTATCGAGAACTAAATAAACTCACAGTCAAGAATCAATACCCTCTATCCAGGATCGAAGACCTATTCGATCAACTGTAAGAAGCATCAGTATTCTCAAAGATTGACTTACGATCAGGTTTTCACCAATTGAAGATCAGAGAGTCTGATATTCTAAAAACTGCCTTTAGAACCCGATATGGTCATTATGAATTCAGGGTTATGTCGCTTAAGTTGACAAATGCCCTAGCATTGTTCATGGAGTTAATGAACAGGGTATTTCACTATTATCTGGATTAGTACATCATACTATTCATTGACGATATCCTCGTATATTCTCGCTCTCCTAAATAACATAAAGAACACTTGAGAAAGGTTCTATAACGACTCAAGGAGGAGAAGTTATATGCTAAGTTCAAGAAGTGTGAGTTTTGGCTAATGAAAGTGGCATTCTTCGAACATGTTGTCTCAGGGGAAGGGATAGCTGTGGACCCCAGCAAAGTACAAGCAGTGTTAGAATGGGAAACCCCAAAAATAGTTATAGAAGAAAGGAGTTTCCTAGGTCTTGCAAGATATTATCGGCTATTCATTCAGGACTACTTATGAATTGTTGTGCAGCTAACTCAACTCATGAAGAAAGGACATAAGTTTGAATATAGCAAAACGAGGGGCAAGTTTCTAAACCTTGAAGTAGAAGCTTGTAACAGCCCCAGTACTGACTTGTACCCAGTGGGAATACCAGTTACACTGTGTATACTGATGCATCAAACGTAGGACTAGAATGTGTATTGATGCAGCATGATCAAGTCATTATTGCCTATTGTAAGCACCCCATTTTTGCCATTTCTATCTAAACAAAGTCCTGCTGGTGTGTGGACAACAAAAGGAAGAAAGATGATCTAAAGTTTGGATTTTAACTGTGAATTTGAGGAAGTTTTCAATGGGTCTGTGAATTTGAGAAAGTTTTCAATTGGTCCCACAGCAAGGTCACGGGTTATAATTTTGCATGGATTCCTAGGTCATAAAATTATCTTCAAAATGAGACCAGAATTGCTCAACTCTGACATCAAATGAAGAAGATATGATCATTTTAGTCGGATGATACGTACAAAGGAGGTTTCTAAAATTATCCTAAATAATCCTAGGGGCTTTCATGCAAATTATCATAAGTTGGATTGTTTGAATTTCAAATCATCATATCTTGATCATCCGACATCTAAATCATATGGTTCAAGTACCATTATTCCTTATTTTCAGTCCTCTTCAAAGTGGACATGAAAAATCTCGGGTAGAAATCACCAGTGGGCCCCATGCAAGCTTTCATGCAAATTATCGTTAGAACTTCAAAGCTTCATATCTTTTCCGTTCTACGTCGGATTCAGATGATTCCAAGGCCATTATTCTTCATTTATGATGTTCTACAAAATGGACATGAAAAATCCCAGGTAGAAGTCTCCGAAGGGTCCCATGCAAAATTACACATGCAAATGGTCATTTAACCTTTGAAAATTCATATTTTGGTCATCCCATATCCAAATCAGGTGATTTTAGTTTCATTATGTTCCATTTTTAGTACTCTACAAAGTGGACGTAAAGAATTTCTGGTAGAAGTCTCCGAAGGATCCCATGCAAAATGGTCAACCAAATTATCGATAATTGACCTGCTTAAACTTTAAAAATTCATAAGTTAGCCATTTTATTTCCAAATGAGTTGATTCAAGCTCCAATATTCCTCGTTTTTAATGTTCTACAAAGTGAACGTAGAAAATTGGGAATAGAGGCTATCGGAAAATTCCATGCGGAATGGCAACGAAAATAGCCCATGAAATGATAGAGAGAGAAAACCCAATTAATTCCAGTCAATCCAGTCAACTTAGCTTAACCCAAGCCAGTCTTGGCCCAACCCATTTAATTCCAGTCAATCCAGTCAACTCAGCTCAACCCAAGTCAGTATTGGCCAATCTAGTCAATCCTTGTCAATCCGGACCAATACATGTCGGTGCACATGCATATATTTCTTTATATATTATTATATAATGTATAATATATTATAATATATCATATAATATTTACATATGTCTTATATGTATATTATATTATATATATTAATATATTAATATATTATATATTTATATATATGTTTTATATACAAAAAACAAATTAGGATCCAAATAAAAAAGGAGTTGGTGAGATTGCCGAAGATCAAAAGGAGAGGAAAGAAGGAGGGCAGCGGGATTTTTTTCCTAAAAGACTGCTAGGTGGCTGAAAAACGAAGCTTGGGGTCGGTTATAAGGAAAATCAGAAGAAAAAACAAAAGTTTTAAAAAAAAAGAAGAAGGGAGGATCGAGAAAGAGAGAGAGGGGTGGAGAGGAAGAAAAAATGAAAGGAAAAAAATAAAAAAAAAGGGAGAGGATCGAGAGAGAGAGAGAGGGCGGTGGAGAGAAATCGAAAGAAGAGAGAGAGAGAGAAAGAAAGAGAGAGACAAAGAGAGAGAGAGAGAGAAAGAGAGAGAGAGAGAGATGAGAGGAGGAGAAAAAACCAAAAAAGAAAAGAAAAAGAGAGCTCGAGATTGAGTGGGATCAAGAGAGGAGAAAGAGAGGGTGAGAAAAAGATAAAAAAAGTAAACAAAATCGAGATGGAGAGAGGGAGATTGGGAGAGAGAGAGATAGCGTTGGGGATTGAGAGAACCGAAGAGAAAAAAGAGAAGAAAGCTAGAGAAAAAGAAAATCAAGAAAAGAGAGAGGCCGAGAAAGATAAAAAAAAAGAGAGAGAAGAAAGAAGGGAGAGAGATTGAGTGGGATCGAGAGAGGAGATCGAGAAAAAAAATCAAAAGAGAATAGAGAGAGGAAGCTGGAGCAGAAAGGAGAAGAAGAAGAAGGAGGAGAATGCGCAGAGACGGGTCTGCAATTCAGGTAAGCCACCACCGATCCCTTCTCCTTGCTTTAGCTTTAATTTTATTATTTTCTTCTTCCTATCCTCCTGCTTGCCTATTACCAGATCAGTCACCTTCACATCTCCATAACCACTTGATCAACATCAACCTCACTTGATCAGCAGCCCTCATCCAACCATCTAATAGGCATTCCTTATCTTACCCCTGATCTTCCCATCAAATATGGGCCATTGATCGAACCTATGATCATGATATGCTTGAATGAAATCTGAATTCTTTATCATGTTGCTATGATGCCCATTCAAAATCTGATCCATTGAATGTGAAATTTGTTTTGATCATGTGATGAAAATTTATCCATTGATATTGAATTAATATTTGAATGAATGAATTTGATTAATTGATGTGAATTTAATCTGAATCGTTAATCTTTAAGATCTAATCATGTGAATGGATAATTAATTAATCTGAATCATTGATTTTAATTTGATGATGATTTTAATGATGGATTAATTTGAGCCATTAAAGTCTGATTAACTGATGTTATATGATCTGAACTGTTGATTTAAGATCTTGAATTAATTTCAATCGTCGATCAAATGTGATTTTGGTCGCATTATTGATGATCGATGCATTGAATCTAGACCGTAGATCTGAAAATATGTTTTGATTGACTGATTCTCACATGCTTTGGTTGTTTCTCACATGCCATATTTCATGCTATATTGTTCACATGCTATATTTGGATGCTCGTATGCATACACTGTTATAATTGGAATGATCACACTGCCATAATTGGAATAATCACGTTGCCATGATTGGAATGATCACATTGCCATATTTAGAAGCTCACTACCATGTTTGGATGCTCATTGTCATATTTGGATGCTCATTGCCATATTTGGATGTTCATTGCCATATTTGGATGCTCATTGCCATATTTAGATGCTCATTGTCATATTTGGATGTTCATTGTCATATTTAGATGCTCATTGCCATATTGGATGCTCATTGCCATATTTTGATGCTCATTGCCATATTTAGATGCTCATTGCCATATTTGGATGCTCATTGCCATATTTAGATGTTCATTGCCATATTGGATGCTCATTGCCATATTAGATGCTCATTGCCATATTGGATGCTCATTGCCATATTTTGATGCTCATTGCCATATTTTGATGCTCATTGCCATATTTAGATGCCCATTGCCATATTGGATGCTCATTGCCATATTTGGATGCTCATTGCCATATTTAGATGCTCATTGCCATATTAGATGCTCATTGCCATATTAGATGCTCATTGCCATATTTGGATGTTCATTGCCATATTTGGATGTTCATTGCCATGTCTGGATGCTCATTGCCATTGCCATATTAGGAATTGCCATGCTTAGATAGTATATTAGACCCTTGCCTTATTTGCAATACATGCCATATTTAAGAAATTTTAAACAATCTTACTACATGTGAATTTCTTGCCATAAATGTTTTATATGCCATATTTAGATAGAATATTCTATTTCGGACAATAATTTAATTTATGCAACACCCTAGTCGAACAGCCATATCTGTACACCTAGCAAACATATTAGGTGTGGGGACGTGCATTTAGACACCCACATTCTTGGGAAGGGCATAATGGGAATAATAAAAACCTTAATAAAGAAAGAAAAATGCTTTGCCAAACCTTCCAAAATTAGAATTCAGGATGAAAAGGGTAATTTAAGATGATTTTTCCCCTCGGTAAACCCTAAACCTAGAATAGGTTCTAAACCCCTAACCTAGAATAGGTTCTCAATCCCAAACCTAGAACAGGTTCTCACTTTCTAACCTAGAATAGGTTATATTTCGAACTACGTGGATTCTGATTCTTAGGGCAAACCCTAGGATACGTAGGCCATTTGGGAGAATCCCAAATTTGGATCCACACCTTAGTCCACTCAGACTATCCATAGATCCACTAGGATATTTATCCACACCTTAGTCCACTCGGACTATCCATAGATCCACTAGGATATCTATCCATATTCCAACCCAAAAAGGGTTATCCAAACCTTAGTCCACTCGGACTATCCATAGATCCACTAGGATACTTACCCACATTTTGGCCCAAATAGGGTTATCCAGCCCGAACTATGTGGATTCTGATTCCTAGGGCAAACCCTAGGATATGTAGGCCATTTAGGAGAATCCCAAATTTGGATTCACATCTTAGTCCACTTGGACTATCCATAGATCCACTAGGATATTTAACCACATTTCAACCCAAATAGGGTTATCCATATTTTAACCCAGATTGGGTTATCCATATTTTGACCCAAATAGGGTTATTTTTAGATCCACTAGGACTATCTATCAGTCCGCATGGACTATCCAGATCCTAACCCATAAGGTTTTCTCAGCTTTTCAAGCATAAATTTTAACTTGAACAAAAACTTAATCATGCACAAGCATAAATCACAGCCATAAACTTTAATCACACCTGAACTACGATGGTGAACCTGATTTTTAAAATAAATCCGTAATACGTAGGCAATTTGATGGATACAGATTCGGTTCAATGATATCAAACCACTTGGTTTGGTTCGTTTAACAAATAGAGTCTAGCATAGGAAAGGTATAGGAGACCGATTTTGATCGGGCGGTTTAGGTGCCTAACCCCTTCCCATAACCGTAACCTGACACTTACCCAATCTCTGATGGACCAGAAATCCAATCTAAGGGTCATGAGTCAATCGAAGTCTTATATCGGGGTAAGATTTCACATTTCTAAGGTCCTAGACCTTAATCTAGGTGGCGACTTCTAAAGATTTCAATCTTTATCCTCACACCTATGCATTTCGACAATTGAAAGAGCACGAGAAGAACTACCCCACTCATGATCTGGAGTTGGCAGTAATAGTCTTGGAATTAAAGATATGGAGGATGTAAGACTCGTATCGAACTAACCGATCTTACCACCTTGTACCAGGTCTACCTATCATGGTCGAGCCAAGTGGACCAAGTGCATGAAGAAACCATAAGACCAGGTATGAAATTTAACTCAAAAACAGTCAAATATGAGTATGTGGTCGCATGCCTAAACAGGTATGACCGACCCCACCTCAAAAGAGTCCAACCCATGACTTTTGGTTGTGGAGTTGGATGTTTTAAAAATGTAGGGTCAACGGATTCTGCGACCCTACATTCGTCCCCACGGAAACAGTCAGAAACCAAATTTAGGAAACCTTCCTAATCCAAAGGGGGTTCTTTCCTAAACTCATTAGGGCATATTATGGAGGGTTTTCCTCTATAAATAGGACGTCCCTTAGCCTCTTTCATCCTTTTAGAACCCTAACTGAAAGTGAGAGAAAGAGAAGAGAAAGAAGAGAAGGAAAATTGAAGAAGAAGACCAAGGAAGAGGAAAGTTCAGAGAAAACACTGAATCTCAGCAAACCTAAGGTATGAACCTAATTCCCTACATGAATTAAGAGCCTAGAATAGGTCATGAAGAAGATAGGATTAGGAGAAACCCAAATCATCCATCCATGGATAAATTCCAAGAGAATCCATGGAGGAAATCATTGTAGACAATGGATAGTGTATAAAAATGGAAGTTTTGAACCATAGCGCAATCATAGGAAGGACCATGATGGTAAAACAAAGGATTTAAACATGAAGGAATGGACTTAAGAGTGAAAGGTCGACCATAACACATGTGGTCGCAGGTATGGTCGCATGATATTCGACCCCATGAGACCCACATGTTTGACCACATGCCCTCGAAAAGTTCCAGGGAGGGTCTGGTCGCATGTAGGGTTGAAGTATGTTTGACCCCACCTATGACCCTACACCCTGTGGTTGCAGAAACTGAGACCCTAGGTGCTACCCCACCTGCAACCCCTCAGTTACTGTTAGTCTAAACTTAAGGGAATTAATTCTAATTAAAATCTATCAACTTGATTAGGTTTTTCAGTGATTTAAAAGTGATTCATAAAGCTTGGACGAGGATCTACGATCAACCAAAGGTGAGGGAACAAGACCTAAACTAATTGGCTAATAATAAACTATTTTTATTCACTGAGTCCAATGCCATGAATGATTCTATGCTTGTATGTGTGTATTGTGCATTTCACATGTCATCTAATATTCCTGCTATTAATGTTCATGCATATTTAATTCAGTTTATTTATAACATGATGATGATGATGATGCTAGGAATAGGCATGTGAATGTATGTGTGTGGTTAGTGTACTTGATGCGAGTGGAGCATCAGGGGGAGGACGTGACATTGTGGTTCATCCTGATCACCAGACTCTAGCGCTATCTCTACTCAAGTCTTGTCCACTAACATCATCGTATCGCCATAACCTTAGTAGAACTATTACGTCATAGGGCATCAGGGGAGGTGGTCTCGGGCCGTGTAGTCTCTGACTCTATCGGGGGGCCTTAGCTCTATCTCTATGGACATATTGAGGGATGCTGGGGTGAGGCCTTAGATACACTATTTGACATTAGGATTGGTTAGTTGTGAGTCAAGTTTGCAAGCCCTCTCCAATAGGGGCTTACGTATTGGTATGGGTAGGGCATCAGGGGAAGTGTGATGCGGTGCGGTCCTAAGCACTTTAGCTTTTTTCCTATTCCATGATGAGTGCATGTGGGATAGAAATGGTGTTTGATCCATTGGATGGCTTCACACACTTGTGTATAGAGGTGCGGCGGCCACCTATCCTTTCTATTGCACATTGCAAACTTATGAACCAGACCAAAGATATGAATTGAATGCATGCATATGTTTGTTGCATTGTTTTGTTTGCTCACTGAGCCGTGATGTGTTATCACTCTTTTGACGTCGAATATTTTTGGTTGATGATGTAGGTACTACTGTAGAAGACTATATGAATGCTCCAATGTATGGACGTACTGCGACGATGGATGCAGAAGCTATGATGGAGTCGCATGATTCGTCGTGCGAGTGTAACTCATGCGTCTTCGATTAGATTTATAGTTGGATTATTAAGAACATGTAATTGATTAATTTATTTTATTTTATGTCTTAGTCTTTTGGAGATAATTGGATAATTTATTTATTTTATTACCGTTAGACTCTCAGTTCATTAAATATTAAAGACTTCCGCTATTGTGTATTTATTCTGATTATGGTTGTGGATGTGTATGGTTTAAGCAAATGGACACAGCCTATTCGAGATCCTAGTTGAACCGTTGAATCATAGACGGTTCATCACACTATTTCGGTTGGTATGGAATTGGGGTGTGACAACTTGGTATCAGAGCTCTCGAGCCCTGTCTATTAAACTATTATACTTCCACAAAAAGTTCATGAACTGAGTTAGGATAAAATTTAAAAGCTGTAATAATAACACACTATAAGCACTTGTGTTGTATGAGATAAAATTAAGAAAGAGAATAATGCACTATTAAGATGAGAAACAAGTTTCATATATACATCGAATAAAAAGCAACGTATATACATATCCAAATCAGAGTACGGTCCACAATCCGGACAGTTACTCTATAGTACAAGGAAAAACAAAAAGAAAATGTGCATCATGGAGCTGGAGGTGCTGGAGGACGAGGTGCCTCGCGATATCCATCGTAATCCTCAGCATACACTCTAGTCAGCCAGGTTACCGAGTCTGGGTCACCTGGAGACTAGCTGTCAAGTCAGCCATCCGCTGATCAGATGCGCACTGGGCATTTGGAAGCTCTCTTACTCTCTAATCAGTCACGGACTGAGCCTCTCTAATATCACGCAGCAGCCCCATCACATCATCAACTGGTGGGTGCGAAGGACCAACTGCATGTGAAGGAACCCGATATGGGCCAGCTCCAGTAGAATGCGGTGGTGATGGAGGAGGTATGGCATCTACATCCATATACATACGATCATCATCCTCAGCATCACCCCCATGGACTCCTACTGCTGTTGCAGTCACCTCGACATCTGCCATCTCTACCCGGGTATGGGGACGCACCAGAGCGTTCCTCTCATCGTCGCTGACCTACGCATCTTGCATCTCCATCCTACAGATGGCCTCCCAGTCCAGGTCAGAGGAGACAGTATCCTCATTAATCCTCTCATCCAATAAGTCAACGTGTAGGTGTATGAGCATAGTAGTGATCAGACGTCCATAGGGCAGGTTGCCTATCTGACCAGGCGTCGTAACACAGATCATCGTTCGGATAATAATGTATGGAAGGCAGATCGGCTGCCTAGTGCAGATGCAGTACAAGACATACTGGGTCAACTGAGAAATCCTATCATAATGGCCACTCTGGGGAATCAGGTTGTGCTGAATGATCTTGCAGTACACCCGAGGCTCTGGCCATAGGTTGATTGCCTTCATCTCCCAGGGATCACCTCTAAGAAGCTGGCTATCAATCTCAGTACGCACCATCAAGGATAGGAACTAGGTTTCCTTAAGAGCACAGTATACCAAGGGGCCGTCATTTGATATGCCCAGGAGATCAGCCAACTACTGGCAGTTAAAGGAAACTTCCACCCCTTTTACATAGCTGGTGATCTTGAGCTCCCTACCCCTGTCTGTATCATTGCGATCACCCACTACCTGGAGGTTGCAATAGAACTGCTTCACCAAAGTAGGACAGGTACAAGCCTCATATGTGATCACGAGAAGCCCCATGTCATCGAAGGCACCCTCTACATTAAACAAGGCTAGACTAGCCAAGTTTACCCAGCGACCCCCTTCCACCTTCTTACACTCATAACGAGCATACTGAGCCTTTGCCTCGTTAGAGCATTAACGAATGGGATCATGAGCTCTGGGAACCTTAGTATGAGCCATGCTATCTGCAAAGACATGAAAAAAAAAAACAAGATATTAAATATGGTGAAAAACTCAAAATTTTGGCATTATAATGGCATGATTTGGCCAAAAGCCTCACTTTTCACCCAAACAGCTAGGCAGGAGGACTTACATATATTCCAAATCAATCTGCAAAGCTCATACAGTTGGAAATTTAAACTAGGAAGATCGAATTTGAAGAAATTTCAACAAATTGGAAAAATCCCAAAAATTAGGTTAAAAGAGGAAAATTTCAAGTTTCTCAAAAACCAACCGATGAAACTCAAATTTTCTTGAGGGGCTTTCGTCCATTGGGTGGCCAATAGCAAAAGCCCCCAATAAAAATCAAATTTTTATGGTTAGAAAAATTTTAATTTAAAGAAAACGATATAAATGGAGAAAAACCTAGTTTTGAAAGCCTAAGAATGAGAAACAATAGAGAGCATACTTGAAGGAAAGGAACAGAAGTCGTGAATGGAAGAAATAATCACCAAACACTAGGGGTCGATACTGTTGCAACTCAGGGGAAGAGAGTTGAGTTGGAGGAAAGAAGAAAGAGTAAGAAATGACTCCAAAATCGGGTTTAAAAACCTAATTTTGGGTCGTACGGTCGTAGAATTAGACAAAATGTGCGACCCTACGACCGACCCTACCATCGATCCTAGGCTCTCGGTGATCTAACAGACATTGTGTGGTCGGACCTAGAGTCGGACATATACCGACTCTACGACTGACCCTAGGATCTCTATTAGCTGACAGGGTTATGTGAGGTCGCATACCTTGGGTTCGAACATAGAGCGACCGTACCATCGACCCTACGATGGAAAATACAGTATTTTGTCTGAATGCTTGGAAATTGGAATTTTATATTGATTAGATGGATTTTGACTCGGAAATGACTTATATTATGATTACCTCACATGTACTATGATTTTTCAGACACTACTACCATCGGAATAGGAAATGGCTGGGCAAAGAGTAACCAAGCGAAGACGTAACCCAATTCCACCACTACCACCTATGAAGGAAGCTAGCCAGGAAATTCCTGAAGTACAAGAGAATCCGAATGTGGCACCGCCAGGAGCTAATGGCCAAGCAAATCCTACAAACTTTCCAGCCCCACCTACAGATTTGGCTATAGTAGTAATGAACCTGGCACAACAGCTGCAACAAATACAGCAGGTGCAAGCCAATATGCAAGCTGCTATAGGAATGGTTTCTCTAGTTGCACATACGAAACCTATGCCAGTCGAAGAAGCTAGCACAGTACCAAGGGGTAGCAACACGATACCCCAAGAGCCTCAAACGCCAGTTGTGCAAGCTCCAGTATAGAACCCTGAGGTAGCCCAAGGTAGCTATCAGTATCAACCACCTATGTACGGGGCCTATGCTCAGTATCAGTTGGACCACTCTCGACTGATCAAGCGCTTCCTGAAAATGAAACCTAAAGAATATAATGGCAAGCCAGCAGATCCTTTGTGGCCAGCTCATTGGATCGACGAGATGGAAAGGAATTTTATGATGATGACAGTTAATGAGGAAGAAAAAGTGTTGTGTGCCACATTTATGCTGAAGGGCGATGCACACCACTGGTGGAAGTCTACCCAGACATATCTATTAACAAAACAAGCCCAATTGACCTGTGCTATCTATAAAGAGGCATTCTTTGAGAAATACTTTCCCAGAAGTTTCAGAGATGCTATGGAGATAGAGTTCCTGAGTTTATATCAGGGACAGATGACTGTGGATGCATACCAACAGCGTTAAGAAGAGCTGTTTTTCTTTGCACCCTCTAGCATGCAAGAGGAAAATACTAAGACCTGAAGGTTCGTCATGGGACTTAGGGGAAGCATTCATGAGCATGTTCTGGGACTAGAAAAGAAAGTTTACAATGAAGCAGTACAGATTGCACGAGTGATAGATTCGAGCCAGAGGGAGAGCTACTTTGCTCAGAATAGAGGTATCAAAAGGCCTAACGGAAATTCATACAACGGGGGGAACACAAAGATATTTAAATCCTTCCATACTCAAGGCTTTAATGCTGCAGCCAAGACTACTCCAACAGCCCAACAACAACTAAAGAAAAATAATGAAGGAGTAAAATGCTATAACTGCAATCAAGTGGGACATCATTCCAGGGAGTGTCCTAAGCCCAGGAAGTAGCTACAACAAGAAAAGGTTTATGCAGTTACATCTGAGGATGCTGCCGCATCGCCTGATGTGGTCACAGGTATGACCCGAACCTTTCATTTTGTGTTACCTTATGTGAGCATGTAGACTAAATTAAAACAAATCACAGGTATCGTACCTATTAATGGCATACCCGCCAGAGTACTCTTTGATTCTGGAGCTACTCATTCTTTTATATCTGTGTCATTTGGAAAGAAGCTAAATCTACCCCTCAGATCTTTAAACTACAAATTGCTTGTACAATTGCCTATGAGATTAGAAGTGGAATTAGAAAAAGGTTATGGACCATGTCCAGTTCTTATCGGTGAGAAAATTTTGGATGCAACCCTGATTCAACTCGAAATGGCAGACTTTGACGTTATCTTAGGAATGGATTGGTTAGCTCGGCATTTTACAAACCTATTATGTGCAGAAAAGAAGCTAACATTTAAAGACAAGGAAAGAGCAGAGTTTAGTTTTACGGGAACCAGACTACCTCGTAAACGAAAACTCATTCTCTCTGCATTAAAGGCTAGAAAATGCCTCAAGAAAGGAGTTGGGTATCTAGTATCTGTGGTCGACCTCACCAAGGAAGTTCTACGAATGGAAGATATTGATGTTGTACGTGACTTTCCAGATGTATTTCCTGAGGAACTACCAGGACTACCACCCGACCGAGCGACAGAGTTCGTTATAGATCTGATACTCGAAACCGCACCAGTATCTAAAGCACCCTATCGAATGGCTCCTACTGAACTAAAAAAATTAAAGGTACAGTTACAGGAATTACTGAACAAGGGTTATATGAGACCTAGCATATCACCATGGGGAGCGCCAATATTGTTTGTAAAGAAGAAGGACGGTAGCGTTCGACTGTGTATAGACTACCGAGAATTGAATAAGCTTACAATCAAGAATCGGTACCCGTTGCCTTGGATCGATGACTTGTTCGATCAGTTGCAAGGTGCCAAGGTGTTCTCCAAGATTGATCTTCGGTCAAGTTACCATCAGTTGAAGATTAAAGAAGGTGATATTCCAAAGACAACATTCAGAACAAGATACAGACATTATGAATTTTTAATCATGTCTTTTGGATTGACTAACGCACCCGTAAATTTTATGGAACTCATGAATCGGGTATTCCATGATATGTTGGATACGTTAATCATTGTGTTTATTGATGATATATTGGTCTACTCCAAGGACAAGGAAACTCATGTCATGAATCTAAGAGCCGCTCTGTAGCTACTGAGAAAAGATAAGCTTTACGCCAAATTTACAAAGTGTGAGTTTTGGCTAAATGAGGCCGCTTTCTTAGGCCATGTTGTATCCGCTGAGGGAATTAAAGTAGATCCTAGCAAGATTGAAGCCATTGTAAAGTGGGAAGCATGTAAGAGTGTTGTAGAAATTAGAAGTTTCCTAGGTTTAGCTGGGTATTATCGACGATTCGTTGAAGACTATTCCAGAATTGCCGTACCTCTCACCAGTTTGACTAAGAAAGGAGAAAAATTTGTTTGGACCGACAAATGTGAGAAACGTTTCCAAACATTGAAGGCTAGATTGATATCTGCTCTCATCTTGACTATTCATATTCCAGGACAATCATTTACCTTGTACACTAATGCGTTTGGATTGGGTTTAGGATGTGTACTTTTGCAAAGAGAACAAGTAGTTGCGTATGCCTCAAGACAACTGAAGACACATGAGAAGAACTATCCCACTCATGACTTGGAATTAGTGGCAGTAGTACATGCTGTCAAGATATGGAGACATTATTTGTATGGAGAGAAATTTCAAATTAAGTCAGATCACAAGAGTCTCACTTATCTTTTTAATCAAAATGAGTTGAACAAGAGACAAAGAAGATGGCTGGAATTATTGAAGGATTATGATTGTGATATCCAGTATCATCCAGGGAAGGCTAATGTAGTTGCTGATGCGCTAAGCAGAAAAGCAATGATAAAATCCCAAGAAGAGGTTAAGACAACTGCGGCAATGTGTATTACAGGAAAAGTATTCAATCATGGTAATGAGCAGTTCGTGATAGATGCACCGGGTGGATCAACCAACCAAGGGTTTATTCATCGATTTTCAAATATGTATGCCACATTGAAAATTATACCTGATATAATTGATGAAGTGAAAGCCACTCTTGAATCAGACCCTTATCTGAGAATGATACAAGAAGACATCGAAAAAGGTAGAACTATTCCTGAGTTCACCTTGGACGATGAAAAGGTATTGAAGTACAAAGGAAGAGTATGTGTTCCTGAAATGGGAAATTCAGACATTAGACACAGACTAATGAAGGAAGGTCACACCACTGCTTATTCGGTACATCCTAGAAGTACCAAGATGTATCATGATTTGAAGAAATTATATTGGTGGAGAGGAATGAAAGCAGATGTAGCTAAATTCGTGTCTCAATGCCTAAATTGTCAGAGGGTAAAGGCTGAACGACAAAGACCTGCAGGATTGTTGTAGCCACTGCCAGAACTAGCATGGAAATGGGACTGCATCACTATGGACTTCGTCACCGGGTTACCACTGAATCCCCGAATAGTTGATGCTGTCTGGGTGATTATAGATCGTCTGACTAAGACAGCTCGCATTATAGTTATACGACCACAGTATACCCTGGAGAGGTTAGCCAAGCTATATGTGGATAATATTGTTAGATTACATGGTGTACCTAAAAGCATTGTGTCCGATAAAGACCCACGCTTTACCTCAAAGTTTTGGGAAGGATTACAGAAGGATATGGGTACCACGTTGAAATTCAGTACTGCATTTCATCCTCAAACAGACGGACAGTCGAAGCATACCATTCAGATTTTAGAAGACATGCTTCGAGCCTGTGTTATTGATTTCAAAGGATCATGGGATGAGAAGCTACCATTGATCGAGTTCGCCTATAACAACAGCTATCAGGCTACTATACAGATGTCACCCTATGAAGCACTGTATGGTAGGAAGTGTTGAACTCCTTTGTTTTGGAATGAAGTTGGTGAATGGAATATTGTTGGACCATAATTTATTGATGAAACTTGTCGTGTAGACGACATTATTAAGGAAAGAGTTAGAACGCCTCAGAATCGTCAAAAACAATATGCAGATACTCGACGTTGAGACCTTGAATTTGTCGTAGGTGATAAGGTATTCTTGAAAGTATCAACTATGCGAGGTTTAAAACGATTCGGACAGAAAGGGAAGCTAAGTCTGAGATATGTCGGGCCATATGAGATTCTAGCTAAACGTGGAAAGGTGGCTTATCAGTTAGCACTACCACCATCTATGACAAGTGTGCATGATGTATTTCATATCTCATTATTGATGAAGTACGTCAGAGATCCAATACACATTTTGACAGCGGATCCACCAGATATAACTGATGATTTGACATTCGAAGTAGCACCAACTGAAATTACCAGTCGAAAGGTTCAACGTTTACACAACCGTGACAATATTATGTTAAGGTCACCTGGAGGAGCCGAGATATAGAAGAGATCACATGGGAAGAAGAAAATGTTATGCAAAAGTAATATCCTCACCATTTCGACTCAGAAGGTATGTGTAAATTTTGAGGACGAAATTTCTAATAAGAGGGGGGGGGGAGATGTAAGACCCGTATCGAACTAACCATTCCTACCACCTTGTACCAGGTCTACCTATCATGGTCGAGCCAAGTGGACTAAGTGCGTGAAGAAACCACAAGACCAGGTATGAAATTTAACTAAAAAACAGTCAAATATGAGTGTGTGTGGTCGCATGCCTAAACATGTATGACCGACCCCACCTCAAAAGAGTCCAACCCATGACTTTTTGTCGTGGGGTCGGATGTTTTAAAAACATGGGGTCGACGGATTCTGCGACCCTACATTCGACCCCAAGGAAACAGTCAGAAATCAAATTTAGGAAACCTTCCTAATCCAAAGGGGGTTCTTTCCTAAACTCATTAGGGCATATTATGGAGGGTTTTCCTCTATAAATAGGACGTCCCTTAGCCTCTTTCATCCTTTTAGAACCCTAAATGAAAGTAGTGAGAAAGAGAAGAGAAGGAAGAGAAGGAAAATTAAAGAAGAAGACCAAGGAAGAGGAAAGTTCAGAGAAAACTCTGAATCTCAGCAAACCTAAGGTATGAACCTAATTCCCTACATGAATTAAGAGCTTAAAATAGGTCATGAAGAAGATAGGATTAGGATAAACCCAAATCATCCATCCATGGACAAATTCCATGAGAATCCATGGAGGAAATCATTGTAGACAATGGATAGTGTAAAAAATTATAGTTTTGAGCCATAGAGCAATCATAGGAAGGACCATGATGGTAAGCCAAAGGATTTAAACATGAAGGAATGGACTTAAGAGTGAAAGGTCGACCATAACACGTGTGGTCGCAAGTAGGGTCGCATGATATTCGACCCCATGAGACCCACATGTTCGACCACATGCCCTCGGGAAGTTCCAGGGAGGGTGTGGTCACACATAGGGTCAAAGTATGTTCGACCCCACCTGCGACCCTACACCTTGTCGTCGCAGAAACTGAGACCCCAGGTGCTACCCCACCTACGACCCCTCAGCTTCTATTAGTCTAAACTTAAGGGAATTAATTCTAATTAAAATCTATCAACTTGATTAGGTTTTTCAGTGATTTAAAAGTGATTCATAAAGCTTGGACGAGGATCTACAATCAACCAAACGTGATAGAACAAGACCTAAATTAATTGGCTAATAATAAAATATTTTTATTTATTGAGTCCAATGCCATGGATGATTTTATGCTTGTATGTGTGTATTGTGTATTTCACATGTCATCTAATATTCTTGCTATTAATGTTCATGCATATTTAATTCAGTTGATTTATAACATGATGATGATGATGATGCTAGGAATAGGCATGTGAATGTATGTGTGTGGTTAGTGTACTTGATGCGATTGGAGCATCAGGGGGAGGACATGACACTGTGATTCATCCTGGTCACCAGACTCTAGCTCTATCTCTACTCAAGTCTTGTCCACTGACATCGTCGTATTGCCATTACTTTAGCAGAACTATTACATCGTAGGGCATCAGGGGAGGTGGTCTCGGACCATGTAATCTCTGACTCTGCCGGGGGGCCTTAGTTCTATCTCTATGGACGCATTGAGGGATGCTGGGGTGAGGCCTTGGATACACAGTTTGATATTACGATTGGTTAGTTGCGAGCCCAGTTTGCAAGCCCTCACCAATAAGGGCTTACGTGTTGGTATGGGTAGGGCATCAGGGGAAGTGTGATGCGGTGCGGTCCTAAGCACTTTAGCTCTATCCCTATTCCATGGGGGGTGCATGTGGGATGGCAATTGTCACTGTCACACCCCAATTCTGCACTGTTCAGAATGGTGTGATGAACCATTAATAACCAACGATTCAACCAGGATCTCAAATAGGCTGTATCCGTTTGCTTAAACCATACACATTCACAACCATAATCAGAGTAAATAAACAATAGCGAAAGTCTTAAATATTAAATGAACTGAGAATCTAAATGTGATAATCATAAATAAAATACCAATTATCTGTCATTGACTGAGACATAAGTAAATAAAATAATCAATTACATTTATTTAATAATCCAAATAAATTCTAATCGAAAACACATGAGTTGCATTCGCATGACGAATCATGCATCTCCATTATATCTTCTGCGTCCATTGCTGCAACATGCCCGAATGTGGGAGCATTTAGGAAATCTTCCACAGTCATACCTGCATCATCAACTAAAATATTTGAATTCGAAAAGGGTGAGCACACATCACGGCTCAGTAAGGAAACAAAACAATGCAACAAACATATGCATGCATTCAATTCCTATCTGTGGTCTGGTATATTAGTTTGAAATGTGCTATAGAAAGGTTCGGTGGCCGCCTCACCTCTATACACGAGTGTGTGAAGCTGCCCAATGAATATCGGCATTGCCATCCCACATGCACTCACCATGGAAACAGTGTACTCAATGGGTATTGGCATTAAAGTACCACATGCTCCAATACCAACACGTAAGCCCTTATTGGCGAGGGCTTGTAAACTTGGCTCGCAACTAACCAATCCTAATGTCAAACAGTGTATCCAAGGCCTCACCCCAGCATCCCTCAATACGTCCATAGAGATAGAGCTATGGCCCCCTGGCAGAGTCAAAGACTACACGGTCCGAGACCACCTCCCCTGATGCCCTACGACGTAATAGTTCTGCTAAGGTAATGGCAATACGATTATGCTAGTGGACAAAACTTGAGTAGAGATAGGGCTAAAGTGCTTAGAACCGCACCGCATCACACTTCCCCTAATGCCCCAATCGCATCAAGTACACTAACCACACAAAAGCATTCACATGCCTATTCCTAGCATCATCATCAGCATCATGTTGTAAATAAACTGAATTAAATATGCATGAACAGTAATAACAGGAATAGTGGATGACATGTGATATGCACATTACAATCATACAATCATAGCATCATACATGGTATTGGACTCAATAAACGAAAACAGTTTATTATTAGCCAATTAGTTTAGGTCTTGTTCCCTCACCTTTGATTGAGTGTAGATCCTCTTTCTAGCTTTAAGAATCACTTTTATATCTCTAGGAGAACCTAACAAGTCGATAGTTTTTAATTAGAATTAATTCCAATAATTTTAAGCTTGTTGTATTGCTAGAGTCGCAGGTAGGGTAGCAGTTTTCTGTGACCCCAGGGTATAGGGTCGGTTACCCATCGACCCTAGGTGCTACCACACGTAGTTTGAGTCGACCTTTCATCCTACAGTCCATTCTTTCATGTTTGGATCCTTTGGCTTACTTTTATAGTCCATTCTATGATTGTTCTATGGCTCAAAACTCCAAGTTACACACTTTACTTTGTTCACAATGATTTCCTCCATGGATTCCATTGGAATTTATCCATGGATGGATGATTTGGGTTTCTCCTAGATCCTACCCTCTTCATGAACTATTCTAGGGTCTTACATAATTCATGGAGAATGTATTCATACCTTAGGGTTGCTGAGATTCAGAGATTTCTCTGAATTTCTTCTGTCACACCCCATCTCCGCACTATTCAGAATGGTGTGATGAACCGCTAACAAACCAATGGTTCAACTAGGAACTCGAGTAGACAATATCCGTGTTAATTAAACTTCACACATTCACATTCATAATCATAGTAAATACACAATAGCAGAAGTCTTATAGTAAAATGAACTGAGAAATCTAACTGTAATAATCATAAATAAAATATCAAGTTATGTTGTATCAACTGAGACATAAATAAGTAAAATATCAATTACATGTCTTTAATAATAAAAGAAATCTAATCGAATACGCATGAGTTACACTCGCATGAGGAGTCATGCGTATCCACTAAGTTTTCAACTTCCATCGCCGCCACATGCCCGTTGTAAGACCCGCACTCTGTAAACCCGGTCTAAACCTTGGTTTTGTGTCGTGACAGGTCTTCCGATCATCACCGGGCCAGACGGGACGAGCGGATGACAATCATGTATGAAATCGGACCAAAGATTTCCAATTAAACCTGATTTTAGGTTGACCGGTCGATGGTACCGGTCTTGGTACCGGTCGACCGGTATGGTCTGCGCAGCTAAGTGCGGAAAGCCAGAAATTGACTTTTGAGGGTCCCACTTTCCTGATTTCGAATCCTAGAAGTTTCCTAATCCTAGTATGGTTACTAAACCCTATTTTTAGCCTATAAATACACCCTTAGACCTCCTCAAATCCTTTCCATTGTCTCTCACAAACCCTAGAGAAGAGAAAGAGGTGGAAAAGGAGAAGGAGCTAGGAAGAAGAAGAAGGTGCCGCCATTACCGTTCGACGAAGCTCATGGTACGCCAGTCAACGGTAAGTGTTTTAACTATTCTTCTTATCCTATGTTAGTTGTGTGGGTGGGTCAATACCATGCAAAGTAGGTATTGATCTAAAACCCTAAATTGGCCAATAAACCCTAAGTTGTCGTCAAACCCTAGATTTGAGTTTCGAGATGATATTCATCGATGAAAGACTCGAATGAGTTGGGGATAACTCTAACTCCAAGTTTAGACTTAGAATGGATAGGAGAAACCTTGGAAATCCATGGAGGATGATCGACGGCAGTCGAAAAACCCATGTATGGTCTTCCGGAGACATACCGGTCGACTATACCGGTTGCACATAGTGCGACCGGTATGTTGCCACCGGTATCCCTCGGGAGGCTGGTCTGTGGGGACCGGCTGACCATACCGGTCGCCAGTCTTCCCTACAGAGCTACGACCGGTACATGCCACCGGTCAGCTCTGTGAGGGTATTTTGTAACCATGTTGGTTCCCGACTAACATGAAACCCTAAGCAATGTATTCTAATGAAACTCAAATAATATTGTAGGACTTTGTGACATATCGTTTGGATCTTGCGACGTAGAGCAAGTTATCGAACGAGCGTCAGGTAAGGGAATCTGACCTAAACCTAATAATTAATGGACAATAAATTGTTGTTAATCACCTGATTATATGAGATGTGTTGTTTGTGCATATTCACATGCCATCCTTTACTTTCAGTTATTATTACTGTTCATGCATTGATAGGATGTGATTGTTAGGCATGTGATTGTTTTCGTTAGTGTGTGGAGTGGGGCATGGGCCTGGGATCGCTCTTCACATTAGCACCTTTTGTAGTATTCCCGTCTTAACATGCTTGGTACGGGTGGGGTATCAGGGGAAGGTCGTGGTACGGTGGTCTCCGATATTGATGTTGGCCTGGCCATTGTTATGTGGCACTGTGGTCTCCGAGTCGACGCTGGCTTGTCCATGATGCTTTAGCTCTATCTCTACGCCGTAGGGAGTTATGTTGGGATAGGGTTTACCTGCGTTATGTATCTATCCTAGTGAGTTAGGTGCGGATAGGGCATCAGGGGAGGTGTGGGAATGCCTTAGCTCTATCTCTATGCCGTAGACGACTGTGCTGGGATAGAGCATACATTGATGGCATATAGGATTGGTTAGTTGCGAGCCCAATTTGCGAGCCCTGGCCAGTAGGGGCTTAGGTACTGGTATGGGTAGAGTATCAGGGGAGGTACGTGGGTATCTTAGCTCTATCTCTATTCCATGATGGGTGCATGTGGGCCAATGGGGGTGTGATCCATGAGGTGCCACACACTCGTGTATAGAGGTGCGGGGGCCACCAAACCTTTCTATAGCACATTGCAAACTTAAACCAGACCACAGCATAAAATTGATTGTTACTCATGCATAATATTTTGAAACTGTCTGATTGTCTTACTGAGCTGTGTTGTGAGCCCACCCTTTGTGTACACATTTTTTTTAGATGTTGATGCAGGTTACACTGTTGACGACTACGTGAACGCTCTGGCGTATGGAGGTTTTGCTGCTCTGGATGTGCAAGCAGGAGAGGACGAGCATGACGCTTCATGCGAGTGCTCTTTCTGCGTGTACCTTTGATCGGATTTTATTTACTTCTTTTGTTTATCTTCGGTTGGATTAAATGGATGTACGGATATTATTTTATGTGTTTGAATTTGGATAATTGAATATTTATTTAAATTATCAATAGATACTCAGTTCATTCTATTTAAAGTCTTCCGCTGTATATTTATATTCTGATTGTGGTTATGTGTAATGGTTTGTATGAACGGACACGTCCTATTCGAGATCCTAGTGTGAACCGTTGGTTCAATGGTGGTTCACTCACACCGTTCTGGTTGGATCAGAATTGGGGTGTGACACCCGTACACTGGAGCGTTCATATAATCTTCAACGGTGGTACCTGCATCATCAACTAAAAATATTCAAATTCAAAAGGGTGAGCAAACATCACGGCTCAGTGAGCAAACAAAACAATGCAACAACCATATGCATGCATTCAATTCATAACTGTGGTCTGGTATGTAAGTTTGTAATGTGCAATAGAAAGGATAGATGGCCGCCACACCTCTATACATGAGTGTGTGGAAACGCCCAATGAAAACGGCACTGTCGCCCTACATGCACCCACCATGCACAATATACACCCAATGAAAACGGTATTGCTGTACCAGTTGCCCATACCAACACCTAAGCCCCTGTTGGCGAGGGCTTGTAAACTGGGCTCGCAACTAACCAACCCTAATGTCAAACAATGTATCCAAGGCCTCACCCAGTGTCCCTCAATACATCCATAGATATAGAGCTAGGGTCTGGTGACCAGGCTGAACCACAATGCCACGTTCCCCCCTGATGCCCTACGATGTATTAGTTTCACTAAGGTAATGGCGATACGATGAGGTTAGTGGACAAGACTAGAGTAGAGATAGAGCTAGAGTCTGGTGACCAGGCTGAACCACAATGCCACGTTCCCCCCCCCCCTGATGCTCCACTCGCATCAAGCACACTAACACTTGCTTAGTGGACATGACTTGAATAGACAATAGCACAATATACCCCGATGAGAATGGCATCGAAGTATCGATTGATACCATCTCTACCCGCACCATGTACACCAGCCAAACACAAACATTTACATGCCTATTCTTATCATCATCATCATCATCATGTTATAATCAATAAATTTAAATATGCACGATCAATAATAATAGAAATATTAAATGACATGTTGAATGCGCATTACAAACATACACGCATAAAATCAATCATGGCATTGGACTCAAGAAACAAAATAGTTTGTTACTAACCAATTAGTTTAGGTCTTGTTCCCTTACCTTTGCTTAATTGTATATCCTCTTTCAAGCTTTAAGAACTACCTTAATATCAATATTATATCACTAGAAGACCTAACCAAGTCGATAGAATTTAATTAGAACTAATTCTAATTTTAAAGCTTGCTGTTAACTGGGGGTCGCAGGACGACTCGAAGGTAGGGTAGCAATTTTTTTGCGACCCCCTGTAGTAGGGTCGATGCCAGGGTCAGATGTTCCATCGACCCTAGGTGCAACCATCCCTTTCTTGGATTTCTCGAATGCTGGGGGTCGATGCTAGGGTCGATTCTCCATCGACCCCATGTGCGATCCCCCATGGGTTGAGTCAAAAATTTCATCCTACCGTTCATTTTTTCAAGTTTGGTTCCCATGGCTTACTTCTATAACCCATTCTATACATGTTCTATGGCTTAGAACTTCTTTATACACTTACATGGTTTTTAATGATCTCCTACATGGTTTCCATTGAAACCTAACCATGGATGGATGATTTGGGTTTCTCCTAGAACATACCCTCTTCATTATCTACTCTAAGGTCTTAAGAAATTCATGGAGATAGTATCCATACCTGAGAAATAGACTTGTTTCTCTCAAGCCTTCTCTTTGGTCTTCTTCTCCACTTTCCTTCTCTTCTCCTTCTCTTCTCCTTCTCTTCTCTTTCTCTCAACCCAATTAGGGTTCTAAAAGGAGTGAAAGAGGCTTAGGGACGTCCTATTTATAGAGTAGAAACTCCCAAAATAAGTCCCACTAAGATTAGGAAAGAATCCCCTTAAAATTTGAAAAGTTTCCAAATCACGATTTCTGTCAGCAGACTGGGGGTCGATGAGGGGGTCAGAGATCCTGTCGACCCCTGGTTCTATGTTGTCCGACCCCCAGTTATAAACTCAGGGTCTGACTTTTATATTGGGGGGTCCAACCCTGCCTAGCTGGGTATGCGACCCTACCCCCTATTTTAGTGTTTTTGGGTCAGTTTAATACCTGGGATCGTTATCTCCTTCACACACTTGATCCATTTGGCTCGACCATGATAGGTAAACTGGTCATGACACAAAAAGTAAGGTTAGACCGGGTTCGTGGCGTGTAGGTCTTACAACTCCACCACCCTTAAAAGAAATTTTGTCCTCGAAATTTGAACGTACGAATATTACAACTTCCCTAAATTTTGTCCTCAAAATTTGAATTTAGGTGGGAATTCTATTTCCGCATTGCATCTTCTTCTTTCCATGCAAAATCTTCTCTACCTCTTGTCTTCGCCGATTTATCAAGTTGTCTTCACATACTAATCATCCCAGCTTTGGAGATGTTGTACCTTCCAACTAGTGAACTAGGCTGACACCACTTCAATAGTTAAATATTTTGTCTAATCCGTTGGTTCCATGATCTATACCTTTGATATGAATCTCCAATGTACTTCTACAATAGAGACACACGAAATACGTCATGCATACTAGACATGGATAGCGGTAATGCTAGTTGATATATGACTTTTCTACATCTCTCTAAATTTTATGTAGTCCAAAACATATATCAGATATAACTTACCCTCCTCGTTGAATTTTTCTTTAATCCATGCATAAGTGATATCCTCAAGAACACTTTGTCACTTATGGCGAACTCGAGGTCTTGGTGTCTCTTCTGAAAACTTGAGCTATTCTGGACCTTTTCTTTGATCTTGTCTGCCACTTGATAGGTTTCCTCAATAGGCTCAGGTCTTAAAACTCTTCATTCATCAACTTCATTCCAAAACAAAAGAATTTGACATTCCTACGGTACCACTTTATAGGTGACATCTACATAGGTAGCAAATTCACTCCATATATAGCTTAGTTAGCCGTTCCAAAGCATACCGAGGTCGTATAGCAATGGAATGAGCTATCTTCATAAGGCGATCAATAATCACCCAACCATGTCAACCGATTTGGGAGTCAGTAGCAAATCATTAAAATAGTTCATTATACTACAGTTCCATTCCCAAAACAAAAGTCAGGGTTTGGTTTTCCTTTTTCTAACTCTGCTTACACCGTTCTTATATACAGATCTAACAAAATTACTACTTTTACTTTATCCATCAATTCATAGATGATCTTAAATGCCACAAGCGTAGCCGACGAACTATTGCTCCATAAGTTCATCCATAAATTCTCGCTCAATTGGATTATCACGAGTTTATATTATATGTTCCCTCCTTCCAACTCTGAATCCATTGCTGCGAAACATAAGGCAGCACTTATACTGGGTCCTTCCTTGGACTTCATAATTCTCATCGGCGATCGTATAAGTCGTTTGTAGTCTAAAGATTTAAGGGGTATATTCAGCTTCTTTCCAAATGGCACAGATATAAAAGGATGAGTAGCTCTAGAATCAAAGAGCACTCTGGCAGGAATGCCATTACTAGGTATGATACCTGTGATTTTGTTTTAATTTAGTCTACATGCTCATACAACGTAACATAGAATGAAAGGTTCAGGTCATACCTGTGACCACATCATGTGATGCGATAGCATCCTTGGCTAAAACAGCGTAAACTCTTCCTTGCTGTAGTTGTTTTGTAAGACCCGTATCGAACTAACCCGGTCTTACCACCTTAAACCAGGTCTACCCATCATGGTCGAGCCAAATGGATCAAGTGCGTGAGGGAGATCACGATCCCAGGTATTAAACTGACCCAAAAATACTAAAATAAGGGGGAGGGTTGCATACCCAGCAAGGCAGGGTCGGACCCCCCAGTATAAAAGTCAGACCCTGAGTTTTTAATCGGGGGTCGGACATTTTAGAACCAGGGGTCGATGGGATCTCTGATCCCCTCATCGACCCCCAGTCTGTCGACAGAAACCGTGAATTGGGAACTTTTCAAATTTCAATGGGATTCTTTCCTAATCTCAATGGGACTTATTTTGGGAGTTTCTACTCTATAAATAGAACGTCCCTAAGCCTCCTTCACTCATTTTAGAACCCTAATTGGATTGAGAGAAAGAGAAGAGAAGGAGAAGAGAAAGAGAAGAGAAGGAAAGTGGAGAAGAAGATCATAGAGAAGGCTTCAGAGAAACAAGCCTAATTCTCAGGTATGGATACTATCTCCATGTAATTCTACAGACCTTAGAATAGATAGTGAAGAAGGAATGATCTAGGAGAAACCCAAATCATCCACCCATGGTTAGGTTTTTATGGAAAACCATGGGGGAGATCATAAAAATCATATAGGTGAATGAACTACGGTTCTAGACCATAGAACATGTGTGGAATGGATTGTAGAAGCAAGCCATAGGACCCCAAAAACGAAGGAATGGACTGTAGGATGAAAATTTGACTAAACCCACAGGGGGTCACACGGGGGTCGATGGCCAATCGACCCTACCAGACCCTAATAATCGACCCCCAGTGTTCAGGAAGTCTAGAATCTGGGTGATAGCACCCAGGGTCGATGGATCCTCCGACCCTGGCATCGACCCCCTGTTAACAGCATGCTTTTTAAAATTAGAATTAATTCTAATTAAATTCTATCGACTTGATTAGGTCTTCTAGTGATATAATATTGATATTTAGTTGATTCTTAAAGCTTGAAAGAGGATCTACGATCAAGTAAAGGTGAGGGAACAAGACCTAAACTAATTGGTTAATAATAAACTGTTTTATTCTTGAGTCCAATGCCATGATTGATTCTATACGTGTATGCTTGTTATTTGCATTCAACATGTCATCCAATATTTCTATTATTATTGTTCATGCATATTTAAATTATTGTTTATAACATGATGATGATGATGATAGGAATAGTCATGTGAATGTATGTGTGTGGTTGGTGTGCTTGATGCGAGCGAGTATCAGGGGGAGATGTCATAGGCCGGGCCTCAGCACTCTAGCTCTATCTCTAACTCAAGTCTTGTCCACTGACATCGTCGTATCGCCATTACCTTAGCAGAACTATTACGTCGTAGGGTATGAGGAGAGGTGGCCTCAGACCGTGTAGTTTCTGACTCTGCCGGGGGGCCTTAGCCCTATCTCTATGGATGTATTGAGGGATGCTGGGGTGAGGCCTTGGATACACTGATTGGCATTAGGATTGGTTAGTTGCGTGCCCAGTTTGAGAGCCCTCGCTAGCAGGGGCTTACGTGTTGGTATGGGCAACTGGTACAACAATAAACATAACCTTTACTTGTACATTGTCCATGGTAGGTGTATGTGGGACGATAATAAACATTACCTTTGGGCGGCTTCACACACTCATGTATAGAGGTGCGGCGTCAATAAACGTGACTTTTGGCCACCTATCCTTTCTATAGCATATTGAAAACTTATTTACCAGACCAAAGATATGAATTGAATGCATGCATATGTTTGTTGCATTGTTTTGTTTGCTCACTGAGCCATGATGTGTGCTCACCCTCTCGACATCGAATATTTTTAGTTGATGATGCAGGTACTACGGTTGAAGATTATATGAGTGCTCTGGTGTATGTGCGTATTGCTGCAATGGAAGCCGAAGACTTAGTGGATATACATGACCCCTCATGCGAGTGCAACTCATGCGTATTCTATTAGAATTTTATTTGAATTTATATGGGATGTAATTGATATTCTATTTATTTATGTCTCAGTTGATACAACAATAACTTGATATTTTAATTATGATTATTATAGTTAGAGTTCTCAGTTCATTTTTTATAGGACTTCCGCTATTGTGTATTTATTCTGATTATGGTTGTGGATGTGCATGGTTTTATTTTTAATGGATATAGCCTATTAGAGATCCTGGTTGAACCGTTGGCTTATTAGCGGTTCATCACACTGTTCTGAATGGTGCAGAATTGGGGTGTGACATGTTTTCTGGGCTTAGTACACTCTCTTGAGACATGCCCTACTTGATTGCAGTTAAAACATCTTATTCCTTCATCATTTTGCTTTGGTTGCGGTGGGGCTGATAAAGTGGTCTTGGCTGCAGCATTGAAGCCTTGAGTACGGAAGGGTTGGAATACCTTGGTGTTCCCTCCGTTGTAAAAATTTTCATTTGGCCTTTTGTTTCCCCTATTTTGAGCAAAGTAGCTCTCTTTCTGGCTCGACTCTATCACTCGAGCAATTTTTACAGCTTCATTGTAGGTTTTCTTCTCAAGTCCTAGAACATGTTTGCGTATGCTTCCCCTAAGTCCCATGACAAACCTTCGAGTTTTCGTATCCTCCTCTTGCATACTGACTGGTGCAAAGAAAAACATCTCCTCATAATGCTGTTGATATGCGTCGACAGTCATCTGCCCCTGATATAAACTCAGGAACTCTCTCTCCATAGAATCTCTAAAACATCTAGGGAAGTATTTCTCAAAGAATGCCTCTTTGTATATATCCCAGGTCAAGTGGGTGTGTTTGGTTAATAGATATGTCCTGGTAGACTTCCACCAATGGTGTGCATCGCCCTTGAGCATAAATGTGGCACACAACACTTTCTCCTCCTCATTTACTGTCATCAACATAAAATTTCTTTCCATTTCATCAATCCAGTGTGCCGGCCACAAAGGGTCTGCTGGCTTGCCATTGAATTCTTTGGGCTTCATCTTCAGAAAATGCTCAACCAGTCTGGAGCGGTCCAACTGATACGGAGCATAGGCCCCATACATAAGTGGTTGGTACTGATAACCACCTTGAGCTATCTCAGGGTTTTGCACTTGAGCTTGCATGACTGGTGTTTGAGGTGCATGGGGTACTGCGTTACTTCCCCCTGGTATTGTGCTTGCCTGTCCTGTTGCCATCGGTGTCGTATGTGCAGCTGGAAAAGCCAAGCCTATGGCAGCTTGCATATTAGCTTGCACCTGTTGTATTTGTTGCAGTTGTTGTGCCAAGTTCATTATGGCTGTAGCGAAATCTATAGGTGGGGCTGGCAAGTTTGTAGGATTTGCCTGACCATTAGCTCCTGGCGGTGCCACATTTGGATTCTCTTGTACTTCAGGAATTTCATGACTAGTTTCATCCACAGGTGGTGGTGGTGGAATTGGGTTACGTCCTCGTCTGTTCCCTCTTTGCCCAGCCATTTCCCGTTCTGGTGGTGGTAGTGTCTGAAAAGTCATAGAACACGTGAGGCAATCATTATATACTTCATTCTCATATTTGGATACACTAACCAATGGTATTTTCAAACTTTTCAGATCATTCTGTCAAAAATTACTGTCTTTTAATGTAGGGTCGATGGTGGGGGTTGATGGTTTTCCGACCCTAGGATCGACCCTGGGAATCACTGATTCTTACCGAGAGCCGAGGGTCGATATGGGGGTCGATGGTTTTGGTCAAATTCTTCGACCCCCAGACTAAAAATCATATTTTTAAGTTACGATTCTAAGTCCATTTCCCATTCTTTCTCCTCCGTTCCGACTCGTCTCGTCCCTCTGAGTTGCTACAGTGACAACTCCGACCCATTGGTGGTTTGTGCTTCTCGTTTCGACCTCTACACCTTCTCTACAAGTATATCTTCTACGTTTTCATGTTTTTAGGTTTCCTTACCAAGGTTTTTGCTCGTATATCTCGTTTTCTTCAAAGTAAACTTTTTTCAACCGTAAAAAATCGATTTTTATATGGGGCTTTTGTTGTTGGTGACTCAATGGACGAAAGCCCTCAAAAATATTTGAGTTTCATCAGTTGGTTATCGAGAAATTCAAATTTACCCTTTTTGCCCTAATTTGTCGAGATTTTGAATTTCTTGAAATTTCTTCCAATTCAATCTCTTTAGCTAAAATTTCCAACTGTATGAGTCTTACAGGATAGTTTAGGATCTATGTAAGTCCTCCTACCCACGTGTATGGGAGAAAAGTGAGGCTTTTGACCAATTTACGTCGTTATAATGTCAAAGTTTTGGGTTTTTCATCTCTACTAAGCCATTATCTATTTTTCTTTGTTATTTGCAGATACTATGGCTCGTACCAAGGTACCTAGTGTTCGCAACCGTCTTCGCTTCTGTTCCAATGAAGCCGAGATGCAGTATGCCCGCTATGCTCGTAAGAAAGTAGAGGGAGGCTGCAAGGTGGACTTGGCTAGCCTGGCCTTGTTCAATGTGGAGGGGGCTTTTGGTGATATGGGTTGGCTTCCTGACATCACCTATGACGCATGTACCTGTCCTGACTTGGTACGACAGTTCTATTGTAATCTCCAAGTGGTGGGGGATTACAACGACGTTGAGAGGGGTAGTGAGCTCAGGATCACTAGCTATGTCAAGGGAGTTGAGATTTCCTTTGACTATCGGCAGCTAGCGAACTTGCTGGGTATCTCATATGATGGATCCTTCGTGTTTTGTGCCCCTGGAGAGCCCCAGTTCTTTTCATTATAGATGAGGGCTGAGATAGACCGTCAGCTCATCAGACCTGATCGCTGGGAGATGAAAGCGAGTTACCTATGTTCAGATCCGTGGGTGTACTACAAGATTATTCAACACAACCTGATACCGCAGAGTGGAAATTTTGAGAGGGTCACCCAGTTGACTCAGTTTTTGCTGTATTGTATCTGTACTAGGCAGCTGGTATGCCTTCCTTATATCATCATGCGGATGATGATCAGTGCCACGTTGCCCAGTCATACTGGCATCCTGCCTTATGGACGCATGATCACTACGTTGCTTATCCGCCTGGGTGTTGACTTAATGGATGAGAAGATTCAGGAGAAATCCTTCTCATCACCTCTGGATTAGGAGGTCATCTGTAAGATGGACATGCGGGATGCCCAGGTCAGCAATGAGGAGAGGAACGCGATGGTGCACCTTCGCACTCGAGTGGAGATGGCTGACGCTGAGGTAGGAGCAGTAGCCGCTGGAGCAGGGGTTCATGGGGAACCTGCTGGTGATGACGATCATCTGTACATGGATGTGGATTCCATACCTCCTCCATCACCTACACATACTACAGGAGCTGGTCCTTCTTATGTGGCTGGTCCTTCACACCCGCCTCCTAATGATCTGATGGGGGTACTGCATGATATCAGAGAGGCTCAGTGCATATCTGATCTGAGGATGGGAGAGCTACTAGATGCTCAGTGTGTATCGGATGTGAGAGTCGGTGAGCTTCTAGACGCCCAGCGCATGTTGGATGTGAGAGTGGGAGAGCTCATAGATGCTCAGTGCCGGTCGGATATGAGAATGGAGGAGCTTCTTGGTGCTCAGCGCGTGACTTATCAGCGGGTGGCTGATCTCACAGCTAGTCTTCAGACAACCCAGACTCAGATAGCTTGGTTGACTAGAGTCTACGCTGAGGATTATGACAGAGACTGCGAGGCACCGACTCCTCCTTCACCTCCAGCTTCATGATTGTATTCTCTTTTTTTTTGTTTTTTGTACTACAGAGTAACTGTCCGGGTTGTGGACTGTACTCTGCTTTAAATATATATACGTTTGTTTTCCCTTTGTTGTACTTGAACTTGTTTCTCCTTTAATATATATATTATTCTCTTTTCAATTTTATCTCAAACATCACTGGTGCTTATAGTGTGTTAGTATTACAGTTTTTAACTTTTATCCTATCTCAGTTCACGAGTGCTTGTGAAAGTATGCTGGTTTAGTAGACAAGGCCTGAGATGCTCTGATACCAAGTTGTCACACCCCAATTCCGCACTATTCAGAATGGTGTGATGAACCACTAACAAATCAATGGTTCAACCAGGATCTCGAGTAGGCTATATCCGTGTTACCTAAACCTCACACATTCACATTCATAATCAGAGTAAATACACAATAGCGGAAGTCTTATAGTAAAATAAAATGAGAAATCTAACTGTAATAATCATAAATAAAATATCAAGTTATGTTGTATCAACTGAGACATAAATAAGTAAAATATCAATTACATGTCTTTAATAATAAAAGAAATCTAATCAAGTACGCATGAGTTACACTCGCATGAGGAGTCATGCGTATCCACTAAGTCTTCAACTTTCATCGCCGCCACGTGCCCGTACACTGGAGCGTTCATATAATCTTCAACGGTGGTACCTGCATCATCAACTAAAAATATTCAAATTCGAAAGGGTGAGCACACATCACACCTCAGTGAGAAAACAAAGCAATGCAACAATCATATGCATGCATTCAATTCATAACTGTGGTCTGGTATGTAAGTTTGCAATGTGTAATAGAAAGGATAGGTGGCCACCGCACCTCTATACATGAGTGTGTGGAAATGTCCAATGAAAATGGCACTGTCGCCCCACATGCACCCACCATGGACAATATACACCCAATGAAAATGGCATTGCTGTACCGGTTGCCCATACCAACAAGTAAGCCCCTGTTGGCGAGGGCTTGCAAACTGGGCTCGCAACTAACCGACCCTAATGTCAAACAATATATCCAAGGCCTCACCCCAGCGTCCCTCAATACATCCATAGAGATAGAGCTAGGGTCTGATGACCAGGCTGAACCACAATGCCACGTTCCCCCCTGATGCCCTACGATGTATTAGTTTCACTAAGGTAATGGCGATACGATGAGGTTAGTGGACAAGACTTGAGTAGAGATAGAGCTAGAGTCTGGTGACCAGGCTGAACCACAATGCCACGTTCCCCCCCCCCCTAATGCTCCACTCGCATCAAGCACACTAGTACTTGCTTATTGGACATGACTTGAATAGACAATGGCACAATATACCCCGATGAGAACGACATCGAAGTACCGGTTGATACCATCTCCACCCGCACCATGTACACCAGCCAAACACAAACATTCACATGCCTATTTTTATCATCATCATCATCATCATGTTATAATCAATAAATTTAAATATGCATGATCAGTAATAATAGAAATAATGGATGACATGTTGAATGCACATTACAAGCATACACGCATAGAATCAATCATGGCATTGGACTCAAGAAACAAAATAGTTTGTTATTAACCAATTAGTTTAGGTCTTGTTCCCTCACCTTTGCTTAATTGTAGATCCTCTTTCAAGCTTTAAGAACCACCTTAATATCAATATTATATCACTAGAAGACCTAACCAAGTCGATAGAATTTAATTAGAATTAATTCTAATTTTAAAGCTTGCTGTTAACTGGGGGTCACAGGACAGGTCGCCGGTAGGGTAGCAATTTTTTTTGTGACCCCCTGTAGTAGGGTCGATGCTAGGGTCGGATGTTCCATCGACCCTAGGTGCGACAACCCCTTTCCTAGATTTCCTGAATGATGGGGGTCGATGCTAGGATCGATTCTCCATCGACCCCACGTGCGACCCCCCATGGGCTGAGTCAAAAATTTCATCCTACGGTTCATTCTTTCAAGTTTGGTTCCCATGGCTTATTTCTATAACCCATTCTATACATGTTCTATGGCTTAGAACTTCTCTATACACTTACATGGTTTTTAATGATCTCCTCCATGATTTCCGTTGAAACCTAACCATGGATGGATGATTTGGGTTTCTCCTAGAACATACCCTCTTCATTATCTACTCTAAGGTCTTAAGAAATTCATGGAGATAGTATCCATACCTAAGAAGTAGACTTGTTTCTCTGAAGCCTTCTCTTTGGTCTTCTTCTCCACTTTCCTTCTCTTTTCCTTCTCTTCTCTTTCTCTCAATCCAATTAGGGTTCTAAAAGGAGAGAAAGAGGCTTAGGGACATCCTATTTATAGAGTAGAAACTCCCAAAATAAGTCCCACTGAGATTAGGAAAGAATCCGCTTGAAATTTGGAAAGTTTCCAAATCACGGTTTCTATCGGCAGTCTGGGGGTCGATGAGGGGGTCAGAGATCCCGTCGACCCCTGGTTCTAAGTTATCCAACCCCCGGTTATAAACTCAGGGTCTGACTTTTATATTGAGGGGTCTGACCCTGCCTAGATGGGTATGCGACCCTACCCCCTATTTTAGTGTTTTTTGGTCAGTTTAATACCTAGGATTGTTATCTCCTTCACACACTTGATCCATTTGGCTCAACCATGATAGGTATACTGGTCACGACACGAAAAGTAAGGTTAGCCCGGGTTCGTGGCGTGCGGGTCTTACATCTTCTCCTTAGTCTTCTTCTCCAATTCTCCTTCTCTTCTCCTTCTCTTCTCTTTCTCTCACTTCCAATTAGGGTTTCAAAAGGAGTTAAAGAGGCTAAGGGACGTCCTATTTATAGAGAAAAACCTCCCAAAATAAGTCACATCGAGATTAGGAAAGGATCCCCTTGAAATTAGGAAAGTTTCCTAATTACGATTTCAGTCTGTCATCCTAGGATCGATGCTAGGGTCGCAGGACCCGTCGACCCTAGGGTCTCAAGTCATCCTACCCTAGGACTGAAAAGTCATGGGTTGGACTCTGTTGAGGTGGGGTTGACCCTACCTGTTTAGGCATGTGACCCTACCCTCAAATTTATTGTCTTTGGGTCAATTTCATACCTGGTCTTGTGATTTCCTTCATGCACTTGGTCCATGTGGCTCGACCATGATAGGTAGACCTGGTACAAGGTGGTAAGACCGGTTAGTTTGATACGGGTCTTACAACTCCCCCCTTCTTATTAAAAATTTCATCCTCGAAATTGGTACATACCTTCTGAGTTGAAAAGATGAGGGTATTGCTTTCACATAGCATTATCTTCTTCCCATGTGATTTCTTCTATATCTCTGCTTCTCCAAGTGACTTTAACATAATATATGTCACAGTTGCGTAGTCGTTAAACCTTTCGGCTGGTGATTTTAGTTGGTGCTACTTCAAATATCAAATCATTAGTCAAATCAGGTGGATCTACTGTCAAAACGTGCATTGGATCTCTGACGTACTTCTTCAATAATGAAACATGGAATACATCATGCACACTTGACATAGATGGTGGTAGTGCTAACTGGTAAGCCACTTTTCCACGTTTGGCTAGAATCTCATATGGCCCGACATATCTCGGACTTAGTTTCCCTTTCTGTCCGAACCGTTTTAAACCTCGCATAGGTGATACTTTCAAGAATACCTTATCACCTATGACGAATTCAAGGTCTCGGCGTCGAGTATCTGCATACAGTTTCTGACGAATCTGAGCCGTTCTTACTCTTTCATTGATAATGTCGACTATTCGACATGTCTCTTCAACAAATTTTGGTCCAACAATGCTACGTTTTCCAACTTCATTCCAAAACAAAGGAGTTCGACACTTCCTACCATACAGTGCTTCATAGGGTGTCATCTGTATAGTAGCCTGATAGCTGTTGTTATAAGCGAACTCGATCAATGGTAATTTTTCATCCCATGATCCTTTAAAATTAATTACACAGGCTCAAAGCATGTCTTCTAAAATCTGAATGGTACGCTCCGATTGTCCGTCTGTCTGAGGATGGAATGCAGTACTAAACTTCAATGTTGTTCCCATAGATTTTTGCAATCCTTCCCAAAACTTTGAAGTAAATCGAGGATCTCTATCCCAAAGCCCGTGGATCCTATCCGAAATCTTTGATGCTTCTTGTTCGCTTATTGAAGAAGGCCTATTGTTGTTAGGCCCTAGTCATGTTCATTTTGCTTACATTCAACAGTAGCTTGGTCCATCTTTATTCCATTTCCTAAATGCCCTTTTATGGTAAGGGGATCCACATAGCCCTCGATTTCTTTTTGACTGTTCTATTTGCATTTTCTTGCTGGAGATAACTTTATTCAATCATTCCTGGGATGGGAATGGGCAGCATAAAATAGTTCATGAGCTATTGATTAACGGAGCTCTTGCCAAGCCTCGGAAGGATAAGTGAACGGAGGAATAGAGATGGAATGGAGCTTGTGTTTGCTCTTGATCTAAGGCCGGGGCAGGAGTCAACAGCAAGGGCTAGGGAGAGGGGAGGGAGGAATAATAGGAGGGCCAGCTCTTTCAGACCCTTCATTGGATAGAGGCCAATAGTCCGAATAAAGATCCATTTTTTATTTTTGGCCTCGAAATAGAAACTCTTGCAGGGGCCCATCCAAGCATGATAGTGGTATGTGGCCAATCCTAGCTACCCCTAGCTGTGAGTGTTCATTCCATCCCTACATCGCCGTATCCCGTGATTCCCTCGAGATTAGCAGTGGACTCCTTATTTGATTCTTATACAGCTATAGATTCTCCAAGATCTCCTCCTACCTCTTATCCTCTTCTTCCGCCTCCTCCATTCCCCGATCGACCTGGCTGGCCTCTCAATCCCGAGTGTTCTTTCTCCCGCCCCCGACCCTTCCCCCTTACTCAACAATTGGCCTTTCAAGTTCGA